>VXBX01008262.1:115716-424772 GCA_013400415.1 Scytalopus superciliaris
CTTTTTTCTTTTTTTTTTCTTTTTTTTTTTTCTTTTTTTTTTTTAATGGTAAATTTGCTTAAACAGCATTAGGAGAATAAAAGGACTAACAAATATGAGTCAAGATTTGAGTACACACGCCATCTTAAGAGCTGGAAGGTAAAATACAGAGTTTTCATAAAAGAAAATCTGAGTTTTCTCTTCAAAAGATATTTTTCATTTCTTTTAAATGTAAATCTTTGAAGTTTTCTTTGAAAAAAAAAACAAAAACAGGTAATAAAAAGAGAAAACTGCATTTTAGTTTGTACAAAGCAGAGACAGACACCATCCAATTGCAGGTATCCACACCAGTAGATGACTTTTCTTAGAGTCCTTTCTGGAAGTTCAGAGGAAAAGAGAGAAATTCTTCTCAGGTGGAGTTGGTACCCAAGCAGGATGTGCAGTGATGGCACAAGGGGAAGTTCCTTTACCAGCTCTCCTCTGTTAAAGGCCAGGGGTGCACCATTATTTTTTTAGATTTTGTCTAATGTTACTAAGACAGAAAACATAGAGAAGTAGGGTCTTCTGAAAGCCATCACAGAGACAGATTGTGGGGACAACTAGTATGTGATTTGCAGGGATGACATCAGTATGTAAGATGGGATGTGGATCAGGAAGAGGTTTATGGCAAAAAAGTGGGTGTGTTGATGTAATTTCTGAGATCCTAACTTGGAAATAAGCTTATCCATTTTTATCCTTGAGGCACGACCTAGGTACATGCTTAAGGAGGTGAATTTTTAGAGCAGGAACATGAGCCCCATGAACAAGACAGGCTGTTACAGATGTTCTGACTTGGTCAAATCCAAATTGACACCGCCCTGCAGGAGACCAAATCTTGTGGCAGGCACACCAAGATGTTGGGAAGGTGGTGACAGCAAGCATTTAAAAGAGGTCTCTCACAAGCTGCTCACATTGCAGACATGGGCTGCCATCAGCCATTTCCAACCCACCTCTCATCTGGAGCTGCAGAACCCCCTCCTTGGCAAAGACCTGATTAACCCTGAGCTTCGATGAGAAGGTCTGGCTCTGATTGCTGGCCATTTTTCAAGGAAGAGATGTCCCAAAGGCCATCTCCCAGGACATTCATCCTCTAAGCAACCACTCCCAAAGGAACAAGGCCCACTGCTGTGTCCTATGGAAGAACTGCCAGTGCAGGCTGAGTTCTGGGGTCCCTACGAAGGGCTAACTCCAGCTGTGGCACCAGCCCTATCGCAGTTATGCTTTCCCATGTTGTATTTACCCTCTCAAGTTTCGTGTGTTTTTTTTGGGCTCCCTTTGGTAAACCTTTGGCTTTAGCATATTATTAGGGTAACAAGAGCTTGGTATTAAGTGATGATTATGCAATTTATTCTGACAGCAAAAAACGTGAAAAGAGGAAATTGACATTTGTGATTTTAGTTATGCGCTGACAACTATAATTAATCTTAATTCCAGCAAGTAGCAGATAAGTGAATGTGATGGGAAAGCTTGCATTTTCATTGCAGCTGCCTAGGGACAGCTACTTAATCATGGCAATAAAATGGCACAAGTTAAGGAATTAAAGAAGGCAGAAACTTTAAACTAGTTTAAATACAAATAGAAAAGAAAAGCATGAAAATGCAATGAAATTGAGATACATAAAAGGAAAAAATTAACTATATAGAAAAATACCACTCTACAAGAGTAAGATAGCAAGAGATGATTTTATAAAAGAAAAATCTGTTCAAAACCCCAGCTAAGGGCAATTGTAAACAGAAACAGGAAAGGGCTGAGCTTAGATCTAATATACAGAAAAAGGCAGTGTAGCTATTCTTCACTTTACTGGTGTAAAACTTTTTATGAATATGAATGAAGATTGATTTTTTTACTTTGTCTTTTGAGGATGAAAAATTGTCTTTTGATATGCCATTATTTTAAAATTAAAATAACTGGTGATTTTGATCAACAAAATACATTAACCATTTGCAATGAAGAAACCGAAATCAGTTTTAAACCACATGAAGTGAAAACTGACATTTTTTTGGTAAATCCTGGTGGGAAAAAAAATCCTTTAGCCCATTTCACTTCTGTTCATTATGTATCAAATTAAGAGATGGTACCCACTGCCTTCAGGCAGGAGGACAGACTAGAAGACTTCTTAAGGTCTTTCCCTCTGCTTTCTCCTAGCTGTAATTGAATGGAATAGGATACATAGTGTTCCCTTTCCCTTTTCCCACAGACCTTTTTTTCCAAGCTTATTTAAAGAATTTGCTTAGAGTAGCTGTTTCACAGAGTTGGCTGGGGTCTCTAGCCCTGCTGTAATGGAGATAAGAAGAGAAGGAAATCAACTTCTGAAGAATATTTGAGTGGTGTTAGTATCACCCTGCAATTATGCCCAAGGTCCTGGGCTCTTCCATCAATGCAGATCTACCTATTGTTTTGGGTAGCCTTAACCTTCTAGAAGGTAGTTAGCTACCTCCTCTCCTAGGAGGGAGCTTCTCCTGCCAACAAAATGTATCTTAATTTTGCAGAATTTAGTTTGTTACAAATTAGAGTGAGACTGTATTCTTCCCATCAGGTGTATTCCTGTACTTGACCTGTTGCTTCTGCAGCCAGTGGAGAGGAACCCATGGGGCCAGTGCTTTTGGATATGTCTCACAGAATGTGCACCAGTGTATGGAGCATGGCTGGCTCAGAGGAGAGCCCAAGGTTGGACCTATACTTTCTCTAGATCTCAAATTTACAAAATTTCCCTCTGTCCCATTTTAAAACAAGTAAATCCACCCACATACATGCACAGACTCTACAACCTATTTGGCTTCTAAATGTCTAATTAACTCCTTTTGACAACTTAGTCATAAATAAATGTCAAGGCTTTTTGAAGTCAGCTTGAAATTATTGACCAGGATCTGAAACCTTTCCATGCCCATCGCACTTTGTGAATGCATTACACATCTATCTGTTTTTCATTTCATGTCTTTCCTCTCTGATGAACTGGAGTCAGATGGAAAAAAGGTTGCCTTCTGTGAACATGGGTTGACCTTGATGGACATCTCACCTGTCTCGTGCTTGCCCCGTGCCCATTACTGGCATGTCCTGATTCCTCTCCTAAAAAATATGACCATCCATGGTGCTCTGAAGAGAATGAGGATGAGCTCCATTTGAGATGGAGCTGAATAAGTTCTGTGCGCCCAGGTGGCCAAGAGTGCCAATGGCATCCTGCCATGTATCAAGAATAGCATGGCCAGCAGGACTAGGGAAGTGACTGTCCTGTTGTACTTGGCATCGGTGAGGTCACACCTCTAATTATGTGTTCAGTTTTGAGTCCCTCACTTCAAAAAGGACATTGAGATGCTGGAGCATGTCCAAAGATGGGCAACAAAGCTGGTGAAGGGTCTGGAGCACAAGTCCTATGAGGAACAGCTGAAGGAGCTAGGGTTTTTTATTCTGGAGAAGAAGAGTCTCAGGAGGGACCTCATTGCTCTCTACAATTACCTGAATGGAGGTTGTAGTGAGGTGGGACTCAAGTCTCTTCTGCCATGTCTCAAACGAAAGGATGAGAGGAAATGGCCTCAAGTTGTGCCATGGAAGGTTCAGATTAGATATCAGAAAAAAAAATTCACTGAAAGAGTGGTTAGGCACAGGAATAAATTGCCCAATTAGGTGGTGGAGTCACTGTCTCTGGATGTGTTCAAGAGACACCTGGATGTGGGAACTGGGGATATGATTTAGGGGTGATTGTGTTGGTGGTAGATTGATGGTTGGGCTAGATGATCTTAAAATCTTTTCCAACCTTGATGATTATGTGATTATGTAAAGTTATTCAACCCAAAACCATCCTATTGGTGTTTTGCAATTGCTTTTTTGCTTGGGAAGGGGCAAATTTACTCAGTGGAAGGGAGGAGGTGAGATAGGGAAGGCAACTAGGGAAGTTTCAGGCCATACCCACCTGACCCACTTCCCATCCCCTCTTTCAGAATTCTATCAGGTGTTCCCAGCACAGCAGCATGATGGTTCCTTTGCAGGCCAAAAAGCCATGTGTTACACACGCCAGTCAGCCTGCCCACTGGCTACAGGCACACGGCTCCTGCTGCCACACAGTACTCTGTGACGCTTTGCAGCTGACCAGGTCACAAGCTTCTTTGGTCTGTCATGTGCAGTTGTGCAGACTTCTTCAGCAAATATGGCCCAGATTAATGACATTATGATTCTTTTTGTGTTTTTTAGAGAAAAATGGCAAATTTTAGCCAAAATGTAACTTGGTTCTTTAAGCCAACTCACTTAAAGAAATGTTCAGATAAGTATTAGTATGAAGCATCTTGAAAATTTCTCTTACACTCAGTATTTTCTTTACTTTACAGCATCAAACATGATTCCTTATTCAAAAATCACCTTCAGCTGATAAATTCTATATCCAAACTGAGGTTAACAAAAACCTTCATCTACAGTCAGACTGTGGAAATCCCAACCACAGAAAGTTGCAAGTCCAATATAGCAAATCTAAAACAAAAAATACAGGCAAAAAGCTAAATAAATATATAACTAGCATTTGGTTATATCTAGGATAAGGAAATCTGACTCTACATGGCATAAAGCCAATCATGGGAGGGTCAGGAAGCAATTTCCACCACAGCTGATTTCTGTACATTATTGTCAATTAGACAGGTGCTTTGCATGTTATTTAAGTTTCCTTTAAAAAGAAAAGGTTAGTGGTTGTCACTGAATCTGTTAATGAACACCAGCAGTCTCATTTGGCATTTCATTCACTTCTTCTCTCCTGCAACTCTCTACTAAGAAAGGCCAGTGAAAGAACTGCTGTTTTTTTCTTGGGAGTTTCTTTCTGTAAAGAAAAAGATATAAAAGGGACATGTATAGGAAACAGAATCCCTCCCCCCATGAATCCATTCACTGTGCCACATGTGTCACCATTAACAAAAATGAAGACCATGTGTTAGTCCATGGGAATGGTCATCTAGAGCAGCAAAATACACTTTACAACTGTTCTTCTTAAAGAAGGTTAATTTTTAAAAGGTTAACTATTCCATCCAGGAAGCCAACCTGGTGGATAAATCAGAATACAAGAAGACATTTAAGTTTTTTGATCAAAAAACTCTGATCTCTGTGACATGGCTGGAAATAAGGCTGTCAGTGCTACCAAGCACCTCCTTGTATAGACCAATAGGTTACTTTTGCAGGGTTGGAGCTGACAGCCTAGAGATTGCAACATCCAATCTAAACTGTGGCACAAAAAGCCTTTTGTATTCTTAACTTCTACATCCAGTACAAGAAAACACTTCAATAGAATGAATTTTAAAATTGAAGCAGAGATAATTGCGTAGCAATGCTGACATTCAGTGAGATGCTTTTATAACAGGTACCAGAATAACAATTTGATTGAGAAATCTGATGTTTTGGGACAGATTTAGTTGGGCATAGTGTGATGTGTGAGATCATAGATAACCAGGTTTATTAGTTTATTTAGAACTGCTAACTCTGCACTTTCTAGCCAATTACACGCCCATGAAAAGACGTGTTAACTTCCAGTAACTTGACCATTACGGTAGTTCAACAACCCATTGAGGGAAATGGTATGGTGAGGGAAGGAAAGTTCTTGCTGTATCTCAGCAAATACCTACAAATTGATGATACTGCCCAGCGCCTAAGGACAGATGGTACATCAGAAAATTTGCCTTTTTTAACAATGGGAACCACTGAGTAGACAAAGAGAAACCGCATCACCAATTTTGCAAATAGGTATTAATTCACTGATATGAATTGATTTCTGCAGTCTTATACTGTGGCTGAACTTGGCTTATGCCTTAAAAGTAAGAGCTGCAGTAGTTCTGATGAAAAGTCATTGGCAAGAACATTTGTCATGTGAATCAAGGCCTGCTTTGTTTTTAGATCTGCCAAGACCAGCAGCTTCTATTTGTTCTGCAATAACCTTCCATAAGGATGGCATTAGAAGGCAGCAGTCAAGTCTATTGGAGCAGTTTATGATTCCACCAATGGATACAGGAGGAAAATTAAAAACTACAAAGCTTGAGTTAGGCTTCACAGGTGGGTCAAACCAGAACCATTTCTCACTGTAGCTCAATCTTAAATAACTGTTCAAACTGCCAAGAACAAAATAGAAAAATCCACCCAATCACATAACTTTGGAGCAATTTCTAGGTTGTACAAAGGGTGTAGTTGGTACACTAACTGTAACGCCTTTTCTTAGTCTTGTAAGTCACAAGTAAGTCTGAAAATACAAACCTGTTTTTTCTCGGCTTCACTATGTACTAACCATCAGGCCTTGGTATGATCTGACAAGGTGTTGGTAAAACAGAGGTAATGATGCTCATCCACCTGGTAGGGGACAGCTGAATACTGAAATTTAGAACAGCGATATTAAGGTACTGTGTTCAGACTCTTCATAAGACTGGCTTAAAAATAGTGTCTTCAAGTCAAGGCAAACCTTTCTACCCCCCCTCACAAAAAAAAAAAAAAAGTGTTGTAAGAAATGTACAGAATTTGTGATATTTGGCAATACTACCTTGCAAAGGTTTCAGTGTTCTTTTACAATTGGAGACCTTATCTGGTCCAAAACGTTTCTTTCTTAGCCCAAGTTTTACTACAGAAGTAGCTTCTTTAGAGAAGGGCTAGCTGTCAGCCCTGAGTATGGTGTATCCTCATTGATGAACAGACATTTGGATCTGAAATTTCAGTAGGCCTTGGAGAAGATACTCCAAGCTAAATGGGTTAAGTATTTCCATCAACATATACAGCACAGAGAGATACAGTTAAAAGACAGTTTGAGCTGATTCAGAGGCCGTGTAGATTTCCAAATAAATTCAATTTACTAAACTGACTCATAAATGGAGACTAATGTCAGTAAGCCCTCTAATGGAAAACTTGCAGTCTTTCTGCGCTGAGGAAGCACCAAACCAGATGGCACTGGCTCTGGGATGCAACAACTAAGTCTCCTTTCCCTGCAGGGACAAATGTGCTGACACTATATAATGCTTACAGGTGTTATTCAATATTACAAACACTAATAACAGACTTTCATCTACAGGAGTCTCCTGTCCAAAGGTCTCCAAGCTCCTGAACACAAATAAACTCCAAACGTAATTTACATTAAACAGGCAATACGCCCGACTGAATCATATAGAAGGAACAATCCTTGGGAGAAAACTTGGCATACTGTGGTCTGCAACACTCAACAGCAACATTAAGAACAAGGAAGATGCAGCAGCCTTGTCTCTTGTTCTTTCTGCTTGTGACAGTAAGGAATGCTGCCAACTAGGAGAACTCTGGCAACAAGGAGCATGGTGTAAGCAGGCTCTTTGCTGTGTGGGCGGTACCTTGGAGAAGGTCTTGGTTTCTTACTCCTTCCCTCTGAGATATATGCTAGTCCCAATAATTTTTCAGGCTTAGGTGTGATGTGAGTCTCACAAAATGTCTGTGAAGGAGGCTCTGCAAAGAAGACCTGGTGATCTCTGAGCCTTGGCCTTTGAGTTTCCTTCTGGAGGTGAGAGGTAGTTGGCACATTTCAAGCAGAACTGACCTTCCTTCCAGCCCAAGCAGTTTCCTCCCTCCATGCAGAGGTCTGTGGTGAGCCTGTAACTACAGGTGTTGATGCTGCCCACCGTGAACAGCAGCTGAGATTTGTTACTATGGGGTCATTCCAAAACCGTTCTTATTGAGGGATTCAACTGTGTCTCCTTACTGGTGTCAGACAAGACATCAGGACACAGTCTGAGAAAGATAGGGTCCTAATGATGAGAAAAGGCAAATGGTCTCATGTTAAGCAATTAAACTACCTCTTAAAGGAGCAGATTAACTCTCAGTGCTATTAAGCACAGGGGTAATGCCCATCTTGGAGAGGACACAGAGCTGGATCAGAACTACTAATGACCTCTGTCTATTCCAGATAGATGAGTTTGCAAGTAGTTTCCTGGCATAAACGCAGAGACACATAAAGCATCAAGTCTTCAGTCTTTACTGGAGGAAATGAATTACAAAGAAGATATTAAAGCAATGTGTCTGCACTCATTTCGCATCAGAAAGATGGAAGGAGTTCATTTCAATCCTCCCTCCCCTCTGTCATCAAGTGTCCTAACACCAGTGAAATCCCTTTCACATCAGGTCAGGCAGATCGCCTTTCAGCGGCTGCTTCCTGCAGCCAAGAGGGAGAACAGGGCTGGCCAGGCAGCAGCTGGGAGCTGGGATAGGCAGCAGGTGCCGAACACTTGTGGAGCCCTGGAACTCCCCAGCCCTGGGACTGGATAGCCAGAAGTGGGGAAAAGGATGCTCTGGATGGGGCTGGAGGAATGCTGCCATTCATCAGCATGCATGCTCTATGGCAAGCAGGATAGTTGGATGTGAGGGATTGCTGCGGCACCAGGGGCAGAAGGTACTGCCAGTGCCAAGTCATTTGGGCCTGCAGGACAGTGAGTAACTCTTGGTTGCACGAACAAGACTGGGGCTAGATGGGGTGAAAGTTGCAGAATCTGCCCCTCTGTTACCTTGTATGGGGTCTGGCTCTTGCATGCCCTCTGCAGCAGAGGGTCTATGGGCCAAATGGGAAACATGAGGCAGAGGTTGCAGCAGATGGGAAAGGGAGGAATAACACTGTGCTGAGTGTGGTCAGCAAGGGGTGGTGAACTCATGAGTGGGCAAAACACCCTTCATGCGTTAAACCGCACATTCCCTCCAGTGGTTATTCAGAGATGTTTCTGTGCTGTGCATTTACCTAAACACACATTCACAAACTTGTCTGCTGTCAGCCTATTTAAACCAGATGTCATGTGGACCAAAAGGCTTCTTCCATGTCAAGGAAACGACTGGCATGGAGCAAAATTAGGTGCAAGACATGGTGAAAGACAGACTTGGGGAGCAGAAACCTGCTTCATCTGTGTCAGTGGAAGGAGCCATGGCATTGCAGTCCAGAGGCTCTGGAAACCTTCATGAAAGGGTGCCTAATACCCTCGTCACAGAAAAGGTTGCAGCAGGATGAAGTGCAAAATGAAGGTGAAACAAGTTTAAGTGACTGCCAGACAATATGAATCCAAAGCACATTTTGCCACAGGTGATAAAGATTAAGGCCTTGTTAAAAACAGCAGACCAAACATTTGGGGGAAATAAATTTGTCTTCCTGACATGAAACGTTCAGCAGAGATGTGGGAAGGTGGCATTCTTCTGTGTGCTCACGATGGGAATGGCAGGTGAACAAGAGAGGAGGTGCAGCAGTCACCGGAATGTGGTGCTCACACAATCTCATGTGATCACCCCTTTATTACTGCGATGTCCATGTGCCTCACAATACCAAAGAAGCCCAGTCTGCAGCAAGTTTTAAAAAAAAAAAAAAAAGAAAGAAAAAGGTGTACCTGAGCATATTAAAAAGGTAGATCCTCTGCCTTGGGCAGTCCCTGCTGGCGAGCATAATCCTGCAGAACTGCTGTGGATTTGTCCTCACTCTGCCTGCAGTATGACACACTGTCACATATCAGGTATTGGCTGGACCCTGAAGGATTGTTTTAAGGGTCATTGAAGCTGGGTAAATTAAATTTTTCATACAGACCAGCTGCCCATAACAGAGCTGAAGAAGCCATGCTATTGAGCAGGTTTCCACTGATTAGTAACTAACATTTATTTTTGAGTGAAAAGAGTAATTTTAAAATTTTTAATCCAAATCTTAATCCTTATCAATGCTGAGAACTTGGATTAAAAAATACAATAGAAACTCCAAAGGTGGATAGGTATTACTATCTCATTTGTTACTTGCTAAATCTGGGGTAGTGAGGGTCCTAAGTTGGTCCAGAAGGAGTTATGCTTGCCTTGCATGACCTGCTTGTCCAACAGTAGACGTAGGACTATCCTGATTTAATTCTCAGTAGAACATGCTTGGACATAAGTGTTATGATTAAGAGGGGCAGTAGATCTTTGGTCTTGACTCACATCCCATGGGTCATGGGATTATGGGACAATGTGCCATTGTCCCATGATCTCTTTTTTGGATGACACTGGCTTCATAACTCCAGTATTCCTAGGACCTAGCATTTCGCCCCTTCTTTTTCTCCACCCTAAATTCACAAGGAACTGTGCAACTATTTGCTCTGCTGCAGCTAATCAAGTTCTCCTTGACCTGATTTCTAAGCTTGCTGGCTCCTAAGGCTGTGAGTCTGAGGCAGGACCAGAGGCAATGAAGTCAGGCCAGTGGAACAGCAATGAGGAACTATGGGTTTTCAGATGGGTTCCACTGCATCCAAAACCCAAAACTTCTGGCAGAGATTGAGAAAATAATAATATTAAATAGCAGAGTCCTACTAAATGTAACAGTGAAAATGGGACATAATATTCAAAAACAGCAGTGCTATGCATGAACAGAAAAACAAGAATCATTGGTACTTAGGCTCCAATTCAAGTTGTCCTTTAGTACAATAATTCAATTAGAATAACATGAATTGTTTGTTCACTCCAAAAAAAAAATTAGATTTCTCTTTAGGTCCTCTTGTTCTTATACCAAGGGTGTCACTTATGCATCCAAACAATCTCTTCATTACCTGAGAGGAACAATCCTAATTTCACCTTAATCCTTTGGCCTTCCCTGGGATATAATACAGGAAAAGAGAATGTGCTTGGCATATTACAAAGCCTAGCAACCAGTATTGCTCATCTTATTAAACAAAGGCAAAAGATGAAACTTTCAACCTCATATTTTGCAGGTTCTGAGGCAGGATTTCCAACTGCTCTGCAGCAGATCATCTCCAAGAACTTAACAAGAACTTATCTGGTTTGCAGGCTACAAGGAAATATCCCTCAATATCACATACCAAACTACACTCCCATGCCAGAGGAGTGGAGCTGTCACTGGCCCTTTCACTTTTTTGCTTTTTATGGTGATGCAAACCAGACCCAAGTGTTCCCTTATTACCTAATTTTTCCATTGCAGGGGACAAAAGTTCCTACCAGTCATTTTCCACAAGAGTTTACTTTCACAGTACAGCTACTTCTCAACTACACATGAAGAGGCGTGAAAGGTGTTGCTGGAAAAAGGAAGAGGCTTGTACTTCTGGTCTTATATTCTCTCATTTGTGGTGGGATCTCTTGTTCCTTGAGAACTTTTTTTAGATTGATCAGTTTGAAAGTGAGGAAAAGACAAGAAAATGTTAACATTTACTAGATGCTTCTATTTTTGTGTGTAGAAGCATTAACAGTACTCACAGGTGGGAGGAACTTCTGCTCTACTTCTCTCAGGTTACTACATGGATATCTTGCCACCACAAATGGAAGTTTACCTGTGCAGGCTGTAACCTTGTTCTTTTGGCAGAACAAGGCACAGGTACTGCAGAGCTGATCCCTCTCATCAAGCTGCCTTGCTCTAAAAGCCATGGCAATTTTATTCCTTCAGTCCTACCTCTTTCAGAAAGGATGAAAGGTCTACAGGGTGTCTGAAGAGATGTAGCCTCCCCTTCTAAACAAGGTTGGACTATTTTCATGGTCAGTATATTTTTAAAAAAGTCTAGGCCACTTTAGCTGTGAGATGTCAATCCCCTGGTTTCTGAGCACAAGTCAGAAACCTCAGAATGAAGGCATCCAAAGTAGATAGTGATTTACAAAGTTTTGGATAGAAATCACTCGTTCAAAATAACAAGTGCCTTTTTAAACATCGATGCAGGTATTTACGTTGGTTTTCATTTAAATTTAGTGGTAGCAAAACTTAGCAAATCCAGGACTTTCATTTTCTCATCTAGGAATGCAGAGATAATGCTATTTTTCATAGAGATTGGAGGACAATGCTGCTAAACTTGCAAATCTGCTTTTTTCTCAAGTGAAAGTGACATTTCTTCTGGGCAGGCCACTCATGATTTGCAATGGAGTGTGATTTAGGAACTCAAGTTTATCAGTATGGTGGCACCAGAATGCAGTGTTTTTCTAAATTGAAAACTTCAACAGTTCGTGTTTCCTGTTTCAAGGAAACCTCACAAGTTTGTGTTTCCCGTGTTAGAAGGAAAAAAAAAAAACAAACCAAAACTCAGCCTTTTAGATTTGGTATTTTTTGGTTTTGACTCTTCAGTTCCTGTAACTGTTGTTGAAGATTTACTCCCAGAACTTGTAATGTTGCTCTGATCTTCTGACCTCCAAGCTACAGTGTTGAACATATCCTGGAAACTGTCATAAGAGATACCTCATAACCAGTACAGCCAATAAAGGATCCTTTTTGTAGCAGGAATCTTTTTGTGTAATCTGTATGCTCTTTTTCATTTTTCCTGTCCCCTGTGGGTGGTCAGAGCTGAAGTAAAACATTTAAAAAAAAAAAAAAAATCAAACCATTTCAAATGCAAGGAATTTTAAGTTCACAGACTGTGGCTCATTGTCAGTAACAATTTCCTCTGGAATGGTGAAGAGAGGTTTTTTCTTTCTTAGTAAAAGCACCTCTTCTCTATTTTTTGGTTTACTATGCTAAAGAGATGTACCCCATTTAATAGTTCAGAAAAGCAAATCTTTTTTTAAAAGCTGGTTAAAATCTGTAGCTTAAGGAAAAATTGCCTTCCTTCCTCTCCATCCTAATACCAATATTTTTTTTCCCCAAATAGCTTCTTTTTCTGAAAATGAAGCCCAAAAATTGTTCCAGTAAAAAATACGGCATTAAATTCAGTGCTAGGATACACTTTCTTCTTGCGAACAGAGGTTAAGAGAGTTCTTGTAAGCAGAACATTTGGAACAACACCACCTTGTTCAAACTTCTATTTAGAAAGACTGTAAATTCTAACCAGTCATTATCCACTCTTCAATGGAGTAAGAGCCGCCACCTGCTTCCCAAACCCAGTACTGTTTCACAATAATTCCTGAGAGGATGACACATGGTAGTGGGGCTACTGAGGCAGCTGAAACCCTCAGTGCTGTGCTTCTGGGGTGCAAGCAGAGCATTGCCATCAACTGAGTCAGAAAATGGTCTAGATGCTGTGTTGCACTGTATGCACAATACTCATGAGTTATTTAGTGCAGTCCTGTTCATCCTTTTTAGGTCATACCCATTATGAAACTACAAATTACTCAATGGATGTATATTTTTGATTGGCTTCTTCAGATTCCTGACTGACTGGGGTTAAATCAAAATAACACTAATTTAAAGCAGGATAAGAATTGCACTTTTTGTTATCTGCTTAAATCACACCTTAACATTTTGTCCTGCCCAAGATGCACATGACAAATGTCAAAGCTTCTGACACTCTCAGTTACGTACAGGACTGGCATTCCTTTCTGAAGTCCACTTTCTGTTATGTTGAAAAGTCTTGTTCCACCTTTACTACATTGTCCAGCAACAGGATTTAGTTATCAAAATGAAAATTATATGGTTTTTATACAGAGTTTCTGATGTCTGGACATGATCTTGAAGGCAGTGAGGACAGCAAGAGGCATGTAAATCAGAAAGAAAGCACCGGTTAGGGAAAACAGCAAGGCCATTAACTTGGAGCAGCAGAGAGAGCTGGTTAATTATGTGTGTCCATTTAAACTCAAAGGAACAAGGGAGGATGGGAATTTGTTGCAGCCAGACTCAAGGAAAAGTCTTTCATTCCTCAAACAAACATGTATTGCTCTCTGAAAACCACAGTGGATGAAAGTTTCCAATTGATGCTCAGCATCAGAACTGCATCAGAACAGTCAGGCCCTGCCCTGTCACAGGACAGGGAAGGGACTGTTAATGATACCTGGTTTCAGAGACCTTCGTAGGACAAGCTGGCCCTGTAACGTGAAAGAGTCCTTTGTCCAAGCAGGAAACACATGAATGTCTCAGCTAGCAAAGACAGTTTTCCTCCTGCACAGAAAACTGTGTGGTGAAAGAGATGGCTGGGAATCAGGCACAAATCAAATTCCAGAGAACCTTGTTCTGAGAAACAATGTTTAAGGCTAGAGAGTATGACTTTTTTAAGCAGGTCCTCAGGACCATGTCACACTGACCTTTCATTAGTTCCTGTTCAAGGGGGTCTCTACAAACAGTGGGGGTGTCCTGCTCAATGCAGCCTTGAGCATCAAGCCTGCAGTCCTGCTCATCTGTCACGCCTTAAAAGAAGCAGCTGCAAAGGACTTGGAGTCTTTTCACTCTTCAGCTGAAAGAGAAAAATCCTGAGGAAGTAGAAAACTGAATTTCAATAAACTTAGAAAAGTAAACCCTGGACATTATTTCCTTGTTTCTGTACATTGCCATCTATGATTTGACCTTGACAGAAGAAAGTAGATCTGTAATTCATCTTTTGATTACAATTTATTGAATTATATTGAATTTATTGCACTCTCTGCAGAAAGCTCACATGCCTAATGTATATTTTTCTTTCAAGTGTGGTGAATCAATATACACATTCAATTAAACACCCTGAAAATATGCCTATTAAGTATATTTAACTGGCACTTCTACTTGAAAAATCTAACCCTATCTTTACTCCACCTCCCTCCCCATGTATGTCCCAGGAATTTTTTTTTTTNCCCAAATTAACCAATGTGACTGAACATGCAGATATGTTTCCTGTTTCCTTCCTTCTCATTATCTTACTTTTGTGAGCTCAGAAATATGCCCACCAGAAATAAACAGGTCTCAGCTGCAAGCAGCTGGCTCTCTACTGCTGCAAGAAGTCCCACGCCAGGGCTGAGAAACTGTGTGTAAGAGTGGGCCAACTGCTTCTCCTCTTGCCTTTGTAACATGCTACCATTCTGTGTGTGGGCTTTGATTCATGCACCCTATTGGAGGCAGTCCTAGGAATTTTTCAGCAGCTTCAGATAATTAAAAATGAATAATGTCTTCAGCACAATAACCCTTGTGCTAATTGCTTGGATATTAATCTACATTCCTTTCACTTTGCCCTTACACTTAGAGATTCATGCATTAACATTGCAGTGGTACTGTGGAAGCAGTTAGGGTGAAAAATTGAAAAGTTAAGGCATTTGGCTACAAGGAACATGAGCATTTTTGGTGGCATGTGAAAGGCTGTGTGGCACACCAGTAAACAAATTGCTTGGCTTTTTCTGGTAAAATAATGGCCTTGTGTCAATTAACAATGATAACAGGAAGCCTACAAAGTTTTAATTCTGCTTTGTCACCTGGATGAACAGGGCAAGCTGTATCTCTCAGCCCTGGTCTCCCACCAAGACGTCCATGCATATCAGTGCTTTGCTCAGCAGCACTCCATGGAGCAGCCAAGTCAAGATCAAAAGGGAGGAAGGCCTTCCACTGTGAAGTGAAAACCACAGTTTTTAGGTCCCAGTTTCAAAGCCAGGAGAGGATTTTAAAGCCTTGCCATATAGGTTTGACATGGCATTAACAGAGCTGGCAAAACATGCTTATAACTCAGAGTGGTGGGGACCTTGGGAATTGCTTATGATACATGATCAAGTTTCAATATCAAATTCATACAGATCATAAAAATAATCTAAATCTATGTTCTTTTATATTATTGTCAGTAACATGTCAAAGCTGTGAATGGAGCAAGAGAATAATTTTGTTTGCACAAGAAGCAAAGGATGATTTCAATCATCAGGAACATGCAGCAGGAGAAAGGTATGGAGGACTTGTCTCAGCAGGGATGGGGAGAAGAAAGGCCTCAAAGTACATGGACAGAGAGGCATTGAGGGAAGCTGCTCTCAGCAACAAATGAAAGTTTGAACCTTATGTGAACAGGGATGGTAAACAGAAACTAATACTACATGTATTAGCATGTTGCACAAAGACTAAAGGAAAACAGAAAGGTAAAAAAATAAGAGTAGATGCAATGAGGGCTTTTGTTTATCACTGTAGGAAATATTCTAAGTTTTCATAGACAGGGCACTACCTGAAACTTGTATTTCCTCTGAAGGGAAGCTCTACTGCAGGACAGCTGGAACTGATTTCTAGGAGAAGCCAGAGGCAGTTTGCTGCATTCCTATATGAGATGCACCTGTGAGAGGCCCACAAATCACCTTAAGAAAAGTGAGCATAAAAAGGGTCATGGGCTTATGCAGTGGGGAATCCATGTGGAGGGCTCATGAATGCTGAGGTTACTGTGCTTTATCTGAGTCCTCCTGGTCCAGCATGTGCCCTCAGCCATGTCTCAGCTGAGGCCACACATGCTTGCTCACTCTCTCTGCCTGAAGCTCAAGCCCTGGGGGCCTCCCCAGGTGTGCTGTGGGTTTGGGGCAGCCAGACAGCTTGGCTGGTGTGTGAACCCTGCAACTCTGCCTGAGAGGATTTTGGTGGTGCTGTGCTGCCAAGAGAAGCCACAACTATTTGTCAGCCTCAAAGTTTGCTTCATGTTATGTTTCATGTCTTCTGCATTTACACAGAATGGGGAGAGAGAGGGACCTTAAAGGAAGGGGGAGTTTCTATGCCTCATGTTCATCCTTAACAGTCCAGGAGAGTGCTGAGTTGGGGATGGCAGCCAGAGCCACTAGAGGTTTCACAAATTATTTTAAAGCTTGTGAAGAACAGCTGTTGCCAACATCAGCCAGACAATGTTGCCATCAGCTGAATAGTAGGTAGATGAAATATTAGATATCTATGCAGAGACATGAGAATGAACTGAAAAAGATTCAGGGAGACTCATTTTCTCACTGACTTTGATTGCCACTGTACATTCTCACAGAAAGGTATTTCCATCCAGTTCAGTTCTTCTCAGGAGGTGCTACATAGCTTGAACAGATACAGGGAGACTTCACTTCCCCATTCCTTCTGATCTTTACTGTGAAATGCTACTCATTAACCCTAAGATTAGCCCAGTTGGTTAGCACCTGGTACTAATAACACTGAGGTTGTGGGGTTGATCCTTGAATGGGCCATTCCCTTAAGATCTGGACTTGATGACCCTTGTGGGTCCCTTCCAACTCAGAATATTCTGTGAAATTTCCCTGTGCTTCCCCTTACCCTCTCATTGAATGGGTCCCATTCAGGACTCCTAGCTGAGAAAGGGAGCAGTGCAGCAGGCAACTCTCTGGTAGGTTTTTCTGGAAGAGATCTCACTTGCTGAGCACGTTATTGCACTTACTGGAAGCCACTGTGGCTGCAGCTGCATGGTTGATCCATTGCCCAGGAGAAGAGAGTCAGCACTTAGGAATGTGAATTGCTGGGAAGACGTGCCCACCTTTAGTGACAGTGAAGACATGGTGCTACATCTTATAATCAAAGGCCTCTCCTGTTCAGAGGCCTTACTAAGTGTGCCAGCCACTTATTCCAGGAAGTATGCAGGTAAAGATTAACTCAGAAACCAGGACTGGTCTGGAGGTGTTAGGAAGTTGTATGCAGAGTTTGGCCAACAGCAATGGAGAATGTCTTTAGTCAGAGAGATTCCCAAGATTATGCATTCAAAAACTGCATCACTGAAGAAACAAGAGGCCACATACCTGTCAGTTTGTGCTATGCCAGACTGAAAATAAATGCAGTAAGCAAGAGTTCTGGCCCAAAGATGAGGGGAATGAAAACAGGGATTTGGTACTAGGGCAGACACAGTAGTAATATGATTGAGGAAAGATTGTGATGCTAGATGGCAGTCCCTGTGCTGTATTAACAGGACACAGGCATAGCATCAAGAGGTGCTAACTGTGATGCTCCTGTCCTCAGGACCCCAGATAAACGCTCAGGGAGACAGGGTTGGGGCAGAACCAGGAGCAGAGCTCAGGTCAGGTTTGCCCCAGCCCTCCACTCTGGTCTGCTATTTGTCAAACTTGTTTTGATTTTCTGAAAAATCTCCCTGCACAGATCACTGTACCGTGTTGCCACACTGTCAAATAAAAGTAGTTTATTGCTTTCATTTTACCCTGTGCTTCATGCATACATGCATATGGGTGTTTTGCAGTAATTTCATAGACTAACTCCTGGGGTTTTGCAGAGCACAGGCAGCCAATCAGCACTCTAGCCTTTGGTTCATGCTGTCTACAAGGGACTCGTGTGAACATTTCCAGCCTCCCTCACATAAGTGTTAGCTGGCACATGCTTGTAGCTGTACACACTTCATGTGTATGTGCAGTTCCTTTGTACACACATCCCACAAAAGGCAAGCTGGCTTTTTCTTGCCCTGTCACACACTCACAGCTCTCCAGTGCTTTCTCAACCACAGACAGCTTTTTAGACAAAACCTCATCCAAGTCCTTCCAAGAGCCTGTATGCACCTTGATTTTTTCTTGGCTGAAAATAAATCTGCCGTTTTTGGAGTGTTTCCTCCCTGCTCCATGTGATTCTGATTTCACTAATTAAAGTTAATCTGATAAAGGAAGGAACTGCGGAGAAGACTAAGAGCAAAAAGGCAGGCGAGCAAGGGTCACCCGGCATGCCACAGAGAGAAGGCTTTGTGGCCGGGGAGCTGTGCCGCTGCAGGGCACGGAGGGAAGCGGCGGGTTGAGCTGCTTCATCTGTTTGGCCCATGGGCTGGGGCTGAACTGCTGGCCACCCTGGCTGCCCATCCTGACCTCCTTGCTGCCCTGCAGCAGAACCAACACTTGCAAGGTGGGATCTAATGAAAGGCATCAGGGAACTGAAGGAGCGCTTCTGCCTCCTGATCATATTTATCCAGAACAGAACAAAATGTAGGCTGGCCTGGGGATGAGTAATGGATAACAGAACAGCTTCTCACGTCCAGGCCCCTCGTCTGGCCCGTGCCTGGAGGGCAGCACTGAACGGAATTCATTGCCACCTGATGGTGGTTGAAGGGTTTCTGTAGGAAATGAACACTTGGATTTCAGGATAAAATGTCCCCTCTGTGGACAAAATGGTTTGTGCAGTAAGGGCACATGTAGTGGGAACAGTGTGTGGTGATGAGTATCCCAAAGACAGCAATACTACCATTCATGGCTTTGCCATACACAAAGCTATTTCCCTCCAACTCTCCTGGCAACTACCAGTTGGAAAAAGCACACTGGCACACAAGAGTCCAGCTTAGTGGGAAAATCACTTGATGAGGTGTGATGGCTCTATCACTTGGAGCAGGCAAGGACATAATACTCAACTTCCTTGTTCAATATCATCTCCAAAGAGAAAGGTCCTTGTGTCCAGCAGATTTACAGTGGAGGAGAATTTCAGAGAGAAAAAGCCACTCAAACCACACACATTCATGTGTGGAATATCAGAGACAGACAACTGGATAACTAGGAAATGTGGTGAGCTCACCTTTTTCTGAAATTATCTTGATGGTGTTTAGATGCTGGAATTAATTTATAATGCAGTAAATCAATCTAGAGGCAGCAGAGATTAACTTTATCCAGCTTCTGTCTGGACAGCAAGCATCCATAGGTGAGGTAGAGCCAGCAGCAGAATGGCCTCTTGCCCTACACATGCCAACAGAGATGTTTGCCGAACCCCGCTGCTGAGGCATGATATTCGCATGCAGCTAAGAGATTTACCACTTCTCTGCTTTCTTTAAATGGCTGGTACATACATCGATTTCGACAGCAGCCCTGCCCCGCCTCTGCAAACTCCATTCATCGTTAACTTGTTTAAATTAAACACAAGCATGGACAGGATCAGCAAGCAGCCGTCTGTTTTATTAGTGCTTCTACTTCAAATGTCAGTCTTAGTCCTTCCTTGCTGGGCTCTGATCTCTCATGACAATTTGATTAACTTTACATTTCCTTTTATTGTTGGAGAAACATTTGGAAAATCTTAACATATCTTACTGGCTGGTTCTGAGTCCAAGATGGTGATTATGTCCATGCTTAGCATCATCCATCAAAATCAGGCATCTGACAGTCAGGCCACCTGAAAAAAGCCGTGTCTTTCTTAAGAAGTTCACAGGCCATAAAATGGTTTTTACTTGTGAATAATCACAGGACACTCCTTTTTCTCTTAACAGCAATGCTTTTATTAGGAAATGCTTAAATACCTTCATTAGAAGGAAAGTTTCCACTTTGTACTGATTTGCCCAGGTAAGAGCACCTTGTCAGGTACCTTCTCCCACCAGCTAGGAACTGGTATCTAGGTTTTGTCAAGAGCCACATTCCTGCAAGGACTCTCAGATGGGAACATACTATTAATGAGGAACTGACAGGACAAGACAGAGCCTTGGGAAAAGGATGCATTTCAATTTAACAGAACAGTTCAGAACTCTTTTCCCTTTCCTCATGTTAATTTAAAAAGAGGCTCAAACCTCTGGCATATACTCATAGCTACATTTCTGCTGGCTTCTGAACTTCCGGATCTTGGCTCAGCCCCAGAGTATCAAGACACCAGTGGAAATGGGTGGAAGTGAGCCTATTTCTGTCTTTGTGTTTCAAGATCAGGATCAGAAATAGAAGTGGTAAGAACTTTACGGAAAAAAAGCCTGGTTTCCTGGCATTTTTGACAGAGTTAATTACCTGTAGACATTTAATTCTTTCCCTGTATCATTTTCATTAATTTCAATGCCTAGATAATCATTCTGAAAAGCCACACCAGTTGACACTATTTGTGAGGGCATTGAGATGAATCCTTCTTTACCAAATACTCAGATACCAGAGTTCAGCTGATGCCATTAAGCCATGATAAATCTACACCATGCCTGAGCCACCCATTTGCCTGTTCAGTAAGAGCTAAAATCATTGCTAACATATTAGCAATATGGGAAACTCTATCTCAGGTCCCAGTCCATGACAGGAACTCCAGGTCTCAAGCAGTACAAAGCACTGAGGGTCTCTTGATAGTTGCTCTAAAAAGTTAAGCCTCATGTCAAACGTCAGGGTATATGTATCTTACAGCCAATGCCATTGTTTCTTACGTGATTTATAGCTGCTGTTGAACACTGCAAGTTGATGATCCTGGTACCAGGATCTTCCTGATGGATAACTCAAGTAATTTTATTCTGTTTTGTAATTTTCAGTCCCTAATGAAACTCTGCTTCAATTCTCTGACACTTGTAGTTTATTTATTTTTTTTTTTCTACTGAGAAAAACTACCATTTTGGACTTTGGGAAGGAGCAGTTCTCTTTCCATTCAGGCTACAGAAGAAAAATGGTCAACATTTCCAAAATGGAGGCTTCCTTAATGAAATCTCATTTGAATCTAGCAAAAATACCCAAAACAACAAAAAACAATCTCATCTTCTATTTTCAGATAAACTAATGCTTACATCTTCTGAGAAATCAAAGAATCATAGAACTGTTTGGGTTAGAAGATCATCTAGTTCCAGCTCCCCTGCCCTGGTCAGGGGTGCCACTCACTGGACATCTAGCTGTTTAAGTAGAGAAGAGAAAGTAAAGAAAAGGAGATAAAGGAGAATTATGACTAACTATAAAATGACAGTTGCTTAAATTTATAGTAAACAGTCTTGGACTCTGTCTAATACTTCTGCAGTGCAAATCGCTGCAATAGAGAGGTCTAGACTCTAAAGAAGTATTTAGGCTCTTTATATTTCCAAATATCTGTACTTCTTATCTGCAACACAGTACTAAACCTCTCCTCCAGGCCTTCAAGAAGAAAGCAAGCTATTTATACCAGCTTGGTACCACAGCCATGCTAGAGCAAAAAAAGACAGCGTGTAATGAAAGTTGGAATCTGGCCGCTTATTACCTGCTCTCCCTGCCTGAGTACCCATAAACCACAAGCCTAATCCAGTATCTTGCTTTCAGTGCAATGGGTGTCAGGAAGGGTCCAGCCTCCACTGTCCCAGGGAAGTGATAAAACCACATGCACCACTTAATGCACTGCCTCTTACAGGTCCATGCAGCAGGTGAGCAATTATCACTTGCAGCCCAGCTTAATGCTTTATAGGGTCTGAGAGCTGTTTCCAATTAGCCTCAGTATGCAATGGAAATTAACTCATTTGTGTCACCTTGGCTTGCAAGTGGGCTGTGAGGAACTGGTGAAACAACTGGAATTGAGTACA
The DNA here is from genome assembly GCA_013400415.1 of Scytalopus superciliaris. NCBI lineage: Eukaryota > Metazoa > Chordata > Aves > Passeriformes > Rhinocryptidae > Scytalopus > Scytalopus superciliaris. The sequence continues at coordinate 137,496 of VXBX01008262.1, forward strand.
GGTGGCATCTCACCTCTCCTCCTACTCCTTTGCACTCCTTGCACTGGATCAAGAGGGGCTATATTTGTTGGAAGAAAATACAGATGGAAAAAGCAGCTTGATCCATAACCAGGATCCGGGGGAGGGCTTGATCCATCCCCAGGGTCTTGTCTCCATAACATTTTTCCAGGCTGGTTCTCCGTGTCCCAAGAAACAGGCTCCTATGCACTTCCCTTTGGATTATTTAGTAATCTCATGAGGCTTCTCAGCATTTGGCCTATAAAAACATCTCTTTATAAAGAACTGTGTCATATGTGTGTTTTATCTGTGAGCCTTTTTTAATGAATGCTTTCAGACATTATGAGCCCCTTTGGAGCCTGTTGCAAAGCCAGCACTATTCCATCAAGCTGGCCACCAGTGTCATTGCTGCCAGGCATTTTCTCTTAAAAGGGTATTCTCACAGTTGATGTCAGGGCTAAAATTAGGTTAAATACTTGCAGGGATTCTTCTGTGATCTCCTAATACAACTTCAGTGCCCATGAATGGTGTGCATATCAAAGGAACTATGATCTTATGGACAAAGACCAAGAAGATTGAGGAGCTCTCAACTGAGAGCTTTGATATAAAGAGCCCTGCGTCATTTCAAGCACATCACTTCATTTTCCTGTGCTTCAGTTTTCTGCCTTCAGAAGTTACAGTAATCACCTTTAGGTGAGATTATGGAGATTGTAATTGTATTTGAAGTCAATGTTTAAGAGATTTCTTACTTTGTTATCTCAATTTTGAACTCAGTGAATTCTGCTTATGTGAGCTCCCTATAGAACCTCACTCTTGATGAAAGGAGACAAGACAGAAGCTGAGTGTGATGGCCTATCCACCTAAAATTACCTGTAAATAACGAATTAAACTTTAGGGATAGTGTGCTTGTGTATTCTCTTTGGACCAAATACAAATTAAAAAGCTAAATTAAGCCCTCTTACGCGAGGATCCAGTTCTATTGAAGAACTCATTAGAAAATGAATGAAGAGACTTAGAGTTGCTGATCCTACTTCTGTGTCCTGTATTTTGAATGTAATGCTATCACTGCATGTAAGGGTAACTGTGGGGTCTGAGCTGCAGGCAGATGGCTAGAGATTTAACCTGAATTCCCAAGATTTCTTGCGATTTCATCACTTTTTTTTTTCCCTCTGCATGAGCAACACATAGCTTCAGAGCCTCCAATTCATCCAGGTTTTAGTACTCACAGGGATCAAAATGCCACAGCAGCATCATGGAAGGCTTGTGCCAGTCACTGCAGCAATTGAATTAGCTGCAGTAACGACAGGCAGGGGTTTTTGAAAAACCCAGAGCAGCAGGAGAGCTTTCGGCAGCAGAGGGCCAAACCCTGGGGGTGGCTCTGCACTGGGGAGAGGCTACGCGCCCAGGGAGGGGACTTCCCAGAACTGGAAATGTCAAACTGCTTCACAAGGAGAATCAGGCCTGGCCCCAAACCCAAAATGTCAGGCCAAATCTGAACTGCCCCAAATTTGGATCTGGATGTGAGATCTGTGGCTTGGGACCGTTTCTAGTTTATATTTAAAAAGCTAACTGCATCTTGCCATGTGTAGCTAAGTATCACAAGAATGGATGTGGAAGCAGCAGATTGAAATCTGTAAGGATTCCATTTTGCAGTAGTCGAAAAAAAAAAACAACTTTCCTGAATGCAGGAAGCAAGCTTTGCTACATCTGCAAGCCAGGGAAAAATCACTGGAAACTCTGGAGCGAATAATTATACACAAATGTTTACAAAAAATAAATAAGAAGAATGTATGCATAAGTGAAGTAACAAACGACATGTGGCTAAAACCCTGAATAGCTACTAAGGCCCAGGACTGGGGTGTGCAATTTTCACATAATTTGCAGCCTTGGGCAGCTAGAAAGGGTGGTTAGGAGATATTAGGATGCAACTGCTCAGTACCTGGTATTTATAGTACATTTCCAGTGGCCAAGCAAACAGATCACAAAAACCCAGCCTGGGAAAGGAGGGAAAGTGGCCAGGGTAGCCAGTTTTTTGGGTATTCCTTGCCAAGAGAGAGGAGTTGGGCAATGAACTTGCCTGCTTCAGGTCTGTCTATGCACAAACCCAGACTCCTGCTTTCATTGCTCTCCCTGACTTGCTTCATGGACCTACACTCTGTTCTTATTTCAGACACATCTGTGTCCTAATTTTTTTTCAAGGACTGAGAGGTCTCGTCTTCCAGCAGATATTACCTCCTTTCTTGTATTTGCTTCCAGCCTATCTCTGCATCCCTGGAGGATGGGGGCTGTCCTTCAGAGACTGCAGAACGTTTGTTTGGTTTTTTTGACTTTTGCAGAAAGCAGCTAAAACTTGAGCTCTGGGTTCCCTGGCCAGCTTAGGTTCCTCAGTGTCCCCATCTACCTTCCTCTCTCTAGGTGTTTATTTCTCTCATGCAGAACCTCAGGCTTGCCTGATGATTATCCTGAGCAAGAAAGAAGTACAGAAACTGCACATGAACAGAAGTGATCTCATTTCTCCTGCTCTCAAAAGGAGATGTAAGAGAGGTCGGCTGCCTGGTGCCATCAACATCATCTTGCTTTGAAAGTGGTCTGTCCCCAGAAGAAGGAGTCCCTTGGTGACTTGCTCTGCCCAAGACTGAAGTCATGGGTAGCCAGAAGTGATCAGAGCAGTCTGGAAGCTTTGCCATCTCTCAAGGAGCATGAGAAAAGTCATTCTTGCTCATCTTAGGAGTTACAGGGAGGTGGTAAATGCAGTCCCCTATTCATGCTCAGTAGCAGATAGCTGAGCTTCTGTAATATGACAGTATTCTTAAGCACTTCTTGGCTCCTTCCAGGAGATTGCTGGGGACCAATTTTTCATTTACTGGCCCTATGAAAAATAAAAGACAGAGAGAAAACCAATTTGGGAACTATCAAAGTGAGTAGCTGTAGCTTTTATGGAGTTGGTTTTATGAGAGGTTGTTTCCAGTTGAGGCTTAGCTGACACAAGGGTTTGCGTGACATACAGCAAATCAGACTGCAGAAGGCTGGAGGCGTTCAGATGGAAGCAGCATCCCACTTTCGCCTCATCCTGGGCAAGTGCTGGCACTCAGCTGGAGCAACTTGGTGAGAATCTCCTGGGTTACTTAAAGCAATTACCTTCCCGTTATAAAAAATATATTATGCATGTATATGGAGAAGGGCTATTGACAACAAATCAGAGAGTAAAGCAGAACCATATTTGCCTGTGGAACTGGGCTGCAGAAGATGATGCATTATGAACTACATTGCAGGGATTTCCTCATGGTTACTGCTCAGTAACAGGGCTCATTGCACACATAATTTACAATGTCTAGGTAGGAAAACATGCAGGATGTGGCAGCCACATAATATTCTTCACCTCCTCCAAACTCACAGCTGACTGCAACAGGGCAAAATTGCTACAAGCTGCATCTGAAAGTAAACAGAGTGGTTTTAATTGTGATGTGACTGCAAGGCTATTGGACAAGAATTCAGTTTTAGCTGGAGATGGGAATGACCTTGACTAGATTCTCTCCAAAATTAAAGGCTATTTTAATCCAGGCTTTTCAGCCAGGTCATTGGAAACTCTTCTGATATTTAGACCCGGGGTGAGACGCAAATACTTTCTCACCTCTCCTTCTACCTGAGTTCAGCAGACTTGCACACATACATGTAGCCAAATCAAAAGCCCACAGGTGCAGCAGGCTGCACTGCAGTCCTCCTCCATCACTGTAAGACTGCAGAATGCAATTATTATCTCTCAGATGTCTTGCCCAGCCACCAGTGCTAACAGGGCTTCTCTGGTAACCATGCTGTGAAACACGCGACCTCCTGCTGGAAGACCCACACCAGTATGGTATCAGTGGTTGGACTGATGTGGTTGGGATCCAGTGTACATACTCAGGACTGATGTCAGCAAGGCATGGGGCTGGAAGGGAAGCCACCAAGATGTCATTCTCTTACCGAGACACATGGTTCAATGAATGCAAGGCTGGATGCTGCTAATGAGCAGGGACCCTATGGTCCTCTCTCCCTCTCTCTGAGACAACTGAACTTTAAAGAAGGTGCAGAGGCAAAGAAGCCTTCAAAAAAGCGCTTTAAGAAGAGGCAATTTTTTACATTATGCTTGTTCTGCAAGTTTGAAAAGTTTTGTGGGCTTTTTCACTGCTTGTATACGCTCTTTCATTTTCTTATTTTCTACTCTGTTTTTTTAATCTTCTTTTTTTTACCTTCCTCACATATCGTCTTTCTATTCAGGGAAGTGCAAAGGTGCCTTTCAGGACCAAAAAACTGCAGAATTCATTGCCAAAAAGGAAAAAAGTACAATATCCTTCCAAGCCCATATCTTATGATTTCTCAGTTTTGTTCTAATAAAACCCCAAAATAATAGTCTGTTATTACTTGAATTAATCATTAGGTTTTCAATGAAAGAAGGCCATAAATGGCATCATTTTAACAAAAAATAAAATTAAAAAACCCAACACAACAAAGCAAAAAAATGCTTAAGATGAACAAGTGACCCCTTTTAAATGGAAGAAACCTTTAAAATCTTTTATCTAGTTCTACAAATAATGACTGATTGCTGCTTTTTTCCGAAACCTGGACTTGGGTTTTAGTTTGGCAGCTTTAAAGAAGACAGCAGAACATACTGATCTACAACAGTGTGTGTGAGAGCACAGAGGGCAGGATGCAACAGCCAGGTTTCCAAGTTCTGGTGCTTACAACTACCAGGATAATAAAGAACCTGGTAATTACTAGCAGTGGCAAGATGGTGCATCTTTTACCTGCTTCATCCAACCCTACAGGCATGAAAACCTTCTGTTTTCTGCCAGAGGAAGGTCAAGAAATGAGGATGAAATATAATTTTTTTCCCAGCAGAGGATGCTGAGACTGCCTTAACAGCTGCCCTGGGCTACAGTGCTGTCACATCATATAATTTTGTTCCTCTCCATGTTTATTCTTTGGTATCTCTTGACAAAATCAACCTGTCCTGAGAAAAACTCTTTTCACTGTGTTCCTAAATTTCAGATGCAAAAGTTTGTCCTCTTGGAAATCCATAGGAATGCCACTAACTTTTGTCTGGATTGGGATTCAGCACATAGCCCTCAATTTGAGAGTGTCTTCTGCTCCATGGAGAGGACTATATTGCCCTTCAGGCACATTCTGCTCCCACAGTGATCTTGGTAGGTGAAAACCCCTCTTCTCTTGCTGTGCTTGTTGTTTTCTGGTATTACACCATTTTACAGTTTCTGCCAGTAACATGTGCCAAGTTGGTGTTTTATTTCTAATCCCTCCAATGCTCAGTTGTTTCCCTTAGCTTTCCTTCTTTATGCCTGCTGATGCTTTTGGCTCCTGATGCAGCTGCACTTCACTGTCCTGTACATCCTGTGCATAAGTTGAATCAGGCAGGGTCCCAGCCACCTGGGGTCAGTAAACTGCTATATTTATCTAGCATTATATATGGGGCCAAACCCACTGATTGTGCCTGGCTATTGAATCAGTATAGCCACTGGACTGGTATGAGAGAAGAATTTAGCATTGTCTCCTTTCAGCTTTTGCTGCTTGCCTCTGCACTGTGCCTGCCTGCACAGCTGAGGCAGAAGTGCTGTGCCAAGGTTTGCACCATAGTATGTCCAGGGACTTTATCTCATCCCCTGCAGACAAAAAGTTAACTGGCTCCCCAACTTTCCAGCAAGAGAAGGATTTAGAAGGGATTGCAGTATCATTCCTCGGGCATACCCAGATGCTCAATATTACCATAGGCAACTCTGTGAAGACTTTTTTCCTGCTACAGTCAGTTTCATCAGATGGGAAGAATATTTGGATGAAGAAGTGGTTCGGGTATCACTTTGTGGGTTTGGAGTATAACTCAAGTAATTTAGAACACAGAAGAGCCACCTATTGCAAAGTCAGTAGTTAGTATTTTATTAGCAAGAGTCACAGCAAGCTGCAATTGTGTGTCTTTTTCTTTTCTTTTCTTNGTGCCTGTCTGTAAGGCCAAAACCTCAATCTGAGCACCCTGAGTATCAGAGCAGGCACCGAGATATGACTCATAGGTGTTTAGCTACAGTCTCTAACCAAAGAATCAAAACAAGACAAGACCAAACTGTAAATAAACCAAACTCATTAAAAAATTCCAACAAAACAAATCAGCAACAAATCTCCATTCTTTTCAGCACTTTTCTGTAAGCTTACTTTATTCCTTTTACTCTGGCTGGGTCATGAAACTGAACTCCTCACAGTTCAATGCAGTTCTCATGTCATAGGCAGGTATTGTTCTGTTTGGGTCTCCAACACTACAAAAGTCATTTGTATTCAGCCCTAATTTCATCTATACTGAGAGTAAAATCAACATCAACAGAATAAGAAGTGAAAAATGGAAAGCTTTCTTTATTGTGTCTGTTGTCCCTTTTACAACAAAGCTTTAGTCTGAGCCTAAACTAACCTGATGATATTCATTAGAATTTGATTATAAGTGAACAATAATTTATTTATTAAAGATGAGGGAAGTGGGTAACTTATTGGACATGGAAAACCCCTCTGACAAAAGAAGGGATTACTTATCTCAAAAAAACAGGGGAAACATAAAGTAACCCCCAGGAGTACTCAGGGATCAGAAAGAGATGTTGATAAGGAATAAAATGCTTCAGAAATCTTGAAAAAAATACAATGCTGCCTGGCTGAATAGTGTGAACTATTAGCTGCCAATCACACCTGTGAATGTGTGTAAGAGGATCACTAAAATGAGGACTTTTCAGAAAAGTAAGCCTTGTTCTTCCCTTTGCTTAGAATAAAGTTTAGTTTCAGAGTAGTATGTGTTCCAGCAACTCAGTGCTGCAGCTTGAAGAAACTTGAAATATACTGGGGAAGATACCAGAATAGATGTTTGTTCCAGTACAAAAACCTGCAATCCTTGATAAATAACAGAACATGATCCCAAGCTGTCTCCTAGATTGTCTGAGCAGAAGGTATTTCCCCACAAACCTCCAAGGTTTGTTTTCTGTTTCTAATCATTGTGAATGCAGGCTCCTTGAGGCAAGGACTGTTCTTTGTCATCCTTAGTGCCTTGATGCACCACAGTCTAGTTCTGCCCTCTCCCAGGTGATGAGGGAGGTCAGTCACTTCAGTCCTAAAGTAATTTCTGTTCTTCTTTGTTTCTCTGCTGCATTATTGACATCTATATGTGAGTAAAGGAAAGAAATGGAGGTTGTAAGGAGAGATAAGAGAGTAGTCTGTCACAGTAAAGTTGTCAATCTGCAGAAGCTCTGCCTGTTCATTGCCTCTCTGAACTATTTTGAGTCCCAAATTTTGGCACTGTACTGTTCCAGGATCACCCTTGTTCATACTTCAGTGAATTTACCTCAGAACTTGAGAAAACTATAAGAACTTGTGCCAGTTTCATCAACACCTTTTTAAAAACAAAAGCAAAAAACAACACCAGAGGGCTGAGCTAAATATGTTTGACAGACCATGCTTTTCCTCCTGGGCTTTAAAGTCCAACCAGTACTGACTATGCACAAAAATGGGGTGGTTCTCTCCCCACCCTTCCAAAATTATTTAAGCCAAATGAAGGATGCCTGATTCCTACCCTGATGCAAACTCCAGAAAAATGCAAGGCCAATTTTGCTGTGTCACAGGCTGATCTTTCGCAGATGCTGAAAAGCTAGGAAGTGCAATTATGGGAAAATTGCGCTAAGGCAAACAAGTTCATGCCAAGTTCTGCCATTCTCCATTACTCACCTGAGCCCCTTGATTGTGGCAGACAACACACCATCTGTATGTGCTTTGTAAGAGGGGGAAAAAAATAATCCCAAGAGCAGTGCCTGAATGGAGGAGTGGGAGAAGTGGGGGCGGCTCCCAGAAGGAGCATGCACCCGAGAGCCTCTGAAAGCCATGGCAGTGTCCAAGAGCCATGCTAGCTCAGGAGTTGTGGTTAGTGGAGACCTTCTCCACAGTAACTCCAGACAGGGCAACCTCAGAACTACCACATGGTAGTTCCTATTGTGTTTGGCCATCCGGGCTTTCCCCAAATCTGCGGACAATGGCCCTCCTGAGCACACGGTGTGAAGCGCAGTTTTCATGAGAACAAGCTTTCTGGGCTCTTGAAGATGTCAGATACTTCCAGCTCCTGCTTGGACCAGAAATAATTCATGACCTTCTCTTCTCAGAAAAAATTACTCATATTCTGGTAATGTGTTTCCTAACCAGGCTGGATCCCGCTATTCCTGAGGCACCAAAGCACAGAAAAGAACAAAACAAATGAGGAAGTCACAAAAGAGATCAGAGAAATGAAAGAGTTAGTCACACTCATTGAACATCAGATATTGCTCAGTTTGTTTTCCCTGGGTTAAGGTGCAGTCCTTTTTTGAGCAAAAACAGGGCATTAATTCTCTGTAGTGTGCCTCACATTTCAGAGGCAGGATGGCTCTTGCAGGTCCCATTGCTGCTCTGTCCCTGCTTTGCTACACATTCCCTGGGTGATCTTGTTCAAGCTGTTACCCCTTGTTGCAGGTCCCAGTTTTAGGAAGGGGTTGAACAGCATCCTCTCCCTTTTGGGATAAACACCCCAAAAGCCCCCACAGGGCAGGAACAGGTGCTGAACAGATGAGATTAAGAAATAGCTGCACTGTTCCTGAAGGCTTGTCTATGCTAGTGGGCTCCCAGGGAAAATTGTCTCTCTGGAAAAGCACAGCTGAGCTGCTGTGGGGACGGAGAGGCCGCTGCCTCCATGATACACTCAGGCACATGGTGTGACTCTTGGGGATGGTCCTGTGCAGGGCCAGGAGTTGGACTGGATGGTTCTGTGATTTGTGATTCTGTGAGGTTTCACTGAGGGCTGTCTGCCATGTTGCAAAGGGGTCATCTGCAAGGAAACCTCCTCCCAGTCCACAGGACTATGTAGAGAGATGGGCTTGTGCCCTTTCAAAGCATACATTTACAGTTACAGTACTTGGTGGATGCTGCAATTCTGTCAGTACATTATCACTGCAGTGGTTGGCAGCTATCAAAGTGAGTGCCTCAGAGGAGGAAGCTGAAGACCGAGGAATAGGGTTTTATCATTATTACTATTTATATTAGTGGTATTTGGAGTAATGATTGTAATAAAACTGAAGGGAAATGCTGATGATTTGGTGAAAAACTTCTTAAAACTGGGAGCAGTCATTTCAGGTGGGTACATCACCTTTCTCTGTGTGATGAAATGATGAGAACTTTTGGTGCAAACCCAATCCTGAGAGAGGACATGGAGGCTCTGCTCCACTCTGCCAATGTGGGGGATCCTGGCTTCCCATGCTGGCACTCAGCCTGCCCCGATGTGCCCGTTGCCTCAGTCCATGAATCCCTCCGGTGCCATGAATCCCTCCAGTGTGGGCCATGCCATGGGCTCTGTGCAGGGCTCACGCTGAGCAGGTGGCCCAGGCACCCCCCAGGCATCCTCCTACATGGGGCTCTGCTCTCAGCCCACGCCTGCTGATTCTCACCTTTTCAGGTGAGGGGCAAGGATGGAACAGGGCTAAGGAAGCCCAAGGACTTCCTGCAAACACAAGTGACTACTGAGTGGCTTTGGCTGTGTCCTCTCATGCTGGCTTTTCACAGGTATTTCAGCAAACACATTTGCTAGCAGGAATGTTGGCAGATCAGCACCATTTAGAGAATAACCAGGGCTGATCCCAGCTGCGTTGTGAACAGGGTAGGTGCCCAGTGCAGGAAAGAGAGGCTGTGTACCCATGTGCCATGTGTCATGTGCCTCAACACATTTGGGTGGTGCCTGTGGAGCAGTGGGCAGTGTGGGTGTCCCCAGATCCTGCATAAATCCACTCATACACTGACAGAAAGTGAATTTTGGTTACATGAGCACCAGAAATCACAAAGCAGAAGCACCAGTGCTGGAGAGCTGTGCTCACTAAGTGGGGAAACAAGTTCCAATGCCAGTGTGAGACAGGAGAGTGGTTGGGTGCAGCTTGGCAGCATGGCTCACAGAGGAGCCAGTGCTATATCCAAAGTTAAAAAGGTCATCCTACATGCATCCCATGCCAAATGTATGCGAAAAGGAGACTTTGTCACATAAGTAATTATTTTCTGATGAAAACCCTAGAAAAACAAATGAATTTGGTTTTAGCATTACCAGGGTCAGCACAGTAGTGCTTAAGGGTCATGACTATGGAGAAAGCCTCCCTGTGCTCTGCACTGTGCTCATGCTTTCAGCTGGATGGGGCTCTTGAACACATCTGAGATCCTGTCTATAACTATGGCTTTATTCTGACTCTGATCAGGACTTGGAGAATGAAAATCAGAATAAAGGAGGAAACAAAATTGAGTTCCCTGGTTTCAGAATGAGACTTTTGCACTGTGCTGTTCCTATTGGGACAGTGGAGTAACCAGGGAAACAGAAACCAGTTTGCAACCTCATAGGAAACAAAAAAATCCATGATTACTTTATTAGCTGAGTAATCAACCTTTAATGCCCCTTTAGTCAATACACAGGGGGCAAAAATGATTGGATGGTAGAGGCTGCAGACTAGAAAAAAGCAAGAAGTCAACTCATGGCAATACTTGGAAGGTTTATACTGTTTTGGAACTGAGAAATCATCCTGGCTGTCTCTCACCCTGGGGGGATCTTGGAATAGTTGCCAATCCATGTGAAAAGTAGCTGATAAGGAGTTAGGGACTTCTGCATGTGTAATGGAGAGTTGGAATAGATGAGCTCCTCAGAAGTATCCATCTTCTTACATGTGTGCCCAAAATATTGCAGACAACTGAACAGTTCACTTTTTGAGGTTGAATTGGTTTTTGTTGTCCTCAGAAGTGTCAAGACAGTCTCCTAAAGAATGTATCTGTGCAGGTGGGTGTGTTAGAGTATGAAATCATCTAGATCAGTTTGTGAAGGCTGCTGCTGAAAGCTAAAAAATGTGCCTAAACTGCTTTGGACTCAGCTTTAGATGAACATTAGGACTTCTGCTCTCTTTGTCTAACTTCCCATTCTGGCTGATAGCAATCTGGAAGTGGAAGGGACACATTAGGTCCCTACTTCTCCCCAAATCACACTCAGCTATTAGTCAGGATTACTCCTGGACAATAAAATCTGTGGGTTTGTAGGACCAACTGCGATATGGTAGGAGAGGGGACAAATCTGGAAGCATTGAGACACATTGTCTTCCCTCTTCACCAGTTTTAGTAATGTCCCTGGTGCTTTTCCAAAGTGACCATGTTTCTAGACTACAGGGACTGTTCTCAGCCACCAGAGAGCCCAGTATCCACAGCCCTTAATAGCCCTGCTGCCTGGTGGCATGCCAGGCAGGTGGAACAGAGAGAGAAGTGCTGCAGGGCAGTTTGGCCCAGGAGCTCTGTTTGGAGAGATGGTAGGGTTCCCAATTGGTGGTCATAGAATACAACCTCATAGAAGGTCACAGTCTTAATTTTTGCCACGGGTAACCTACTGTGCTCCTACGCAGTGTAAATATAATTTTGTAAGAGCAGGAGTACAATTTATTGCCCTCAGTTAAACTTGCTGGGGTTCTAGGAAAACAGAGCTGGATCATCTTGCATCTTGTGGTAACCCTTAATGACAGCACATAGTAGGAATGGGATCTGTGGAGAGGCATTTCAAAAAGCTCAGGAGGTGCTTGCCCAGTCTCAGTGTCAGTTACTGAAGGCATAGCACCTCTTCTTACATCACAAAGATTTTGTTTGAAGGTAGCTTTATCTGAGATAAGGGTAAGTCCTACCCTCCCACACTGCAGAAAACCCTGAGGTGAGCCTGGTGGCTCAGTTCATCACTGGTGTAAGAGACATCTCGCTAGGGGCATGAAAACTGCTGCTGTGATACTTCTTTTCCAACCTAACATCCACTATGAGAAGTACTTCATAATCTGATGCTATTTATTTTATTCTGATTGCCTTTGTCAGTAGAACCTGAACTTTTCTGCTCCATCTTTAGACACCTGCACTGGAGACATTTCAGACTCTTCTTTTAATTAGTGGGGGAAAAGAAGCACAATCTATTTCACTGATTTAGGAATTCGGTCTCTTTATGAGATGCGTTACACCCTGGAAACATCTGTTTCTCTCCAATTAGGGACACCTTAGGGAGGACAGCCAGTCAGCACCAGCCTAAATATCAACAGGGCAGAAGTCTAAAATCGGGCAAGGGAGTCCATTGTTGGTGTTTCATGTCCAGCTCCTGGCTGGGCCATACCCTGATATCTTTCATGAGCCATTGCCTGGCATGGTGAGAGCTGCCTGGTGAACAGGGCTCTAGTTGGGGATCTTTCACCCTGTAGCCTTGTAGACTGCAGCTTCTTGAATAGAGGCAAAGACATAGGTAAGAAGATGGGTTTAAAGGAAGACAAAGAGGACAATAATGGAGTATCTATGAAGAATGGCACTGGTTTAATATTCCCTTTATTGCTTCCAAAGGAGCATGAGATAATGCCCTGATTTGCAGAGCGCACACAGTCTGATGTGCCTGTGCTTGCCCAGGCAGACCAAAGTGTGGCATTATGAGGTGCAATACAGCCTTCATCCTGCCAGGAGACATCTGTGGACAGGACACGGGAAATTACATGCCTTGCTCGCCACCGTTTCCTTCATGGTCCATCAAAGACTGGACAAGCATAGGCAACAGGGCCACACATGTCTAAGTGTGTTTTAAATGAAGAGCTGCCTGTGACCAAGTTCTTTTTTTTATCAAGTATGAGAGTATTTGTGGAGATGATTTGCATGCACTCCATAAATGCAGGAAATGAACCTCCACTACCAAAAGGTACTTTTTCTTGAAACTTTACACTAAGTGAAAGGGAAGAGAAAAAAGTGAATATATATGTAACTTCCTCCCTCTAGTCTAAAAATTTCACTGGCAAGCTTACAGTTGGCAAGGGACAGCAACGGATGCGACTATTTTTTTGCATTCCCATAAATTTAGTATGATTGGTCTAATTTAGGAGTTTACAAGCAGTTCCTTCATTTGCATCAGATCTTAATATATCACTTCATGCTTTTTCCCATTCCCAACTGATCTCCTTCAGTACATGCACTATCTTCCTTCTACCCCACTCTCCTCCAGCCATCCTGAAATCATTCACCTGACAAGCCAGCATGAGGAAAATATTTACTGTCTTTATAGCTGCTTTCTTGAACAAGTTGGTATGTAGAAAGAATGAAGAGATCTGGCCAAGGGCCAGAGTACCCTCCACAGAGCACCAGTAAATGTGTCATGAACCACTGGCATCATCAATCCAGAACCCAGTCATGGCCATTAGTAAATTTAGGAGTATTAGGTAACAAATGCTTTGCCATGAGTTTTAGATTCAAAGTGGGAGGAGAGAATTAAGTTGCTCTAAGACTATACATAGCCCTGGCAGTTTCTGGGATGATATCCGATGGTTCTAATTTCCAGACTGGTTGGATATGCTTCCTTACAAACCTCTGATAGAGGTTCCCAGGCTACTGTGGGTGTAACCCACCATGGGCTTGGAGCCATTAACATGTGTGGCTATATCCTGTGACAGACAGTGTAGCTGTGCTGACAACAAGGCTGCTGGGGAGTCTGAACTGCAAAAACAGAAGGATGCAAATCAGCATGGAAGGCTGGGACCAACCCCACTGCATTGTCCTGGATCCCGTGTTGCTCCCAGACCAAACTGGCTGCCATATTCATGGAACAATGGGAGCCCTGGGGATAATGTCATCTCCTGTCTGGAAGCTGCTCCTGGACATCTGCCCCTTTGGCACTACGAGGGCTGTTGTGATTTCCAGACAAATGGACAGTTTTATATGGGACTTGCGGAATTTTGGTCACTCCTGGCCAGACGACCACTGAATTTATCCCACTTATTTACCTCTCTGAACAAAAATAGATTCTGGTTGCATCTTTCATGACATGCACAGATTTTCAATTTTTTTTTCCTTTTTTGTTGGGGGTTTTGTTGTTTGGTTTTTTTTTTTTGACGTTTCTAAAAATACGTTAGAATTCAGTCTTCACATAATAGGGTGTTTGGAAAAGCTCCTGTTTCACAGAGTACAATTCTCTTCTTCACTCTCAATCCCATTAACATCCCATTGACTGTGTCAAGAAATCAAGTCCAGATCAACCAGTCACCCACAGTCCAGTTCCAGAGCCACACCAGGCTCCTAAGTGCGCTTGAAAAACTCACCAGTGCTAGCACAGCTCAGACACATCCAGCCATCTTCAGAACAGACACTGTGTCACACTGCATCAGCTAGAAACATGTGGTGATCTGCACCTGGGGAAGCCATATGAGGAGTGGCTGAGGTCACTTGCTCTGTTCAGCCTGCAGAGGAGGAGACTGAGGGGAGACCTCATCTCAGTCTACAATTTCTTTGTGAAGGGAAGAGGAGGGGCTGGCACTGATTTCTCCTCTATGTTGACCAGTGACAGGAACCAAGGGAATGGCCTGAAGTTGGGTCAGGGGAGGTTTAGGCTGGATATTAGAAAAAGGTTCTTCCCCCAGAGAGTGGTTGGGCAGTGGAACAGGCTCCTCAGGGAGGTGGTCAAAGCACCAACCCTGACAGAGTTCAAGAAGCATTTGGATGACACTCTCAGGTACATGGTGTGACTCTTGGGGGTGGTCCTGTGCAGGGACCTCGTGATTCAGTGATCCCTGTGGGTCCCTTCCAGCTCAGCATATTCTATGATCCTGTGATTCTGTATTGCTCGTCCCTCTCTCTGCTGCCAAACTATCTGCAGGTGTAGTGCTTGTTAGTCTCTAGTTCTAACAAAGCAAGCAAAAAATATTTCCTTTCCCTTCTTTCTGGCACTGCTGGGGGCTTCAGACCTAAGTTTCTACTACCTTCGGTCTTTCTTGGAAGAGGCTGGGGGTATGGGGGGACACGCTGTGTACAGCAAACTGCGAGTAGAAACAGTTTCACCTTCTCCTGGAACTTAGGGAAACTTTGAAGCTGGGCCAAAAGATGGACATTGCAGTTTACTCTAAAATGCTGAGCATCACACTGACATAGCTGCAGATCTGTGGGGAAATCCAGCTTTGGATCCAGTTCTGGGACAGAGTGTGCAAGACATGGTCTCATGTCAGTCCCAGACAGATACTTCTAGTGTTTGCAGTTCCCTGTGAGCAACATGCATTGAAACTCCCATTTTCCCCCTGCTGTGCCTGCTCTGTCTCTGGCCTTCCATGCAAAATTTGTCTCTAGTGAATCAGTTATGCGAGCTTGGGAAGGATTATGTAGCCAGATGACATGGAAGAATTGGCACAGGCAGCAGACAGGAAAAGAAAACAAGAAAACCTGTAGATGGGAATTCTGGTGGGACATTAAATCAAATGAGTAAATATATTTATGAAGGCAGCATCACAGTCATCACAATGTGTAAGAGAGGTTTGAATTCTGCAGTCCTTATAAATGAAAGGGGATTTTGCAGCTCTCACTGCAGAAAGGGGCAGGAGCTCCATGTCATATTTTGGATTTGAAGACTCAGTCTAAATCTATTCCTAATTGATATAAACCCTCTGAGGTTGAAGCATCACTGTATTTCTGGGAGACAACAGGTTGTAGCCTTTTGTTTTACTTTCCATGTTTTTCTTAGGGCTTCCTAGAATGTATTTTGTTATCCCTTGAGCATGCTCTTGCCCTGCATTTATCAATGTCATTGCAACATTGAAGTTGCTGCGGTCATCTTTGGCAGCAGGTATAGACAGGAACCAGCACTTCTGTTTGCTCCTGTTAAGCCTCGAGATATGGCTGATGTGTGTGGTGTCAGAGGCAAGTGCACACATGAGAATGAGCTGGCCTCCAAATTCAGCAGGACTGAGATTGGGGTAAGGGAGAATGGGGCAAAAGCACCAAATTCTGACTGTTCCCAAGCTCACAGAATTATGTTGATGTCAGTACTAATTAAGATTTTCCAAGGCCAGTTTGAGCTTTGATTACCAGCTGACAGGTATATACAATTCCCCTTCTGGGATCTGTAGCTCCCTGCAAATCATCAAACTGTCTTCAGTCAGCTTTGGACCAGAGGAGTTTTGCCAGAGGCATTCTGCATCTGCTGCATCATATACACTACATTAAAACCATCTTTAATGCTCTTTATAAAGAAACCACAGTTGTTAGAGAGTCCTGAATGCACAGCCCTCATGTACTTCCTTGCTGTGTAGTTATTTGCCTGTATTACCCACCCCCGTTGCTTTGAGACATGGTAGTACATAAGGCAGCTAATCATTAAAGCTATATTCATCCCTCCTCTTGGAAAGCAATAGTGGCAGATACATAGTGACATAGGATTGAGGGGGGTTTGTTCAATCCCATCTGTAGTTTATCCAGTGGGAAATGCAGGGGGAATGTCTTTGTTCATTTGTCTTATTCAAACATGCCCATTGCAGCCTCTTGATGTCTGTGCAATGACTGGGGAGGGGGGAGGGAAAAGAAATTAGAGACGAACAAATTGATGACAGCCATCACAAAAGAGACGGAGTCTCCACCAGTGCCTGATGGAGAGCTGCAGAGCCTGTCTCAGAGAAGGACCACGAGTGAGGGCTTGCTGGGGATGTGGATGACTTGCACTTCACACCCCTTAGTGAGACAGCAGAGGAAGTATGTAGCATGTGCTGGGAACCACAGCTACTCTACTTGTGTGTTTGCAGAGACATTTTAAGTGAACGTAAAAGGAAGTTTCAAACCAGGTAGTTTATAAAACCCTAAGATGGGTTATCAGCAGATGCTTTTATCAGATGTTCAGGTCAGCAGACACTTTCCCTTAATCTAGGAGGTTTTCAAAACAGATATAATTATGTTAGTTGATAGGATTTGCCATTATTCAGATAGTATTTCAGGATTAATTAAACATTGCAGCATCTTGAGACTTCATCAGGAAATACAGTTGAGAGTGCCACTCTTGACCAGAGCACCAAACTCTACAACAGGAGTTGAATTTAGAAGTGCAGCGGAGAGCCAGTGTCCAGTGTCACAGGCTGGAGCAAGGCTGGGCAGTTTTTGTTACACTACAGTTGGTAAGGAGCAAGATCTCCTGCGGAGAGCAAGAATTCACCATGACTGGTTGGAGGAACCAGGAAGCAGGAACCAGGATACAGTTGAGGGATCTTTGTCCTGCCTATCTCCAGCCCAGGGCAGAGTGGCCATGTTAAGACCCAGCACAGTGACTCCTGCTCCTATGGCTGCCCATGCTTTGCTTTACTTTGAAAATTATGTTCAATGTTTTGGCTAGCTTCGCTGTCATTTGCAAAGTATACGAAATATTCCTGGGTATACCAGATGTCACATTTAACATGTTGCTTCATGCTTTGATGCTACAAAAACAGCAGTTCCACACCAGCAGCAGACAATGCATTGACAGCTATGAATTGAAATGTTTCAGCATTTTATACGCAAGGAAGTTCATGAAGACTGTCTTTTCACTTCACTCAGAATAACATATCCATTTTAAAAGTGAAAATTTCTCACAAAGTAAGATTTTAGCTTTCTATCATCCAAGTTTGCCCCTTTATTTATACAAGTTATGAAAGCAGAAAGGTCACTTCTCTGTGTATCTCTCAAGCTTTAACAAAAACAATAAGGTGCCTAGAAATCACTGAAAGAACCATAAAACTCTGATGGACAGGCAGTGTTTTGCTCTTAAACCTGGTCTCATGCCAAACCTTAATGTGAAAGTATGAGAATGTCAAGAAGGAATGGCATTAATTGGTATTTCCTGCATGGTCTGAAAGCTCAGTATCTCCTCAAACTATAAAAGTGGGCAGACAATTCATACTGTCTGAGACAAATAAAATATTGATGGTAAACAATTAAAAAATGACATCTTGCAAGTCAGATTGTTGAAAATCTATCTATTCTTAAAGTCATATTTTCAGCATAGCAAAATCTTAAAATGTTTTATCATGGCAGTCCCAAATAAATGGAGCTTTTAATCAGAATCCATTCCATTTATCTGAATGATAAAAGGAACTAAGTTCAGATTTTAGCCATTCGAAAGAGAAGAAATCATAAAACCATTTTTCCTTACTTTTTCTGGTGGGTATGCAGAACAAAAGAAAAAGTATTGTTTCCTGGAGTTCCTATGATCACACAAGTTTTAAAACAGGCTGCTCTGACATCACGGGAATATTGTTTAGATTTCATTTCTGAATCTGATCTATACCCATCATTTTAATTGATGCAATCAGGACCTGTATGGCAGCAGCTTGGTTGGAATGACAGTAGGTTTAAAAGCTCTTCTGCACTACCAGAATTTCTTATTTCTATTGATCTAGCCTAAGCCTGTCCCAGAAGGAGAATTTTCCCCTGTAAGTTCTAATACCTTCTTCTACCTGGTCAGTAATGTCATATGAGGAGCCACTTTCCAAAGCCTGACACAGTATTCAAGCATACAACGTTCAGAGCCACATCCAAGAGTCTTGAAATACCAGCAGCATTTGCATACAGAGGGAGAAGAAATTCAGGGAGTGAGTTCATTCCCACTGCTAGTGGAGATCAGAGGCCCCGAGTCTTGTACATCAGTTTTCACAAGCTTAATTTTACTGACTTTCTTGCGGTTATTCCTGATTTACGACAATAGGAGATTAAAATGAGGCTGAGGGAGGATAGCTTCCTGCTGAAATCCCCAAGGAGACCAGATCTTGCATTATTTCACATCAGAGTAAATGATTCCTTTGGACAAAAGAAACGCATGAAAGAGATAAATATGCATCCAAATGCTAAGACAGATGGGTTCCTTCAGAGCTTCCTGACTAATCAAATACATCAGTGCCCCCTTCAGTAATGTGATGGGCGATTTAATGTGGGATATATTTCATGGGGATTGGGGGAGATGGGAGAATCAGCTTCCCTGTGAATGGGAATAGCCATCCTGATGACCTGGAGGACTTCTCCATGCAGGTGTTCTGTACCAGGAGTTTTTCTTCCTTCTTTCCCATCAGTGCTGCCATGGCTGTACAGACAGATGGCAGTGTGGGCAGATGCTCCAGAAAGACCAAGTTAGCAGGAGAAAAGCTGTCAGGAGTCAGACATTTGTGGTTAAGACACACATGGGAGGGTGAAAAGCTGGTACGTGCCATTTGGAGAGATGCTTTATTTCTGAGAACAAATAGAAAAAAGACATTTCAGGCCTTTGCAGAAAAAGCCAGAGCAAGTGAACAGACCTTGGCAATAGAGTTCCCCCCCAAAATGAACAATGGAAAGTAACAAAAGCCTCAGAACATCATTAAAAATTAAAAATAACATCTAGCAGAGCTGATCCTGGCACTCTGCTGGCATTTGGTATATGTAGCTCAGCAGCAGCTGGAGGTACAGTGCTGCCCTGCAAACCTCTGCCAGACATCACTACTGCAGAGGTGAGCTGTAGGAGTTGAGTGACATCAGGCAGGAATTTTGTTAGTACAGTCCTGGGATAATAATTCTTACTGATGGGGAAAAAGTGCATCCTGTTCTTTCAACAGTTTTCTTCTCTGTTGCCTTCAGGATGGATTAGTTTTGAAGCTTTCAGTAAAATACAATGCAAATGTAACTATCCATTTATCAAGGTTTGGAGACAGGTAGGGACTGCTTTTAAACCTACTCTAAGCAACGGGTTTGGGTCTGGATCACCTATGACTCCAGTAAAGGCTGCTGGTCATCCTTGAGAGAGCACATCCACTTCAATTTTGACCATCTGAGGCATGAGAAACTTCTCCTAATGAAGCTCTTACAAGATCCTTCCAATGATTTAGGATATGTTGAATTTTTTTTTTTTTTTTTCTGGCAGAAGAAGACTATGCATGACCTGACAAACTACTAGAGCTGTCTAGAGCTGAAGCTTCTCATCCACACTGCTCCTCACATTCCTGCACTGCTGCCAGCTTGCCAGGGTCTGTTTGACTCCTGACAAAACCATCAGATACCAGTGAGTTTTTCTCCTCATTGTTGTAGCATCTTCTGCACCTTTGTTACTACTGGCAGCTTTACCACAGTCCTTGTTGACTTCAGGCCTGGCAGTTTGGTACTCGTGGCTAAAAATACCCTGCTGCTGGGGCACACCTTGATTGGGCTCTCCTGCTGCCATGCCCCAGCAGTGGGTGTTGCCTGCTGGCCCAGCTGTGCCCCTTGGGATGCCTCTGCTGGTACCCAGCAGTTGAACAAAGGGGCAGTCATACGACAGGCACTGAGATGCTGCAGCTGACAGACTGTCTGTCATCTGGATCTACTTTGTTCGGGAAAACCACTTAGTTTACAAATATTTGTATTTAAATTCTTCTCTGCCCATTTAATTCAAGCCTGTGCTGCAAAAAGAAAGGAAACCTTCTTTAGAGAAAAGCAAAACACAAAGACGAGGCGAAGGGAACTGCTCGTTCACTAATACCACATTTTCCACAATGGAAATAATTGTCTCTCTTCATGTTTGACAGTAATCTTCAGTCCCAAAATAAACAGGGCTCCTCTCAATTTTGCTTCAGGGTGTTTTCCATCTGTCAAAGGGGAGCAAGAGAACACAGACAGCCATGGCAGAGGTGCAGCATGCCTGACTTTGTGCACCTCACTTTTGTCTCAGGATCCCAGTGGCAAAGGGTTAAAAACTTTTGTTGGCCATCAGGGCATATGCAGAGGTATCTGTTGCTTCCTCATTAGCCAGTGGAAAGCCAGGACTGGCAAAAGAAGGAAAAAGGAATAAGCTTTGGATAGAAGTAAGGCCCTCTAAAGGTGCCATGTAGGCTGAAATGCAACATCATCTAAACATACAAAGGACCGGTCCTTTGACACAGCAGCTGACCAAAAGTTCAGCTATTCTGGCACCCTCTGATACCTGCATAATGGATGCCTAGGAAGGAGCAAACAAGTTAGATTTTAAGTACTATTTCCAGACTTCCAGCAATTTAATATCCGTGTTTTTAACAGCTCTAGATGACATTTCCCCCTCAATTTACACTGTAGTAAGTGTATTATTTATATCCAAACATCCTGTAGCAAGGAATTACATGGCTTGACTCTAGGCTGGATGAAGAAATATCTCTTGGTGTTTTGAGCCTATCACTAGCTGGTCTCTTCCATTCTAGGAATAGAAGATTTGGTGACAATCCAGGACAACCATTGTTGTGTAGGTCTTTGTCCTGTTTTCCCTCAGGCTTCTCTTTTCAAGCAACAGAGGACACAATGTTTCCTAGCTGGGTCTCCAGATGTCTTATATAGTGGGAAGCTGGGGGACCCACCTGAATACATACACATACATTACTGGTCTACTCACACTCTAATTTTGGGGATTTTCCTCACTGTTGGTTTTCTTACTCAAAATTAAAAGCAATTTTTAAGAGAAAGTAGAAATTAGAACTTTCTACAGTGTGAAGAAATTAAAAAGTTACCAAAGTTACTTTCTCTGGGAGTTTTTTTTTCTGGTTTTTTTGGGTTTTTNTCTTCGGTGAAAGGACTGCAACTCCATGTAATGGCACTTCTCAAGACAAGGCAATTCTAAGGCTGTGGCCAAAGCTTGGCCTTCAGCAGACAGGCTGTCAGGGGATACACAACAGGCAAAAGGAAATAATCATGTTGTCCCAAAGAGTTCCTTAACACATGGAGTCTCAGACAAGTAGATCAGGTTTTTTGGAAAAATGACTGGAAGAATGCTGGCAGGGAAGGGGATGCAGACATCTGCACCATGTGGCTGACAGACCAGAGACAATTCAGGTCCAGCAAAGAGCAAAAGGTTTCCTATAAAGCATAAAATAAAATCTGTGAAGGCAGGGAAAGGATTCCACTCTCCGGCTCTCTGGGGATCTTTTCAAGAGAGCACTCGAGACCTTTCCAGATTTTGAGTTGTTCTTTGATACCTGATATAAAACCAAAGCCACTCAGTTCTTTCAGAAAGCACTAGGAGAAGTAAAGAGCTGGCACCTATTTTCCAAATACATCAGGACTGTGTTAATGGGATAGAATCTTGTGCCTTCTAAGAAGGGGAAACCTCTAAGAATCTGGTTTTGTGACAGTCTTGCACTGTTGGACTTGAACTCATGGGGAGGAGTAGGAGCATCCAGCAGCTATCAAGGGCCCTTGGGGTATGAGCGATAACCCCAGCGTTGTAATAAATATTGAAGCAGTTTCCTGCAGGGAACAGACTGTCTGCAGTTACAACTGGAGACTTAACACTGCTGTCACAGAGCTGTAGTTACAGCTGATCTGAAAACATGGGGTGTTTTTAACATTAAAAATATAAAAATTTCATCTGGATTATCATTAGCACTGAAAATATTTATCTTCTTCTGGCTTATGTATATGTCATTGCCTTACCTAATGGGAGCTGCAGTGAGAGTTGTTCATGCCCACACTCAACCCTAAAGATCAGATGCTGGGAGAAGACTACAGATCCCATGATGCCCTTATAGCAATATGTGATGACGAGTAACTGAAGACATGGGCTCTAAAAAGTGAAGAGTGACATTTGATAGCTCACTAAAGATCCTATTGTATTTTTTTTTTAAACAAAATACCTTATTTTTGGCTGACAACCCCGAACTTCATTTGTTCAGACATTTTCCTTGCTGAAGAGAATTTGAAATTGCCCAGAAATGCACAGGCAGGCTTTTTAAAGGCAACTAATATTTGTTAGAAAATAAATTAGTATTAGGAAGAAAGGAATACTTACAAACATAGAAGCCTTTCTGTAGGTAAAAACACATTTTCTGCACACACACGCACACACACACACACACACACACAAAATCACTTTATAAAATATTTCCCAAATTGAGCAATGTTATATTTTGACAGTTGTAATTATAATGGCCTGCAGCCTTTGACTTTCCCTTCATGGAGCCTTTGCTGCTAATGCAGAACTGATTTAGGGTCTGGGGTCCCTAACAGCAGCTGACTCTTATTAGATCTTGTTTCCGGCAGTAGGAGTGAGCGGTAAATGACCAGGTAGCCCAAGACAGGCATGAGGAAGCCACTCAGTGCATAGCTACAGTATGGAGGAGAATGGTAACTTGGGTCAGCTCAAAGGGAAACGGATATTGATGTGGTTTTCCAAAGTCCAGTGGAAGTAGACAATCTGGGCTTTATAAAATAGGTGTGATAAAAGTGACTGGCATCCCCCTGACTTGAAGCCTTTAGAGATCGATTGGCTTCTTGATGCTGGGTAATACCCCAGTCACAACGGTCCTGCCTCAAACACTGTGCTGCTAGTGCAAGAACACATGGCAATGGGGCATGGCAGTCACACCGTGCCTCCGGCATTATTTGATTTACCTTTTCTCCTCTGCCTTTGTTTTTATATCACCCCAACCACTCCTCCTCCCTACATACACTGTGAGCCTTCTTTGGGTAGAATGGGAGTTCCTGTGCTGCTGTGATGCAACAAGCAGAGGAAGGAAGATGAACTGAGTATGGATCAGATCGTAGGTGCCTGCCCTCTTTGCAAGTGGTGTTTGACCTGAGCCATTGGTGCCAAGCTCTCTCCCTGACTGGTGCTGGGAGCCTGGGAGCACTTTGGCCTCAGGGTCTGTCATACCCATCCCTCTCAGATAACTTGGTTGCTGACATTTCCTCGTTGTGACTCAGGAAAAGGAGGTTTCCATACCCTCCTGGGCTGAAGCATATCAGACTTTAATGACTCGAGTCTGTGGAACAGAAGCAATAAAGATGTGGGAGAGAAGGAGGGGAAGCAAACTCTCTCTCAAAGGTACCAAAGTGTGTAACACCTCGTAAAGCAGTGGGAACTGGAGCTCAGAAAGTTATTGGAATCAAGACTTTCATCTCCTGTCAATAAAGCGTTATCAGCACCGAGCCCAATTTTCGGCTCTTAATTCCAGATGTGTACATTGGAACTTCATGCCTCTTCTCATGCTGAAAAGTGCAGTTAAGTTCAGGCCCCAGGGCAGATGGATGGTAAACTAGAAAACAGACAAGTTCTTTCTACTCTTTCAGGACTGTTAGAGTATGCCTAAGATTTAATCCCTGCTTTCCTGGGTTCCAATCAGGAGGAAAGGCTGTGACCTTGCGATGTTTCCTTGATGAAAGTGAGGTACTGATGGCTGAATTAATAGAAAAGGCCATGAGCTGTGGGTTTTCTCAAGCCTAGAAAGGGAGGAGCCATTCAGTTTCCTGGCTAATCTGAAGATTTTCACTTGGAAAAGTTATTTGAACAAAAGCAACTGGCAACATCTTCTCTCCAAAGGGATCATAGTACAGACAGAATTGAAATTGACATAGTATTGTGGAATAGTCCAGAAGAGGTAGAGACACCACCTTACAGACTGTACTGCCTCACTGCCCACTGGTGGAAATATGGCTATGCCAGCTAGAAGTGTGTCCTGCTCTTCCCTGTCATTCTGAGCCTGCATCTCAGTCCTGAGAAGCCAAAAGTTACAAACCATAATCAGTGAGCTGAAAGTTTTATACCAGAGGAAAGTAAATATTACCACCACTGGAGTACAGGTGAGGACCATGAGGCTGAGCAGAGTCTGGTACTGTTCAGTTGGGGTACAGGAGGATATATCTAAGCCCCATTGCCTCTGAAAGTAGCGATTTACTTAACTGCCCGATTTTATTCACCAGTAGCTGACTTCATTGTTCCATGAGGGTTAGCTGAGATGGTCTCTCACAGCAGCAAGAATGGCACCTGACCTGCTCATGTCCTGCCTTACTTTAGAAAAAGGATTTTGAGAGGTGTGCAAGTAAGGTGGGAGTCATACGATGGTTGAGTACATTGACAATAACAAGAACATGCCACTGGGGTCTCTTCACTGAGCAGTTACAAAACACCTCCATCACCTGTGCCTTAGGAGACCTTAGAACACATTTTGTCTCTCTGTTGATTATGCTTTGAGATTTATGTTTGAAGTCACAACAAAAACAGACACAATCACAGCAGGCCAAGGGTAAGAACTGCACGAGGCATTTCTGGAAGCCACTTTACATAGTAAATAATTACAATATTATAATTATAAATATTTATAATTAAACATAGTGGTTTTTGGGGTAAATGTAGTGCTCCTTTTTTACGTCTCAGCTATATATTTGCCAAGGAACAATCAGAGAACAGGCAGCTCCCTTAAGTGGCAGACAGCCACACTTTCTGGAATAAAGTACACAGGGAGTTGGAGATATTCCTGTAAAAAAATCCATTGTAAATTCTCTGGGAATAGGGAATACAGAAGAAAAAAGGCAAAGGGCGAAAGCATAAGGAAGAGAAAAAGAGAGAAATCCCTCTTGTGAGTTGCAATAAGTCTTCATGTTCAAAGTGAAAGCAATAGAAACCCTAAAGATTTTATAGTGCAGCTTCATTTGTTTAGGCTTCCCTATTGAGCATTAAATTTTATGGTACTTTAAAGACTGCTTGATAGTTTAGTAAAGCCCTGCACTAAACACACACATACACACACATGTGCAAGCACACACACAGCTTTAACAACCTCAGCATCTTGTAGTGGCCCAATGCATTCTAATTTTACACTGTGAACTTAGTGCACAGCATCAGAGAACACCTTGCTAGGAGAGAAGTGTTTGATGTTGAAAAGGAGAGGAGGAGAGGAAGAGAGTTCAGAGGGAGGCAAACACGGGCCAAGAGAGCCCACTCCAGCCCTGTACCCTGGCAGTCTCATGAGAGCTGGTTCTCACCAGAGAAGCAGCCAGCCCTGTGTAAGTTATCAACGGGAGATATTTGTCTTCCCCAGAGTTGTGTGCACATGGGATGTGCCTCACAGTCAGTTCTCCCCATCCAAACAGATGTTTGTCCTAGTTTGCAGTGAGCAGGTTGGAAGGTACAGTTGTACAGCAAAGTGTGGGGCACACAGGTGGGGAGGATGGTCTGTTGAGAGGTTATCAGATAGATGAACATATACTATAGGCACCAAGGAGACTCCCAGGGGATGGCCTGGCTTCCCCTGCACCCAGGATTGGGTGGAAGGAACTAGCACCTTTCAAAGGATTTCCTTTAATGTCCCTCACACCACACACCCTCCACACTTTCTGCCAAAGCAGTGATGAACTTTTCACATGATGAGACAGAGTAATGAAGGAGGTCTTAAGCCAGTCTGAGACTCCAAAAGCTTCAAGGAAGTGCTGGAGGCACTGAAGGACTGTGCTTCCTTGGAAACACCTAATCCCCTTCAGATGAGAATCTTTAACCCATGTGACCCCAGAGCAATGAATCACCCACAAAAGGCCTGACCCTCAGCATGCTTCATTGTCAGTTCAGCAGTGGAAGAAGGGCTTGCTTTATGGTTTTCACTCTGGAGCACTCTGCCTGCTTAGGACTTCAGACAGGAACCATTTATCAACAGCTTTTTCTACCCCAACCTCTCTCTATGACACTCTGAGCTCCTCATTGTGACAAGAAGGTGAATGTCAAGCTGTGGATACAGATGATGCCATGTTTCTTGAACTCCTCTAGTTCTCCCAGAAAGCACTGAAAAATGGGAAGCTGTTGGTCAAAGGGAGCAGAACTGCTCTTCTCACACTCCCTGTGCTGCAGTACTATGTTCAGGCAGCTGGGAGTGGTGCTAAAGGCATGCAAGGGATGTCTCCATCAGCATCTCAGGAAAGGCTGAGTGACAGGAGCAAGAGCTGAGAGCATAAAGGAGTGTATGGTTTTGAACTATTTGAGAAAGTAGTGTTGAGCCACCAAATGACTGCCTGACAGCAAACCTTCCTTTGGGGGTTTGGAGGGAGCATTGAGATGCCACTGAGGTTGCTAAGTCTCCCTCTCAGAGTCACTCATCATAGAATGCTTTGGGTTGGAAGAGACCTTACAAATAATTTAATTCCATCCCTCTTGCCATGAATAAGGACATCTTTCACTAGGCCAGGTTGCTTGGAACCCCATCCAACCTGGCCTTGGACACCTCCAGGGACTGTGAGTCCACAACCTCTCTGGGCAACCTGTTTCAGTGTCTCATCACCCTCATGGTAGAGAATTTCTTCCTAACATCTAATCTAAACCTAGAGCTTAAAGACATTCCCCCTTGTCCTATCACTACATGACCTTCCAGTGTGACAGGCACTGGAAGGCTGCTGTAAGGTGTCCACGGAGCCTTATCTTCTTCGGGCTGAACAGCTCCAACTCTCTCAGTCTCTTTACAAGAGAGGTGCTGCAGCCCAGAGAACAACTTAGTAGCGCTCCTTCAGACTTGTTCCAACAGTGCCACATCTTTCTTGGGTTGGGAGCCCCAGTCCTAAATGCACTACTCCAGGTGGGTTCTCACAAGAGCAGAGTAGAGGGGCAGAATTGCCTTCCTAGATCTGCTGGACATGCATCTTTTGATGCAGCCTAGGTTGTGGGTGGCTTTCTGGGTTGCAAGTGTGCATTGCTGAGCCATATTGTGCTTTCTCTTCACAAATACCCTATCTTTCTCTCCAGGGCTAGTCTCAATCCATTCTACTCCCAGCCTGTACTTGTAGTTGGGATTGCCCTGGCCCAGGTGCAGGACCTTGCACTTGGGCTTGTTGGATTCCGTGAGGTTTGCACAGGTCCACCCCTCAAGACTGTCAGAGTCTCTCTGGATGGCATCCCTTCTCTATAGAATGTTGACCTCTGACTCCATCTGGTCCACTTCAAAGTTCATCCAAAACCCTTGTTTGCTCCATGCCACCTCTACTTAAATAGCTGGGAAATACAGTCCTAATGAGACAAATTTTATGTGGCAAAGGTGTTTCTCAGACTTGTTTTGCAGAGCTTAAAGTAATTGAGAGAGAATAAATATGATATCCCATCAGAACCTGTAATTTGGTTGGCTTTTTCTTTTTTTTTTTTTCTCCTTTCTGGGTTACTTTAAAAACAATTCTTTATTAAAATGAGAATCCATGCACTATTGTAGATACTCTTGTTACATTCTGAGGGGCTTTGATCTTTCAAACACAAGGTATCCAATGAAAGGAGGCTTCACGTAATTACATCTAGCCAAGGTTTGCAATCTAAAAAAAGGCTTGCCTTTTTGTTCATTGGTGGTGGTGTTGTGAAAACACTGAATGCCTTTGGGAACTGTTCGAGTTCTTTACTTTATCTACTGCTGCACTTGTTTTTAGCTAGAAAAAGAGCATGGAGTCTTGTCTGCTGTGAGAGCCAAGTGGTTTTCCTGGCTCTAGCTGCAGGTTAGCACTGCCTCTAAGTTGCAGTTTAACAAGTGGCACTTCACAACATGAGTAATTTCGTGCCCCAGAGAGCTACACAGCAATTTGTGTATTGTGTACACATACAACTGTGGTCTTCTGCCATACTCAGAAACATAGAAGAATCAGCAACAGAGCCTTAGGCACCTGCTGTACAGGACTGTGGAGGACTCTAGTCACCCACCTGGCCAGGTAATTGCCCACACTGAACCCGAATACCTGGGAGGGAATGATAAGTGTAGAAAGCTACACTGGAGCTGTAGCAGATATGCTGCATACACACGCCATGCACTGCCATACAGACATATCGTGATGTAGCAAGAGGTGGGACAGAGGAGGACAGCACAGAAGTAAACCAGCATCATGTTTTTCTTTCTTGTTTTACTCCATAAATGATACAAACACTTCACTGAGATCATAGGCTGGCCCTCTTACTTACATCAATGCTCAGCTGCATTATAGCTTCTTGCTACTTCATTCCTCAATGCCAACATCCACCAACAAGCACCTAGCCTGGCCAAGACAAGCCAGGAGTCCAGACTCCTCAAACCTTCAGTGTTCAAGGGATAGAGACAGGCTCCTCCAAAGGGCAGCCAGAGCATCTCAGTGAAGTTTCAGTCCTGCATTTCGCTGAGTCAAGACACCAGCTGCTGTTCAAATCTGTCACCAGAAATCACTTAGATTTTTAACAAAACTGTCATCAGGACAGTGAATTCACTGAGGATTTTTTTCTTTCTCAAACATCTCCTAAGGAGAAGAACCCAAAAACTTTGTGATGGTCAGGTCCCCTAGAAGCTGGGTGCTTTAGGCAAGGACAGTCAAGGGATTTGCAAATTAAGTTACTTTATTGTCCTTGCAATTTAAGCTAAAAGTGAGATTTCAATAGTGGGGAAGGTAAGTGATATAGATTTGGAACATGCATGTGCTTGTATTTGGTAAGCATTTGCTACATTTAGTGGATGTTTCGAACAGCCTAGTAAAAGTGCTTATTACCTACTTTCTTCTAGTGACTTACTGATCTTTGGTTTTAATTGTGTAGGTTAAAGACTAGTATGCCTGAGTTTTCCGTTAAAAGTTGTATTTTGAACGCCCTGAGAGACATGGATCTCATGCAGACGTACTGCATGGGAGTCATGCTTCTGTCACACAGTGTGGGAATGTGTCTTATCACCCTTGCCTCATGCAGTAAGAGTTGGACCTGAATTGGCACTGGTGTGCTGTCTGGCTCCTAACCCTAGGGCAAAGCAGATTTTGAAACCAGGACCAAGAACTTGGGTTATAAGCAAGGAGAAATTAAGCCAGGCTAAGGCTTTAGCCCTGGAGTCTAACTCCAGTGTAAAACTGTACCCATACACATGAATCAGTACAGTCTCACCAAGCAAGCTTCCTGAGCCAATATTCATGCCACAGTATAAAGGGAAAGCACACATCCTGGATCAGTCCTGGCTCCCACAGCGAGCCTACAGCAAAAATCACGGTTCTCAAGAATCCCACTCAGCTGCTTCCCTCCCAGACTTTATTGTCTCTGTGAACCCACCACAGGCAGGCAACAAATTGTGCAGATAGGGAAGCTTTAAAAAGCATGCTTCTAATTATCCAGGTGCTTGGTCAAAAGCCCCATACTTTTACTTGTGGTAAAAAAGGCTCATCTTTTCTTGGGACCCTCTTTTTCGTCTTCTTCTTTTTTTTATTTCTTAGTCTTTCTGTCTTTCCTGAGAAAGAGAACTGTCTGTTTAAACATCATTAAAGCCAACTACTTCTCACAAAATATATGCTTGCAGGCATAACCCCATTGCACTGGGGACAAAAATATACTGGTCCCAGAGCTGTCATCACAACCATATGCTTTGTACTGTTTCTCTGAATGGATTTGTCCCAAGGTGAATACGGTAATGCTTTAAAGTATTGTATTTGTTAAGTATTCTGTCAGAAGCATAAATCAGGACAGGCCAGCATCTTTTCTGTTGGACAGGCAGGATCTTAGAAGGATTCTAGAGCCTCATGAATGGCAGTTATGGGGACTGAACATCACACCACATCCCCTCCTTGCCAGTAAGGAGGAGCTCAGGACCAGCTTATGGGAAGATGTTCCCAAACTAGTGCTTGCAAGCCTTTTCAGGGCCATGAGTCCAGACATACAGAGTGAAAGCCTTAATCCCACTAGTGAGGACAGAAGCAAAACAATAAAAAAATCCCAGGGATCACTAGCATAATGTGTTTTCTAGATAAGTTGCTCAAGGCAGCCTTGCACCAATTTAGTTATCCCTCAAAGGACAGTATCTACTTTTTTGTGAGCTTGTGCTGCTTCTGGGAACCGTGACAGCACAGGCACCCAAGTATTTTAAGTCTGGTAAAGCCAGTCTGTGCCTAAGCATCACCACAACATTTAAAATTTGGGATATGGCAGTTGGGCATGTACCAGAAAGAAGTAGCCACAAAATCTGAGCTCTCCCCGAGTTACTTCAGATCTCTGCATTCACTTCAGTTTCCTCTCTGGCTTCGTCTGGGAATGTTTGTGCCAGCAACCTAGAGAAGAAAATGAAGTCCATTGCACACAGATGCTTGGCCAGCTCTCAGTAATGAAACACGTCTTTATCGTCCACAATTTTTGATTTAAGGAAAGGGGCAAAACTGCCCACAGTTTGCAGAGAAAATAAAATATATAAAAAAAGAAGCAAGCCTCAATGCTTAGGTTGTGAAACGCAGCTTCCTCGGGACAATAAAGACGTGTTTCATTATGGAAAGTGGCCGACCATCTGTGCGCGTTTGCCTCGTATCCCTCAGATCTGGGAAGTAACAAGGCCAGTTTTACACTCACTTTGCTGACTGTAACTGTGCTGACGTGTCTGACTTTGTAAACATTGCCAGCATTTTCGGAGCAAAGACCACATGCCTCCTGTGGGGCATAAGGAGCCCTCCTGCTTCCCCTCCTGCAGGCAGAGACGTTTGGCATGTCATCTGTCTGTTATGTGTTGCTCAGAAGGACTGTTCCCTGTGTGACTGGTAGCCTCTGGCATGGCTGAAATTATCTCAGAGGAGTATTAATCTTTCTGTTTTCACGGCATAGCGTGACACGCTACTTTGGGACAAAGTGATACTAGACAGACCACGCTTAGTTGGTAAAATCTTGCTGTGCCTTCATGCAGGCTGCTTCACTGTTTGCTCTGCTCACACTGATCTTCAGGCAAGGGAGAGCTACTGGATACATGTGGTGTTGGATGCTTCCTGTCTGTACACAGTGTATGACAATGGCAGTAAAGGTGCCCGTACTGCCCCTTAGTTCCCCAGCACTGTCCCAAAGCTGTCTGAAGCTGGTCAGGCATTGTCTGGCCCTTGTCTTCCCTCCTGACACTGCCCATGAAGGCACCTGCTTGTGGTGAGACTTTCTGATCTATGGATGCTTCTGACTGCACCCCTGAGCAGACCTGTGCTGGGCTGCTTGTGCTGATGCATAGAGGTAAAGGTCTCCAGCATGGACAAAGATGATGCTGCACTCTCAGAGGCTGCTTTTTTATATCAGCCACTGTGCCTGACCCGTGAGGATTTGCTGGAGAGGGCACTGTGGCTGAATCACTGTTCCTTACCATGATCTCCAGCCAGAGCCATGGCTGGTTGTGTTGCCACTAACACCTTCCCCTCAACTAACAAGGCCATGTCCAGCTCTGGCAACCAGACCTTGGCCTGGAAGTTGTTAGCCAGGCAGTATTTGTGTTGTTGCAGCAATGGACAGGGTGGTGTGAGAGGAGACTGCCATGGGAAGGGTGTGTGAAGAGTGGGATGGAGTGGAAGGTGAGATGTCCCAGGGCTGGCTCCATTTTCAGGTCAGGCTGTTCTTGACATGGAAGTTTTCACCTTCATCTCTCACCTGTTGAAGGCCAAACCACTATGCAAACCTTTGGCTTTTACATTTTTAAACATATCCTTTTATGTTTCTGGCTCCCAGTGCAGTGCAGTCTAACTGTCCATCCATCTCTGATGCTTCCTATGGCTATCCAAGTGCCAAGGCTGCCACTGGCTAGGAAAAACCCCTTCACTTACAGAAGACACAGAGCTCTGGTAAGAGTAACAGTTTATACCTACCCAGCATTATTTAAGATGCACCAAAATCTGCTCAGGCTGCTCCTAAAGCCATCAAAGACTGCATAATGACTCCAGCTGTGACCACCAGCCCTCAGATCAGGACCTAAATGAAGCCATGTGAACTATATGTGGACAGAAGAAACAGAATTCTAAGTGCAAAATGTGGCAAAGTTGTGACATTTTCCAAACAGTGGAAAGAGAAAGAGAGAAGAGAAGAGAAGAGAAGAGAAGAGAAGAGAAGAGAAGAGAAGAGAAAAACAGTGCCTGTTCTGTATGGCTCAAAAAGGGTCATACAGCACCAGGAGCCCTCATTTCTAAACATGACACGAGGAGCTGATATTGGTGTTTACACTGTCATTTTAGGGAAGAAAGAGAGTTTAATTTCAACAACACTCCACCTACAAGTGTGCCTGGATATCATTACTGGCAGGTGCATGTAATCATAAAAACACCAATCAAATAATAAAAACATTAAGTTTCAGCTCAAGATCAAAAGAAAGAAACAAAACCTTTATCCTGGCTCAGCCTGATGTGTCAGCCACAAGCCTCAATACCTGTAGCTCCAAGATTACCCATTCCTCCAAGGCACATACGTTCAACTCTCTAGGAAAGCTAAGCAGCTTCTTGTCCTGGGCCCTCACCTGTAAAATCAGTTGGCAGCAGCATTCCTGGGAGTAATGCAATGAAACCAGGCTTGGGGAAATTTTTGGATGGTGAGGTGTTGTAAAGGGCTATGTGCAAAGCCCAAGGAGCAGCACAGCTCAGGTAACTGATACTGGTGAGCAGATGTCCAGCTGTGCTTGTTGAAGGTTTGCATTACCCCTTTGGGAACAGAGATGGCTGAGCAGGCAGGTCAGGGACAGACAGATGACAATGCAGCATTATTAAAAGTGGAAGAGATGGTAGCATGGCACTGATCAAAATAAATGTCCTTCCAAGGCTGGAGTCGCCTTCCCATTGTTTAAGTCATTTTAAAACTAGATTAGATAAGGAGTTGAAGAAGACATGGCCTGGGTCAGTCCGGCATTGGATTTCCAGGGAAAAAAAGTTGAGATAGGATTTAATAGCTTTTTTCCTCCAGTTCTAATTTCCATTAAGTGGAAGCTTTTGTGTCTGCCAAACCAGAATGCAAGAGTTCTTTGAAATGCTTGGCTAAATATTACCCTCTTTGCACCAGGAGAAGCATGGAATTAATTGCACAGCAATCACTGGAGCTCACTCGGAGCCTCTGGTGTTCAGGGAGAAGCCTGCCTGATGTGTCCTCTGCTCCAGACTTCAGAGAGGCACTGCTCGTGTCTGTCCAATCACAGAGCAGCTGCCCTGCCACCCTGGGAAAGTCAGTCCCTGTCTCCATGGGACTATGGTGCAATGTGGCTTTCTTGGGGTTTTAGTCTTTCTAAACTATCCAGACGCTGGGCCACTAAAACTGGCATTTTAGAGTCACTAAATTGCAGCTGCTTGGCATAGTGCACCCTGACAAGCAAGGAAAAAAGGAAAGTGAACACAAGATTTGTGCACACAGTGTGCAGGTCAACAGTGGTTTATTAGGTCCCATTAACCATATGGTCACGATTATAATAAAAGTCTGAGTTATGGCCAGTGACATGTGTAAACCACCCCCATCCTCAAGAGCTGATATATATATGATGGGTGTAGATTCAATGTGAACACAGACCTATATCACAGGGGTTTTTTAACCCTTTCCAGTCCCCAGGGGAAAGGAAGAAAGCCATGAACACAACCTGGTTGTGTCTGATAACTCTCCAGGTCAGCAAAACCTCTCAAAGGATTCAAGCTCTCTTATTACTGCTCTCCTTTCCTTCAAGTGTTCTATGCAACTTCTTGGATTGGGAGGCCACTTGTACAGCACCAGACTCAAGAAATTTGGACTTTTCCATGTACTGTCAGTATGTCCAGCTCCTGCTCCCTCTCCATCCGCCTTCTGAAGAACCTGAGTGGCCTCCATGGGCTTCCCCTTGGGCCAGGTGGGTGTAATACAGACCCAAATTTGGCTCTGTACATTTCTGAGCAGTTTTGTAATGGGCTGACCCTTGCAGGTGACAAAATATTCTTGGTGCTTTGAAGACATTTCTTTAGTACCACTCACAGAAAGTGCTCACAGTACTCCACTGGTATGTAACGATTTGACATGTGAGATGCAAAAGCTCTTCAACGATTTCATGAGTCAAAGAGCCAAGGTAAAATAGGCACTGGCTAACATAGCTAGTAACATTGGTGACAGAGCTAGAAAGACAATTCAGAAACCATGAGTAGGAAGGAGCAGGAAAAAATTTGGAGATATTTTCCTGGCCAGAGAAGCCAACAAACAGTGAAAAGGAATACTCAATTTAAAAAAAAATCTTTCCATTTTAATCATGGAGGTTATTAACCCCTGGAAAGAGAGTGAATTTTTGCTTCAGCAATGTTCCTTTGAAGCAGAAAAACTGAAGGGCAGTGACTCCTCCCAGGCTGCCTCCTCCACTATCGGATGTGGCAGCAAGCAACAGAGCTGCGGCTTCCTCTCTGGAAACTACAGGAGGCTGGGATGAAGCTGGTTTGTCCTCCACCTCCCACAGTGACAGACAAGGGAGACAGAGGAGCCACGCAGAGGCCTGGAGGTCCCACGGAGCCCACGGCCAACCCAGCACCATCCCTCCAGCCCCTGCTGCTCTCCTCTGGAGAACTGGTGATACTGGCAGCTCTGCCAGGTTGACTCTGACTGTTCACCTCAAGGTCTCCAAGTCTGTGAGATAACCACAATGCAATTCACACTCTGTCCTGTCTTTCTGAGTGATTAATTTGCTGGAGAGGTTATGTTCTCTCAGTGCTCCTTCCTTAGCCTGTGTGCTAGCATCTTCAACTCCTGTGTCAACACACACCAGGCAGATCTCCAGCTCTAGTAAGCTGGGACATGTTTGGTGACACCCTGCCCCCGTTATGCCCTTTAACCATAAACAATGATATTATAAAAGATATTTCCATTTCCTAGCTCTGAGAAGAATTCAAATCTAGCTCTTCATAGGTTAGATACATCACTACCAAGGCACAGAAAGACTCCCCTCACCTTGTCACTGCTACAGGGCTGATCTTGAAAGATGAGTTTGTGCCCTGGAGTGAGACTTGGAGTGAGGCTGGTGGCAGAGAGCAGATGGATGCAGCAAGGCACAGTCAAGCACTGCAGACAGTGGAGCAGTGGCTGTGATGACTGTTGAGGAAGACCTGAAATTTGGGAAAGATTATAACTACAGCAGTGATCAACAAGTGAAGCCTCCTGGGGACAACACCTGGGTCTGTTCTCCCCACAGGCACCTTAGCAGCCCCCAAAGCAAACATCACAGCCATGCAATTCCCAATGTGCCTTCATCATGTCTAAACTGTGTACCCATCCATCCACTCTCCCAACATGGCTGCATGTTCAGCCTGAGCCCAAAGTCACGCAAAACTCAGCTGCTAGCACTTATCTGAGCACCCCCTCCTGACACACAACCCACCCAGCCCCTCCCTTCAGCAACTTCCTAAATCTCTGTCCCAAGGAGTGATTTGCTCAGGGACTTCAGTTCTGCTGGAGAAAAGGCCCCAGTCAGGAGCTCAGCTTGCCTTTCCATCACCGGGAGCTGGATAGTTTCAGACAGCAAATCCTAGGACATAAATTAAAGTTTGGTCAAGTCTTGGAAAGTGCCGGACGTGCAAAGAAATGACCTAAAAGGTAAAAGTCAAAGATAAATAAGAACAGTTCATGTAAACTGTGTGCTCATCTTAACAATAAACAGAGCGGCTTCCGCAGAGAAACTTGAAAGGGCTTCACTCTGTGAAGATGAATGGTTTGCTGAGCCTGCTCTGGGCTCCGTTTGAGGGGCTTCAGCATGAGTAATTGGGTGTGAGCAGCACTGGCTCACCAGGACCAGAGCAGGCGAGCTCCAAGGAGGGGGAATGCATAATGATCACTGGGATTATTTATCGTTTCGTTTGCTCATTAGCTTGGCATCACCTTAAGTCTCCAGCCGCAGCACGTGATGGCTTTGAACTGGCGCCCCGGGTGTCGTGGACACAGTGACATGCAGTTTTGATGTGTGCCCCGCAGCTCCTGTAGGATTTCCGCTCTCCACTCTGCTCAGCCCAGCCATCTGACTGGGGATAAATCACCTTCCCCTCCTAGAACAGCTCAGGGCTTTATTGGTATTATCTATCATTGTATAGTCCTTGTCTGGACGCGTGCAAGCTTACTGTCTCTCAACACTGAGGGCAGGGTTTCAGTGTGCTGGGAGAGCTAAAACATGGGGAGCTAAACCCTTGTGGGTTTCCCTAGGCTCACTATTCATCACACGCAGCATGCGAAACTGGAGACAGGATGTGGGATGTAGCACGATCGGCTCTTGATGATGACTCTTGACTGCAGAGGGGCAAGCTCTGCAGCCAGCCCATGCACCACTCCCCAGTGTGGGGGGAGCACGGTAGACTCAGTTCTGCTCTCTGTGGCTCGTGGCTGGTGGCCAACTGAACATACATTTCATTTATCTCCTCAGCAAGGGCAAATCTTCCTTGCTGGCACTGCCTGGCCTGAGTGGCATTGGGGAAGACACAATGTTAGAAGACAAACCTAAGCAGAAAAGAGGATCTTACAGAGAAACTGTCAGTCTAGGGACACCTGCTCCAGTCCAAAACAGCTGCATAAATGCCAGATGACTTCTTGTAAATGTAATGTATAACTGAGGATTTGGTCCACCGCATTATGGACTTTAGTAGGCCATCTGCACAAAGAGAGACTGCCAGTATCAACATCTTGTGTCATTAGCCACCTTCACTCCTTTTATTTGGCACCAATTATTCCCTAACCTAAAGAAAGCCTGCATTGCAAGTGACAAGACAGAGTCCACAGGCTTCCTTAAGCCACCCCAATGTGACACATGACCATGACAACATGTCATGTGACTTCC
Source organism: Scytalopus superciliaris (assembly GCA_013400415.1). NCBI lineage: Eukaryota > Metazoa > Chordata > Aves > Passeriformes > Rhinocryptidae > Scytalopus > Scytalopus superciliaris. Next base: position 174,560 of record VXBX01008262.1, read on the forward strand.
ATGATAAAATACAAATTTAGCAAAACTACATTGGCAGGAGAATGAAAAAAACCACAACATCTCTGTGACTTGAGAAAGGTGAATATGGTCCCAAATTGCATTGCAGTAGCATTTACATTGTCCTTGTTCCCAAACAGATCCGAGATCCGGTCTGCTTGGTTTTCCCTCATTCTTTGTTAAGAGGGTTTCACCATGTTCTCTGTTAATGGCTTGCTAGACCCTACTGCTTAGGGTGAGCATTAGAAAAGTACCTCTCATCAGAAAAGGGCACATCATCAAAAGTGGGCAGGCAGATCCATTGCCCAACCTCCCATATCCCAGTGATGAATACCAACTGATGAATGAGAACTCAGTGGTAAGAGAAACATGGGAACTCCCCTCTTCCTCCTTTCAGAAAAAAACCAGCTAGTTAGCAAAAGCCAATATAAACAACTAAATGTTTCAAGATGGAGTAAAAGAGAGCAGGATTTGAGTTCTGCTGGGGGAAAATTGAAAGCTCCCTATTGAGAAATTTGTGTGCTCGGACAGGGAAAATTGGAGGCCACAGACAAGAGCCTTTTAGAAGCTCATAGTTGCTGGGAGGCAGCTCATGTCCTTAGCTTGTATGGAGCTCAGGAGATCTAACACAGAGAACAGCAGTAAACACATGGCTTGGCCACAGGAGCAAAGTCAAAGTTGATAATGTGTCCAGGGTGATGGATATAAGAGGCACTAGGTATCAAAAAGGTGGTTTTGGTGCTGTCAACCCACTCAAGAGACATCATCCTAGCTTCTCTGGAGACAGACAGAATTATGATGCTCCCATGCATTGTTCTGACATTGTCCTGCATATGGGCCAGAGTCCTGGAGTGGCACGCAAGGGGGCAGCTGGATACCCTTATTAACACACTTCTTTTCCAGGCTCTTAAATTGGATGTCTCTGAAATGCTTTGAGTGGCAGTCCCAGCTCTCTACCACGCCTCCTGCACCGGAAGGGAGGATTGTGAGGAAGGGCAAAGTCAGGTTTTGCAAAGGTGACTCCATTTCCTTCTTTCCAGCTGTGAATATGCACAGTGCTTCTGTATCTGAGCTTCCTCTACTGTTCCACCTGCAGCCATGCAGGTGATAGTGCCCAGCTAAATGAACCCTGAAGAGGGGTGAAGAGGCCCTGGAAGCCTGCAGGAACAGAATGCTCCAGATGAAAAACTCACGTGCACCTCTATGATACTGGCTGACAGACACATTAAAGGCGCCTATTTCAGCTCCTTGGAGCCAGATGCCTCCTCCTTCCTCTGCTGGGCAGAGAGCTGGCTCAGCATGGAGTTTTCTGTCCCATTTCCTAGGGATGTCAGTCAAAACCAGGCTCTTGGAAGTTCAAGCGTGGCCAAAAGGAAGCAGATTTCAAAACACAACCCTCCCTCCATTCCCCCCTTCCTAGGCCTTTTGTTTCCAGTTCCCCCTCCTCCCATCAAAGAAAGAAACAAGAAAAGATTTTGGAGTCACCAAGCCATGATCTATCATCCTTTCAGGGGAGTTTCTTCTAATATTAATCAACACAAGCCTCTCTCCCTGCCTCCCCCACCCCAAGGGAACAGTGGGCTTGGAAAGCTCAAGCGGGTTTCGGATGGGTCTTGCGGCAAAATTCCTTAGTTCTCAGTTGGAGTGAGATGGTGTGGGTGCAGTTGCCAGTCTTTTTGAGATGCTTGGAAGATGAATGATATTCACTGTCTATTGCCTAGTGACATGAAGGCACAGGACACCCAGAAACTCTGATATTTTTTGCAAATTGCAGCCAGAGTCCTTGCTTTGCTGCAATTCTCCCCAGTGAAGAAGGTGAGACTCCAGCCAGGAGATGATGATACCTTCAGTATTTTGCTTTTCAACTCTGAACCAGATTGCAGAAACATGAAGATTATCTTATATTTGTCAGCTGCTGACAGACCTCTGGAGGTGGCCTCCCCATGACACAGAGTGAGAGTACAATTTCTTGGGCCACTTTTTCCCCTTCAGGTCCCTCCCCTTAGTCTCTCACAAAGTTCCAGCAGAGTGACACAGAAGCAAGCTGTTCCCTCCCCGTGCCCACTGGTGACAGCTTTGTACTAGGACATGAGGCAAGTTTGAGCTGTTTGGAGGGTGCAAAGGAACTGAAGTGACGAAGGGAAGGTGCCTTGTCCTGCAATCTCTCCCCCCAGTGGGGGGTGAATGCCTCTAAATGTTAAGCTCTTCATGAGCCAAAGAATGTCTTCAGTGGCTGCCAAGTGGGACACTCCTGTCTATGCAGTTCAAGACATTGGCTGGCCTCCCATCAGGTCAGGGCTTGGGTCTGTAGATGGCAAGAGGCACACAAGGAGCTCCCAGCTCCTCCTTACCCAGAGATAAACCAGGTAGCCAGTCAGTGTTTAATCTCCTAGGGAAGAAAGAGGGACATTTTCAGGTTTCCAAGTAATATCAGCAGAGGCTTCTCTTCTCTCCTGCATATCTGGCTCCCATGCCACACTCTTGACTGGGCATGAATTAATTTTCTGCTGTACCCATAATTTTTAATCTGGCTGTTTTGCAGAACATCATTTGCAAAACTCTGTACCCATTCTGTTGAAATAACACTGCCACTAGATTTACTCCAGTCCATTAAGACCACAGTGGAGGGGCTCTACTCTTTCTTGAACCCTTGCCAGCATTTCTGACTTCAAGGATTTGGTATGATCTCTGCCCTCAATGTCCCTTTGACTTTTCTTTTCTTTAGTTATTTAGCTAGTTTAAGCATCATGAGCCACTAAGAAACTGTCTTACTAGACTTCCAGATAGCCTTAAAAACACAGTAGATGAGGGAGAACAAAGGGAAATCTTACAAAATCCTGCGTGAGAACCTGGGTGCTGAAGCGTAAGTGGACCACACCACCCCTGAAAGATCTCCTGAGAGAGTCAAAACAGGTCACAGCAGAAGAATTTGCAGATAAAATAGCGTGACCTCCTGAACACTTTGGCTAAAACAGCTAATTAATCTGACATATAAAGATTGTAACCTGAACCTCCTCCACTATCAAAAGCAGAGTCTGCCTCTAAACCGTGCCCATGTTGGTGCTCAAAGTGACTTGCAGAAGTCTCCTGATGGCAGATGATCTGTTAACAATCTCTTCAATATATGTTGCTGGCAACAAAGGTGTCCTCTCTGGATCATGATCTCCAGAATATTCTTGGTATATTTTATTCAATTTTTATCTCAGTCTAAAGGGAGATAATTCCACACTCCCTGATTTCTGATTTTCACTCTCATTGTTTTAATATTTAATCCTGCATTACTTTCTTTTTCTTTTAAGTATCCCACTGAAGAGTCATAAATGTTGAGGACCAGATTGGAATCATGTGTCCCATTCTTCTTCCAGAGATCAGGACTACCAAGGAAAAAGTGTAATGCTTAGAGTGTTTTTTTGAATTCCTTTTAAAACTCAGCATCAAGATCTGCTGGCTGTGGGTCAAGTCTCGGTCACTGGTTTCACCCTCACAGGTCAGGTGTGGGCAGTCAGCACAGGACAGGGGGCCAGGGCAGCACAGCCCTTCCCAGGGCTGACCTGCTCCAATATGCCTCCTCTGTGAGCTTCTGCCACAAGAAAATTCACTATATTCACTATATACAGTGAAGATATTAGTATTTATTATTTGCCTCATAGTCTCTTTAGTGCTCAAGCATAACCTCTGATACAGAATTAAAAACGTAGTTCACATCTCAGGGATTGTACGATCTGGTTGCACTAAACCCAAATGTCTCTCAAGTTAATGTCTAGCCCTGACCTGAATTTCCATGAAGCCTCTTCTGCTGAGGCTCATCTCATAAGATTTTTGATTAGATATTTGACTTTCCAATAACTTTGAATGAAAATTATGAAATTGCACTGATTTTGGTGAAAATTCTCATAGAAAAATACCTTATATTTTTCCCAGCTATAATAATAATTGTACCGGTGTTTCAAAAATACTATTTGATTTGATTTATCATTTCATTTATTTGTATGTTCTTCTTGTTTCCACTATTTCATTGCACTTCACCATAAACACATGCTGGAGACACATTTGGAAGTAGTGTGAAAAGGATAGCAGATATAATGTAGAAAGGAAGGAAGACAAAATGGTATTTTGGAATTTGACACATTTCCAAAAGCAGAGACAGTATTTTTCTGAAACAAAAGCCTTTATAATGATCTTAAAATTCTACTTCACTGAAAATTATAAGCATATTATCTTTCATTTTTAGTTTAGAGGGAAAGGAAACTCATCGGTGCCGACATCTCCTGTACAAGCAGCATTCGGAGGCTGAAGCAGCCCTTGCTCTGTGTCTTTAAGAAGGAGGGATGACAAGAGGCTGGCGTGCAGTGGCTGTTAGCATTTCCAAGATGCTTTGTATTATGGCAGGGCAGAAGAGTTGACAGTCTCTTCTCAGTTCTGTGGTTAGCTGGCTACAGGCATGCAGTCATTACTTTATATTAATGTGAGATGTGAACATTGTTTTGCTGGTTGTAATTATTCTCCAAGTGGTACAACCTTAAAAATTACAGCTTTGGAGAATCTCTTCCTCTGTAGTTCTTCCTGGGAGTCCCTGCCTGGGTCGGTTCCCAATAATGAGATTTTCTAAGGAGGCTGGGAACGTATTGATTGATTTATTTGCCTTTGGATACTAATTAACTTTGATGTTCTGCAGCCACGCTCCTGGCTGCCATACTGCATGCCGGGGAACAGCAGAGCTGGGCCTCTGCTTAGAAAAAGGACCGCAGTGGGGGTCATATGGGAGTAAGTGTCACTGGTTTGTGTTGTAACTTTCTTCCTGAGCCAGAAGCAAAAACCTTTCTGAAGAGCTCTTCTTGTCACAAAATATGCCAATGGACAGGCGCAGGGACATTCCTGCCCACCAGACTTTTCTAATATGGGCAAGGCAGATGAAGATGTCCCCATGTGTGGCTGCCCTCCAGTGAAACAAGAGTGACAACTTCCCACCCCTGCCCAGGGAGATGTACCTTCTGGCAAAGGTTGTCCTGAAGCCTCTAGGGCTTCCAGCTTCTACCCTGATCAGAATAAAAGCAAGGCAAAGACATCTGAAACAATTGCTTAAGCAGTGATGAAAGGGATCAGCCTCCCTTTATCTACACAAAAGACACTGTGTCATCCATCTTCGCACCATATTTCAGCATTATCCTCTCCATCAAGCCTACCAGTGAGGGGCTGTGTGGCTGTGCAAGCAGATGTGGTGATGGGTTCAGTGCAGCTGAGTCTAAGGTTTGGATGAAAACCAAGTTGTTTCTCTCACACAGGCGAGAGCCATCAGCAGTCATGACCTCTAGTAACACTCAGCTCTCAAAGGGATCAAAACCAGAGCCTTCCCCTCCATCACCAGAGCCCCTCAGTATGAACTGAAATGGGGTGCTGGAAAGCCCTGCTAGGCTTTGGGTTCATGTTGCTGTGGCACACTAATCCTCAAGCCAGCAGCGGGAATTTAGGAAGGAGTATAGTTGCCTACATACACTGATATTCCCTCCTCAGCCCAACACTGGAAAACATTACCAAAACAGGCTGGCCTTCAGCTAGGGCCCAGAGTGTGCTTCAAGGTCAAAGTGAGACTGCAATGTCCAAACTGTTTGCATGCTGGAAGTGCAAACACATATTTTTCTTCTTTACTGCCACCATCTTCACTCTCTTTTTGTTTTGTCTTAATACATGAGTGCAAAGTGAAATAGGAATGAAGAGATATATCGTTTCTTCTGGTACTGCAGAAGAGAGATGGCCTCTTTTGCAGAGGAAAGAACCCTGTGCTTGCAGAACACCATTTTAAGAGCTCTAAATCTTAAATGTTTACATGATGCTGCCTCTACTAGAACAACACATATGATACCCACATTTATGGTAGCAGCCTCCTCAGTCATCATTTTGCCACACACATCACAGTCAGCAAGACCTCCTGTGTGTTGCTCATGGAGCTCTGGCTTTGTGACTCTCCTCCAACCAATTTATACCATATTCTGAGTATTTAGCAGCTTGCCACAGTGCAGAGCCAAGCCATAAATCCCTTGTGGGGAGCCACACTACAGATGTACACGTGAACCTCTACACTGTCAGGATAAAGCAGGCTGTTGCCTGAGGCCACCAGAAAGCGGTCCCTTCCCTGCTCCTGGTCATGCAGGCATTCTTAGGGGGGGAAGAGCCAGGTACCTACTGCTGCTACTTAAGAAGGACCCAATCTGTCTGGAGTATGGTGGTGTGTTCAACCACAGGACACAGCATGATGCCTGTCCTTTCAGTTGTGTCCAAAATTCTGGGTAGTGGCCTCAGTTACCAGTAGGTGATACAAGGGTTTGAGGTCTGGACACAACTTTGTAGCTGCTTTTTAATTTCACATCTAAAAAGTCAGTCTACAAATGATGCTACAGAAGAGGTGAGTAAGACCTACAGTTAACCTGAACAATTCACTCTTAAGCAGGATGCAGAGAGCCTCGCTGAACCTAAAATGAGACAACAGAAGCTCTGCCCTGTGGGGATGGATCTAGCACAGATGGTGCAATGGTGTAAAGTAAAACAATTTTCATGTTGCACTGAGAGGTGGCAAGATGACAACAGGCAAGAAAAGCTGTGAAGACACCCATTCCTGCTCATTACATGAAAGCAGCAGGCAGCTGGTGCTGCTCATCAGCAGAGTGGATGCAACTATCCCTCTAGTGAGTAGGCAAATAACATGGTGTAATCATTCCTTCATAGCAAAGAGAACTTTAGGCTCCTGCTTCCTCTCTCTTTCTAATACTGCACCTGATCCCCCCCAGTTATTCAGGTATCTAACTCCTTTTTAGCTGCTGTAATCTGCACTAGAAGTTCAGCCATTGGCCAACAGTCTGAGCTGTTAGTGACAGATCAGTGGGTGCCATGGGATCGTTAGTTTAGCTCTTAGACAGTGAAAGGACTGGTTTTTTCCAAACCTTCTCACTGGCTGCCACATTTAATGAAGATACATATTGGGACAGTCAGCACTCTAGGTGGTGAGACCATCAGTTGTCTTCTGCAATGAAAGGGGCTCTTTTTTTCACACTTTTAGTTACTGAAGCTTATTGAGAGAGACTGCAAGAGATGAATTATCCCAGCTGAAAAGTCTGGGCCTGCTAAATCTAGTAGGGTGGCTAGTTGGGCAGCACTGTTGCAACACAAAGATGACTCAGCCACATAGCATCTTTGTTGGCATCCCCTTAGCTGCTGTGGAGACGATTATTTCTTTATTGCTAAACCAAGTCTGTCAGTGGCTTGGGGCATTTCTATGAAAAATGTAACAGAGGCGGAATAATAATTCAAAACATGTCAGACCAGAAAGCCATGGCTCATCATATCAGACTCCTTCTGCCTGAAAATCAGCCAGTTCAGGTCATTCAGAGTGGGTGAACCTATGCCACAGATGCTTGTGAGTTCACCAAAGGCAGTGATCCTTCCAGGAAAGCAGGATCCTCTTCTCATACAAATGGCCTTACAAATACAGAAACAGAAGAGAGCAGAGCAATTCTCAGAGTAGAAGCTACATCAGCAGAACTGACTCAGAAGAGAAATTTGCTTTTCAAAGTTTTCCATGAGGCGTCATCTGCTCGTGGGTGAAGTGATGCTAGCAGGCAGCATCCCAGTTACTTTCCCACTGTGGGAACCAAACCCTTTTAAAACTGTTTTGACTGTAACCAAGGAATTAGAGAGATGGATGAAGCCAGCCGAAAGTGTGACAATCTCCTAAAGGCACACAGATGGTGAGCAGACACTGGAAACTGATTCACTTTGAATGATCACTTTCCTGAAGCACATTTTGGACAGTTTTCAACCTCTCTGAAGACATGAGCAAACCCATAACTTCTCCAAGGCAAAATGAGGGCCCGGAGGGGAGGAAGAAAAAAAGCATGATTTTCCCTTGAAATGTGCATTCATGCATAGTTAGTCTCTTATTTGCCCTCTGACATTGCAAGAAGCTCATCTCAGAGACTATCAGCTGTGGCTCAGCCCAGATGGAGGTGGGCTACAAATTTCATTGCCAGTGCTAACCATGAAAAGATTTTTCTGTTTCACCAGAAACCACAATCTCCCATAGTTCCCAGACTGTTCAAGTGATGTATAGCTTGCTAATTGTCCTGAAAGATAAGGGAAAGCCTCCTCTGTGGTTGCATTTGATATTGGCCTGATGTATGGGATTGCTCAGTGCCGGCTTAGTGGAGGGTGTCTCTGCCTTCTCGCTGGGGAAACTCTGCTGGTGGCAAGCAGGATCCTGAGGGTTGAAAATTGCTTTCCCACATCTAACATCCCTTTCATAGCAGCCTTAGTCAGTTTTTGGCACGAGGACTAGAATTAAAGAGTTGTTTATAGCTTGCTCCAGAGCCTTCTCTGCAATGCTGCCACCCCTGTGGCACCCCTGCACTGGGGACTGAGAGGAGCTGCTGAGACAGCTCAAAAGGGCAGGAGTGAAATGAGGCACGGGGGAGAGTCTGGCAAGTGAAAGAGGGCAAAAAGCATCTGGAGAGGGAAAGCTTCACCCACAACAAGTGACAGTAGCTCCTTTTCTTGGGTCAGAGGAAGTGACCATGCACAAACACCTGATTAACTGACTATTGAAAACACTGGTTGTTGAAAATACAGCTAACCAGATGAAGCCTGATACAGAGATTTTCCGGCTTGGTGTTATATAGAAGGGATGAACCACTTAAGATATTCAGATAAGACTCTGTGATGCCTATTTTTCTACTTTCCAGAGAGAAATGAGGAACCTGTTAATAATTTGAGATAAGATTGTCCAAGCAATCGGGACATGCAGCCACTAGATGGCATGTCCACCCTCATCCAAACTTGGTATCCCGCAGCCATGAATGTCCAGGATGCCCTGTTCATCCCACAAAGGCACAGCAGAAGGACAATGTTATCTCAGCATCTGCTCTAAGAAAACACTTGCACACTTTGCAGTTATTTTGCATTGAGGATCTGCAATCTGATGATCATTCCTCTGTGATTTTGAAAGGATTTAAAAATAAGCTGCACAGAGATTTTGCAAACTTGCTCTCTCCGGTTTCAGTGAAGATGTACTGGGACTGAAAAGAGCATTTATGTACAAAACAGCTCGTAAAAGGAAATACACAGTGCTTTGTTCTCCCACAGGAGGGCTAGTGAATTATTTGGGTAGAACCCCCATGAAGTAAGATGTTATTGGTAGATACTATTTTCCAGATCCTCGGCTGCTGTTATGTGGTGTACTTCCCTCATTTATACTAGCTGAGAGTCTAGTCTTTAGGTCTCCAGATCAGAATGAAGCAAGACACCAAGAGGTCTTTTGGAAAAGGAGTTTTTATTTGAGGGGACGGCCAAACAGATTAGATTTGGAGCGCTTTCTCTCAAAGATTTAATCTCAGAGAAACTAGGAAAACAGAAAAGGCCCAGAAACAGGAGTGAATCAAGCAGATTAAGGTGTTTATGCTGTAAGCCACAGTGTTTTCCATGTAGCAGCAAATATCTGAAGTATTTCAAAGCAGGGAGTTCTAGTAGCTTTTGTCACTAAAAAATTGGCTTGCACTGTACATAAATTGAAAAGCAATCCAAGCGTAGAGATTTCCCTATCAAGTAAAGTTTTATATACCATAAAGCAATTGGGTGCAAAAAAGCTTAAATTACCTCCCCACTCCCTGAATTTTTTTCAACTACAATATGAAGAAGTATTAAAAGAATCCTTTTCCTCTTCTGTTGGTGCACAAGGGGAAGACTGGGCTTTTATTTGATGTTATTTTGAAATTATCCCTTTGAGAATGCTATTTTATTAAGTCAATGAAGAAACACTTTGTGTTTCTCTTGCATGCCTGTGAACTTCTCTAGTGCTTGTTAGAGGATGAGTCAAACCAGCTCTAGTTCTCTGTAACCAGAAATAGATCAAATTGTTCAATGAATATATTATGTTCACAAAGAAAAACAGTAACCAAAAATAAATATTTGAATTTCCTAAACACAGGGAGCTGGGAGGGGAGGGAAAGAGAGTCTCACATTTTGTTCACAGTTCTCTATGTTGCTAATCACTATGGAGTTGTGGTGCACCACTGAAACTTTGGGGTCCTTCTATGATGCAAATAACAATGTGTCCCCAGGAGAGCACTATTGGAGATCTATCCCCAGATTTGAGACTAAAGGGAGACACCAAGTGGAAGAAAGACACACGACTAATTCCAAGTTGCCTGCAGACCTCAAGGATTTAATACCTCCATGTGGTTCACAGCAGCTTTACTGCTTAAGTAGGTGATGCAGGGGTGCACTTTGGCACCTCACTGCCCATGCAGTCACTGAAACATGAATCTGTGTGAGAAAGAGAGGGAGGCAAAGGTGGAAAAGAGAGTCTTTCCAATGTGAGATTTAAAACAGCTTAACATAGCAAGGAGAAACTTGGATGCCTTAATAAATGAAATTGAAGGGAATTAAGTTTCTAAATACTTTTGTGGAACTGAGCTTATGTAAGAGGTATTAGTGTCATAGGATTGTTTGTTCCACTTGCCTTGCTTCTTCAGGTAAATTGTGCCAGCGTTGCACACAATTCCCTGAGAAAATACCCAGCCTGCCAGTACAAGATCCTGAGTGCTTCCATTTATTTTACCCAAACCTTGAACTGGGTTATTATCCTTCCTTGGGTTTTCTGAAGTGTTTGTGTTAACTGAACTGAAAGGGATGACTTCTCACCAGTCTCTGGAGCTGTGAGGTGTGGAAATAATACTGCTTAAGCAACAGCATCTGGCCCAGCACACCCCCAATGCAGATTAACAGGGATCAGCAATGTTCATTCCTCTCAATCCAAGGTAACAGACAGTTAAAAGAACTGTAAAGAAATAGTTGAGTGTTTAAACACACTTATTTGACCTTCTATTACAGACAGAGCTGGCCCAGGTCACCATGGGTGTCAGAAATGAATCATGTATAAGATCTGCCCAGGTGTGCCAGTGTTTCTCTAGTGCCAATTCTGTTCTTCCTATTTTGAAAGACAAGGGCAGATCCATTCAACTCTACATTCAAGTTATGAATTTAGGTGGAAAGTAACCTTATTACCTGGCTCCTTCTTCCTACTATGCAAAAAAATGCTTATACTTATCCAGGCAGCCTAATCTCAGAAACACTGTTATGGAAAGATTCTAAAGAAAAATAGCTCAAATCTTGTGGGAGGGGAGGCATCTCACGGTGCTTTGGCATTTTGTAACCTCCAAGTGCAAAGCTGCACATAAAATCCATAATATCGCTTCAATCTCTAAGTACTAGATCTAAAGAAGGCTATAAGTGGAACCCCCCCATGCTCCAGCAGGCTGCCTTTAGAGACAAGACTTTACTTGGTTCCTGGAGGGAATGGTGGATATTCTTATTGCCCTCTGAATAGAAGGTTGTGAGTCAAGGTAAGATCTCTTCTGTTGTCATGGTTTAACCCCAGCCTGCAATCACTCACTCACTCACTCACTCACTCGCCACCAGTGACATCTGGGAGAGAAGTGGAAAAGTAAAAGCTAGAAAACTCATGGGTTGAGATAAAGACAGTTTAGTAGGGAAGGCAAAAACTACACACATGTGCAAAGCAAAACAAGGAATCAATTCACTGCTTCCCATGGCAGGCAGTTCAGTCATCTCCAGGACAGCAGCACCCCATCACGTGCAACAGTTATTTCGGAAGACAAACACCATCACTCCAAACATCTCCCCATTCTTCCTTCTTCCCCTGAGTTTATATACTGAGCATGATGCCATGGGGTATGGAATTGGTCAGTTGGGGTCAGCTGTCCCTGCTGTGTCTCCTCTCAGCTTCTCATGCACCCCCAGCTTCCTCACCAGCGTGGCAGTACAAAAAGCAGAAAAGGCCTTGGCTCTGTGTAAGCACTGCTCAGCAATAACAAAAACATCTCTATATTATCAATCCCATGTTCAGCACAAATCCAAAACACAGCCCCATACTAGCCACTGTGGAGAAAATTAACTTTACCCCAGCCAAAACCAGTACACCTGCAAAAGTCACAAATGTATCAAAAGCCACCTTGTATCTCCAAAGAGAGAGAGCACACCTGAAGAAGCAGAATACTTCTGTGTAAGAGCAAAAATGTTGGTGCCTACTATATAAGCCTCAGGAGTAAGGTCAAGTTCTTCAGGTGTTCATCCATATCTACATGTGTTTAAAAGTACTGAGCCTGAATGCTAACTCTTTGGAATTAGTTTCTGGTTGCCAAAGATGACTGCAAAAGGCACAAAGAAGATTGTAAGATTGAGTTAAGTCCTAGATCCATCAAGTTTCATAAAGTACCATTGTGGATGTTGTTAGCCCAAGTACTCAACTGTGATCAGCAGAACAAGCAAGAGCTCCTTAGTGAATGGGATGCATTTTTGAAACTCAGCTGTCATTTTCTGTCTTATCTGCCTCAAATGAGCAAGACTATGGCAATAGTCATGGACTCTTCTCAATCCAGAGATGTCTGTAACCTGCTCACAAACCTTTTGAGATTTGTGTCTATGAGGATTTTTTTTTTTAAAGGGGGAAATTATGGAAGGTACAGGATGGTAAATCTTGATTATTTGTTTCAGCAAATTTCGCATCCCAAAGGTCAGATAGACAACAAACATGTATCAGAGCAAGTTTCCATACTTGCTATTGCTTAACAGATCACAAAAATGTAGAATTCAATAGTCCCAAAGTTAGTGCTTAGGAAGACACATCCCTGTGTTCTGATTTTCCAGCACCTATTGAGTGGGAGATCAATCTTCTCCTGCAAAATACCAAGTGTGGGAGTGCAGATACCTCTGTAATAGTCAGCTGTGAGGGACCCTTACCAGAATCCAAAATAACCAATCTGCTTCCCAGTTATGTGGGGCCTCTGGCAGAACACTTTCCTCTTAGCTAGTGCAAGTCTAACTTCTGCAAAATTTCAATTGCTTGCATTTCTCATTTCAGCCAGGGGAGGGCAACTGGTCATCAGGGAAATTAATTCCATTTACTAAAGTGGACTTGTGCACTTTGAAGTCCTAAAACACAGAATTAGTAAAAACAGTTTAGTTCTGAAAACATACTTTTTGATAAACATATCTTCCCCTAATATAAGTTAAAAGAGTCTTCTATTGCCCCACAAGATTCAGCAACTACTGCACTTTTATTGCTGTTCACTCTAACCCTTATTATTTCTGTATAATTAATCTGCTAGTAAACCACAGCTTAAGGCAAATAAAAGAGGATTCTTCTTATAGTGCCATGAACGTACTTTTACCAAACTAGACTTGACAAAAAGTTTAATTTTAGATTGTGCTTTGCATTATTTCTGTTTTATACTGTGCTATCAAACAGACAATAACCATGAGCTCTAAGTTGTTTGAACACTTTTTTTAACTTGGAGTTTAAACAGAAGAAAAAAAAAATCAATAATTATTTGCTCTATTTTTTTCAAAGTTAGGCAGTTTGTATTGATAATCACAGCACTCATCACTGCATCACCTGAATCCCTCAATGTTTTGGTCCCATCAGCAGAGAAATCCTTCCTCTCTTAGAGTCACAGAAACATGTGACAAATTCAAAGATTTTTAAAAAGGGAAATAAATATGCAAACATTATAAATCCATGTACCTTCCTGTTTCTCTGTTCTCCCTAATGCCAAGGACTAATTTCCTCCTTCTGGTACATGCAACACTGGGCAGCAATCTGTGCCAGCTGAACCTCACACCCTTTATTCTCAGAGATCCTTTGAGACTAGAGAAAAGCAGTTTAGTCCCTTCCACTCTTCAGCTTGCTGCCAAACAACCCTGAGACCTTCCATCCCAGCTTCACAGAGACATGAAGTGCTGCCTGTGCATAAAATGGTGGGAACTTTCTTGCTTGCATCTCACTGTTTCAGGATGGCCCCTGCACAGCCAGATATGAGTTTACCAACAGAGATTGATGGGGCCATAGCTCCCTCCATCATTATTACCCACCCATTATTATTAGCCATTCATGCTGTACCTGTGTTTTTCATTACAAAGCAGTGGGGACTATGCAGCTTCTCACAACCCCGAGCAAGGCTGCAAACAGCCATAGAGGCACAGTACAGCCTGCTCTGTGCAGGGCATTAGTATTCCCGTGTGCCTGAGAAAACAGGCCCTGTGTACAAATGAACTGGGACCTGTACCAGACTGCATCTCAGGGACTTGGACTCGTGCGGACTTCCCTTGTTTACCCACAGAATAGGCCATGACTTGACTGGGTAAAGAGATTAATTCCTCCTAAAAAGAAAGTATTCATTTGACAGGGAATGGTTGTTGTGTTTGAAATGAAGATGGCCCAAGGCAAAAACAGATTGCTTGGCTAAATGACCCCTTGGCTGGTCTCTGGCTGCCATTGGATTCGGTTTTCGGCCTCACTGGCCACATAATGGTGGGTTTCTCCAGCCTGCATGTTTTCTTACAAGCACTTTTGTCTAATCACTAGCTGAGAATTCAGCCTGATGTGTACATTGTAAAAGATGCTGTTTATACTTGGGCTTTTAGTCTGCCATCTGTGCACAGCTTAGCTGCAACATCTCAGTAGATCTGTTTCTCCTCTCCTGCCAAGTCCCTGTTGCAAGCCTTCAGAAGAGCATGATTCACGGCAGACTGTGTAATAAAATTCAGGCACTTTGGAAGGTCTCTTTTAAAACTTATCGCCTGCTATCAGCAAATGGAGTGGTATAGACTTAATGCTTTTTCTACAGACTCACTGATTCATATCCGAGGGGCACTCAAGCATAACCAGTTATACATGCAATCACTGATGCATATATACTTCCACACTGCTCTTGCTAAAATGTATCCCATTCTCAAAGACATTGACACAAATGCATTTGGGCACTAGACCTGCTGGCACAAACCACTTGCCCTGCACCTTGTAATCACTTTTTATTTCAAACCCATTTTCTTTAAGAAGCAGCCTTTGCACTAATCCTCCAGGGAAATATTTTGAGCCCAGGCTTCCTTCCTCAAAGTAGGACACTTTTTGTAGGAATCAGAAACGAGTTACATGCCCAGTATTTGTAGGCTTGGACACGGTGCACAGATGAGGAAAACTAAATATAAGAACAGGCAGATGCTACTTCACCTGCCCCATAGAGCCCTGTGTCTTTATAGGTAAGCATTCTGGCTTACAGAGTACAGGCATAAGCCTGAGCAGATGTTTAAATTAAAGACAAAGACTATTACAGAGAGAGAAAGGGTAAAGAAAAAGTAGTTTCAATATTTTGTTTGAGAGTAGGAATGTTTTTTAATGAAGGTTAATTCTGCTTGAAAAGAGATTGCTGGAGTGTTGCTGATTTCCAGAGAGACACAGTCCCCAAGACTGGTTGTAAATGGGTTTTCAGATATTGCTCCAAATAACTCTCATGCAAAATTTCTCCTTGTCTTAGACACTAACAGCTGACCTTACAGGTTTTTTGGTAAGAGAGGAAAGTTGTAGCCAAGTTCATTAGAGAATTTGTAGGCCGTGGATAAGTTGATATGGCTGAGGACAGCTGCAGAAATAAGAGTGGTGAGATCACACCCACAAAAGCATCTGCAGTTTCAATCACCCCTCCCCAGCCAAGCCCTCATGCCAGCTGATGAGTCTGCAGTTACCTGCTGGTGGCACAGAGGAGGGCATGATGCTGGACACAATGTGTATGGCACTCAACAAGCGACACCTGCTCTCCAGGTATAGCCTCCTCCCATGGTCTCTTCTCCCTCATGCTCTCCAACATGCATGAAGGAGGACTTCTTATGTGGCCTGTCTTTACCCATTACATGCCCACATGCTCATCCTGACCGCAAAAGTAGGATGTCTGCAGGATAATGTACAGGCTAGTGGGAAGGTTACTGAATGCCACTGCTGAACAAGGGAAAAAAGGATGTGTTTAATTCTGGTACCATAAGAGATGATTGTGAATCTACATGGAAAGGTTGGGACTGGATGGGACTCTAAGAATTAAAGTCAAGTAAACACAATGAATAAAGCACAAACTAGAAAAGGACCTTTTAAGATGTTTTCTTTAAGCCTGGTGGCATAGTGAGGAATCACTCTGCAGGCACAGAAAGATGATCAAGAGGCATCTTGTAAGGAGAGAGTAAGGTGGCCTACGTACACCTGTCTCAGTTCAAAGGACAAACTGTTTTTTCTTGCTCCCAGGAGGGAGGACTGGGGCTTTGAGCTACATGAGTTTGCTGGTTCCCCTCCTGCCAGGGCAGCAGAAGCCGTGAAAGTGAGGAATATTGCTCCTCAGAACAGCGAGGGACATCCTGACCTTCTCTTGTTTTAGGATTTGGTTGCAGTATCTTTGAAATGAGGATTTAAAGATGATCGCATTGTTGTTACTATTAGATTACCTTACCACTTTTATTTTTAATTGCGTTCTGCCAGTAGAGAAGAGGCAGGATCCCACTGGGCTAATTATGCCACGTGCCAGAAACAAAGATCTGTCGGAGTAAGCTCGCTGCCCGCTGTGCAGAGCGGACACACTGCACAAAACGGGGAAGCCCATGGAAACAATGCAATGTCACCGGTCAGCAGAGCAAACAGCAGCCACAGCATGTGAGCACCTCACCGTCCTCAGTGCTGGAGGCACCGGTGCAAACAAGAGCTTAGCGGGGTGTGGATGGGGAACAATGCTCAGCACTGCTGATGTTTACAAGGTTCACAGGGACAGCGAAACTGCCTGTTGGAAAAATGTTTCGGTGGGTCATGAGGCGTGCTTTCCCTGGGCAGGACGGGAGCAGACAGGCTGAGAGTGGCCTTAAGCGTCAAGGTGTGTGTGGGGTGGGTGTGCACCTGCTTGAGCCACACAGGAAAGAGGTGGATGACACGGCAAGCGCAGCGAGCCAGGGCAAAGGGCTCAGCGCAGAGCCTGGCCACCTGCCGGAGTGCTGCAAGGTGACTTGGTCACGGCAGGGGAGGAGGAGGCGGCAGCGGCCGAGGGCTCACAGGTGGGCAGAGTCACTCGGTTGGAGGAGCGGGCAGGAACGGGCTCCGGGGTGGGGAGCGCCCCCGGAGCTCCCAGCCCGGCTCGGGGGGGCCGGCCGAGCAGCCCGCTCCGCTCCGCTCCGCACCNATCCCTCCGCCGTGCGCGGACACCCCGCGGCCCGGGGGTCTCGGCGTGGGGGTGACTTCCCGGGGGTTTTCCGCGGGGCTCTCTGGTGGCCGGGGCGGGAGCCCACACCGCTGTCCGGGCAGCCCCAATCGGGGGGTGGGTGGGCAGTGCCCCCGCGCCCCGGGCAGCCTCCGCTGTCCGGGCACCCCCCGCGCCCCCTCCCCGCACCGGGGCTCCGGGGGAGCCTCCGGGGGAGCCTCCCGGGGCGTCGGCAGCCCCGCCGCTCTCAGGCGTGTCCCTCCACACTTGAGCCGGGGGGAGAGCTGCGCTCCCCTGGCGTAGCTGGTGTGTGGCCTCAAAGGGACCGTCGCCAGGTGCAGCGGGTCCCGCGGGCTCGGCCCGGGGCTGCTCTGAAGGGATTTCGGCCGAATGCCTCTGCTGCCTGCTGATGGGAGTGGGCATGCAGCTGACTCCAGTCGCCTCTGCCTTGTTTCATTTCTAGGATGTGGATTAGGTGCCTCTGTAGCGATTTTACACTGTTATGACTGCAGAAATCTGTTACTGCCCCAGCCTGCCGTGTCCCTTTCTTCCCCCCGCCCCTTTAAGATCTGAGTGAGGAGTTCAGCAGAGTGGTCGAGATTCAGCAGCTGAGATGTTGGCTGCGAATTGCCTTTGCAGTGTGTCTGTGACCAAATCTGTTGCTAGGAGGATAGCGGCTTGTTAGAACCCAGGCATGCCCCAGAGTGTAAAAGCTCCGCTGTGTATGCTTTAACGTAAAATGGAGCACTCTGTACAAAAAAAAAAAAAAAAAAAAAAAAAAAAAAGAAACAAGGAGAGAGGAGGGGGAAAAAAACAGACCTAACCATCCTGGAATCTAAATGTTGGCTTCAGTAAATTGTAAAGCTGGTTTTTTAGAGTGAAGTGTTCCTATGTCTTGGACAATCTCTAGTGCTTCTGTTCTGTGTATGAGATGAGAGGTTGAAACTTTACCAGCTATGTAAGGGAGGGACAGTGTCCTGCTGCAGTGCTCTTGGAGGTAGTGGCTGGGGAGGAGCCCAGCTCTTGGAGATGTTGGAGCTGCTGTGGAGGGTAGAGGGTCAAAGGGATGTAACCCATGCCAGCACTAGTGAGGCCTCTGGGTGTGTGACTTCTGACAACATGCGTGTACTATCTTGAAATCTGCCATCAGTGGTACTTCCTCTCCATGGAAGACTCTTTTTCGCATGGTTGGTTGGTTGTTTAGGGTTTTTTTGGTATTTTCTCAGACACCTTGGGCGTGAGAAAAATCCACACCAAAGCCTGAGATGTGAGCCTGCTGGTGTGCAGCTTGCTCCCTGCGTTTGAACTGTCAAGCCTGTGTCTGGAATCCTTTTGGTGACCACAAGGTCCAAGTGTAGAAACGCTGCTCTGAAAATCTAGAGGAAGGTGTCTAGTGAGAGGAGCAGTCTCAGTAGTGTACTGCTGTATGGTGATGTCAAGATAAGCATGTGAAAAGCTGTACAAATGGCAAATTGCTCAGATTTTACTAAACACTTCATGAGCGCAAAGTGGGAAAAAAGTGTTAGGCGAATGGGCACTGGTGGTGTGGTCAGTGACATGTTCTGCAGTGTCACTGCATGGGCGGTGGAAGACCTGCTAGTGTCCTGTTACAGAACCTCTTGCAACGGTGGAGTGGTTTTTAACATTCACATTTGTTTCTGGTCCTTTGGCTGGAGCAAGAACTCCCACAGCTACAGTTGTGCTTCTTTAAGAAAAATGAAAATGTCCATGGGTGCTTGCTCATGTTGGGTTGTCACACAGGTAAAAAGAACCTTTACCAACTGCTCTGCAATCCACAAGTGTGGATTTGGAGTGGCTCAGGGAAGTGAGTAGCCTCTCCTCACTGCTAACGTTCTTTCATTTAACACTTCTTTCATAGAACGATCTTACTTCTAAAATAGCTTCAGTCTGTGGAGCCTCTGTGAATCTTAACCCCTCTTGGGCTGGTCTTCTCCATCATTGCCGAGAGCTCTGGGGTCTGCTAAGATGACATCCTCAACCCTGTGTGGCTGGGTGAAGTCTTGCACTGTTTGTTCAGCTTCTTACCTGCGTGTGACAGAAATAGAGCAAGATGCAAGCTGAGTGCCTGGAGAAAGCCCTTGCTGTGGGCTGCATGGAAGCTCCTCCCTTAAGAGGATTTAGCTTTAATGATGCAGCTCATCTGAACTCCCTTCATTACTGTTATTGTCTCTATTTTAGTTCTCAGAGGACAGGCAGGTGTTGTGTGACCTACAACTGTAAGCTGGTGCAGAAGATGCTCTAACAAGGCCTTCCCACAGCTCCATGGAAGTTTCTTGCCCCTGCTACTCAAAATACTCTGCTTCCAGCTCTGTGAAGTGCAAGGTGAGGGTTCATATGAAATTCCTCATCTGACTGTAGCCAAGGAAAGGTTTTATCTCTCTTCTGTTACTCCATGACTTACAGCTCTAAGGCAGCAGAGGTCCATCTGGGACTGCAGGTGTTTATCCAGAAGATGTTTGAATCAGAGAAGTGCAGGTGGGAGTTTTGCAGACCTCTGATAACCACATGCCCCGAGGCACTTTCCAACTGGTTATGGTTCTTGGTGCCTGCTGGCATTGTTACAGCAGGAAGCATGCAGCAGAGGTGAAAGGTGTTGCTACAAGGACCTTGGGCACCGAAGGCATAGGGTGTGTTACTGAAATGCCACTGTGATGCTGGGAGTTGGACCATACCCATGCTATCTGAAGTAGTAATTATTACTCTACTTTAACAGTGCCTATGGTGTGGCAGCCACTTTCTTCCTGGTCTCTTTTCTGTTTCTGTTCACTGGTGAGTGGAAGGTGCTGGAGAAGGTCTATCAGGGCTCAGGCTGTGGTTGAGTGGCTTCGAAGGCCAGAGGAGGTAGCAGTGTTTTTAATGGTTCCATGCATCAATGGATGATCAGAGCCTCAGTTCTTGCACTTCTTCCTCAGTTTCTGGTGTGGAAAAATTTGTGTGCATCTAAACTAACTTCTTACTGCCAGGAATTATGGCCCTTTCCCTAGAGTTTCTTAACTTCACCTCTCTAAAATAGGAGCATGACATCTGCATTCTCTACTTTTCCTTCCCTGCATTCATTTGTCTCTGTGGATCATGGCATCCTGAGATCTGGAGTCCTGTACAGCAAAGGGGGATCTGGGCTCAGCAGCCTTGCTCTGCACTATGTGTTTGTCAGCTTTGATGGACAAAGAAATAAAGTGCTCTTGCACTGATGCATTTGTTGAAGGAATGTGAGATTGGAGCTTTCCACAGGCAAATGATTAATGACATGTGTGTGTAGGTGTGGCTGGGTGAGCCACCTTTCCTTTAGGGACTGTTAACAAGAGGCAATCCATTACCTAACCACCTCTGTCTCTTCTTAGGTGTTCTGTATTCTTAGATGGAATGAAATGGAGGAAAGGCTAAAAATTACAGGCGCTCTTGGCATGGTAAAAGGAATAACAGAGGAGGCACAGCTAGTGCCAGAAGTTCCGTGGTGGCTGGTTGGCTGTGGCAGAGCCTCTTTGCTGAGAGCCCTTGCCTGTCAGAGCTTGGAAACACTGAAGCAGTTACTGGCTGACTTGGACCTAGATGAGGTGATAAATGAAGCACAAGGAACTTAGTACTGGAGATTGCTTAAATCATTGCTTGTGTGCACTGAACAGATTCAGAGCTAGATAATTTTCTGCAAGAAAGATGAGACGTTACCTTGGGCAGCTCTGCGAAAGGGACTGCCTGGTAGATGACAGCAGCAAAAGGGAATCAAAGAGTAGCCTGTTGGGATGGGGACTGCAATTGGAAACTTGGCTCAGTACTCAAGTGTTGTCCTTTCTAACACTACAGAGCCAGGGAAGCTGGGTGGTTTGTGGCTCATCCAAAGTAAATATAGGGGAGAAAGGGAAGGAGACTAAGCTGAGGGCAGGCTTTCTCCTGTGGGAAAGGACACGTGCACAGGCTGTCTGGCTGACTGCTCTAGTTCTTTATCTCCTTGATGGAGCTTCAGAACTGGGACACAACCATTTAAAAGCAAGTAAAATCATGACTGGTGCATGTACTTAATTTCTGAAAGTTGCTGCTGAGGTAAATGGCCTGTCTCTTTTTAAGGATCTCAGGAGCTGGAAGGGGCCAGAGGAAGTGCCTTGCAAATAGGCAAAGGACAGGTGGCATTTGTTAAGAATTCTGGACTACTGATTTAGTGTCTTTGCAGCACAGCCTTGAGCAAACAGGTGCATCACTAAAGCGCTTTACCCTTTATTACAAAATTGTTGCTGGGCTGTAAGCAGATTGCTGATCTCTTCTAGTATGATGATAATCCCATGGCCATGTGTACTGGAGAAATGCTGATCTGGGAGGAGCTATATACATTAGGGTATCCAGCAGCCTGAAGATTTGAAGTTATATAATGCAGAATTCCCTTTGTAGGCAAAACAATGCTGCTTCAGTCAGAGGGATGTCTCTCATACACAGGCAAAGGAATGGATGAGCACCTGCAGCATGCACCTTGAGCCGAGCTGACCTTCCTGCAGCTGAAGCTGGGAACTGCTCTTGGTCCCTGCTGCTCCCCATTCGTTGCCATGGAAGTTATTTGGGAAGGGGGAGGAAGAGGAGCTAGCATACAGGAATTTGCAGTGTGGACTGAAGATCCTGTTAAGTAGCTTTACCTGTTGGGAATGAAGGAGGCTGTTTTGCAGAGGTGCCTTGGAGAAGGGGTCACATCACTGGATTGGACTGTCCTCCACCAGCACCTTGCTTTAGTCACTGCCATTGTGATCTGTGAGGTTTCTGGGCCTTCACTAGGATGGCTTTGAGGGGCTGTATGGGACCTTAATGTCCTCAGCACCTGCCGCTACAGGAGAGGCTTCATGCAGCAGCTTGTCTGTCTAGTCTTAAAAGCAATCTGCTCCAGGACCCTGATTTTCCTTGGGTTGGTGTACCAGACTGCCACAGGTTCAGGTGAGCTGTCTCTGGGGGTTTTATGTATTGGGGTGCTATGGGACCACAACCTGTGCTGTATTGATGCAGGGATTCTGGGAATGGCATGCAAGGCAGGTGTGCAAGTGGCATCTTGGCACTCGACTGGAACTTCAAGGGCTGCTGCTGTCATCCCATAGCATAAGAATATGCAAATCCTAAATGTCCAGAGCTGGCATCATGTCTCCTGTGATAGATGGTTAGCAGTTTTGTTGAGAATCAGCTGTGAAATCTAAATTAACTAGACTGTCTCTACTATTCCACAAAATGCCTCAGTGCTCTAGTTAGATCTTTCCAGGGAAGTTTCTGTACCTTTATGGTATTTCAGTTTCTAGGTGTTCTAGTCAGAAAAAAAAAAAAAAAAATCTGTGTTGGGAATGTCTTACTCCCTTCCTACTTGTTTTTTTCCTAACTTCTCCTTGTTCATGCAAATGGGTTACTTAACATTACTTGGAGTATGTGTGGATAGAAATTTAAAAGAGGTTCTGCTTTCAGTGGTGGCAGTATCAAGGAGGTTTTGGACTTTGGTCCCCAGAGCTAACACGCCAGCTTTCAGAAGTCACTGTGCAGACTGCTCTGCTTCTCTTCTTCTGCTTGTAATGAAATAATTTGTAGAGTACTTTGTGCTTAAAAGGGTGCCAGTATGGCTGTTGTGGTGGTAGGACACCACCTCTAGTACTGCAGTTGTAGTGGTGCCTTGGTCTGGGGGCTTCTTTCATGCTGGTAGCATGGCACAGAGTGTCCTCTTGCCTATGGTGGAGCTGGTCATGTGTCTGCCGTATGTCAGTGTGGATTGAAGCTGCTGGTGATGAGTCGGTCTTGAGTGGCTTTGCTGGAATGTCCTCAACTTCCCAGTGTGCTTTGCTAACTCCATCTCTTGTCACCTCACTCCTATTTTTCTGTGTCTTGTGATCAAGAAGCTAGGCTCCCCGTTAAGAGAGCAGGACTTGGATTAAGGAGACTGCTGACCTGCAGGTTACCAAGGCTATTTACCCCTGCTACTGCCTTGAATTTTGCATGGAACAGAGGTGGGAACTATTCTGCAGCATCTGTACTGCATGCTTGAAGAAACTGGGGCTTAAAAGGCAGGCAGGAGTTCTAATTATGCTCATCTCTGCAGCCTTTTTGGGGGCAGAGGAACCCCAACCAGACGAAACCCAGCTACCTGTATGTACTTTCCCAACAGTCTGGGAAGCTGCTGGACTCTTCTTTGCATTCAGGTCCTTTTCTAATGCAGGCTTGCAGATGCACTGCACATGGAATAACTAAAGAGCCCTCGGAGTTGTGCAGTAAATCTGCCTATTCCCAGAGGAAGCTCTTTTAATTAGAGAAGACTTTTGCTCACCAGCTGCTGTGCAGAACAGTGCTAGACCACAGCTGTGTGCGGAAGCCCTGGTAAGCCATGTGAAACAAGGTAAAGGCACAGCCCTCTCCCTGTTCTCGAGGGGTCTGCTGCACTGGTGGGAACACTGCATAGGAGTGGAGGGAGAGGCTGCAGGTACAGCAGAGGTTAGTGGTGTGGAGGAGTGGAACCTTGTGTGACAGATCTGCCTTGCAAGTGAGCTGCAGGGGGTGTCTGCTCCCTGTGCACAGGGCTCAGCAGGTCCTTCACACCAGATCCTCCAAGGATGATAACACTGTGCGAGTTCGACTGAAATGGGGGCGGTTGTGGCTGCTTCTGAGGCGTTGGAGGTGATGCCCACAGCTGCTGGTACTTTTCCTGCCTGACGTGAGGGCACCTGTGATATCAGTGTTTCCTCTTGCCCATGCTCTCTGGGGAAGGTGGTGTGACTCGCTGCTTCCTGGAATGAAACTGAAGTGACCAAAATGCAGCTGCCGAAACTGCGTGGAAATTTCTTAATGCCAGAATCTGCATCAAACTGGCTGTTGCCTTGGCAGAGGAGGCTATTTCAAGAGAGGGCTATTTTGAGGAATGGCAAGCTGCTTTAATGCCTGAGTCCAAGACCTCAAAGGCTCCTTTGATTTGATGCTGCAGTCCTAGTGGTGGTCTCAGAGCCTGGGTCTTTCTGCATTCGTTCTCAGTCCGTTGTGTTGCAACTTTGGAGGTTGTTGTGACAGTGGTTTAGACTTGATCCTGTAATAAAACGCTAAGTTGCTGCTTTGCGTAGCTTCAGGCAGGTGGGAAACCTCCTCCCATCCCATCCCAGGTGTCAGCTACAAGCAAGACCTACCAGCATGTATACAAGTAGATGGCCATGCCCCCAGTGCTGTCCGATGGGAACCTAAACAGTTGCTCCCTTTTTGCCCAGAAGAGAGACAGCCTTTGCCACAGGGTGTTATCTGTCAGGAAGAACAGCCTGTATGGCAGTGTGTGAGCTGAGCCAGGTCAGTCGCTGTGTTACTGTGGTGCTGTCTGATGGTTATTCCTGTGCCCAGGATCTCCGTGGAGAGCCCTGGTGGCCTGCAGCGAGTGGTTCTGCTGGCAGCCTCCCATCATGGGTGGAGCAGGCAATGGGGCTTTGCTGGGCTCAGTTTCAAGCTACTGCACTAGCAAGGGGTGGGCATGTATCCTGGGGACAGAGGAAGCCTTGTGTCACAGCCCTAATCTGCCTGTGTAGCATGCATGAGACCCGTTGGTGTAGTTTTATGTCATCGTGTGGCTTGATTAAAAATAGCAGAGCTGTGATGTGAAATAAAAACGAGTGGGCTGTGGGTGAAGTGCGCAACATGGTTTGACAGAAGCAAGTAAGAAAAGAATGTGTCTGCAATCCTATTTAAAAAAAATACTCTTATCCTCAATCATGATTTATTGATTAAAGATGAAACAACCCAGCTTTTTCTTCCCCTTTGAAATGGGAGCGTTTATGTCTGTATTGAGACTCATCTCATTATCTGTAAATAAGTTACTCTGTATAAAAGTTCTTTCTTTTTAAAATAAATACCTCTGAACTACTCTTATCTATCTCATTCTTCTAGCATTCTTCCATCAAATAGTCTTCTGAAATATTTGTGCTCTAAATATAGAAAAGGAGACCCTTTCAGGAAAGTATAAAAGGCCACCCAGCCTCTCTTGGTTCAGCTTCAGCTGAAGCCGTTTTCCAGACCGCTGTGCATAGGTCTGCAGACTCCAAGGAGGCCCCTCTTTTTCCCAAAACAGACCCAGCTTTTCGAAGTCTTACTGTCTATTTTAACTGCCAAATTCCTGGGAATTTATCCCATATGTCTGTTCCTCTTGGCTTGAAATAGCCCTGTCCAGAACCTACGCATGTGTTTCTTTGAAGGGTTGATTGATTATTTTCTTTTTTTGGGATGGTGTTGGTGGAGGAGTGATCTTAACTGGACGTGGCAGGTCTATCCTTGAGCAATGTTCTTGTATTAACTCTACTGGGATTACCTGCATGGTAATGTAACAGTCATCAGGGCAGCAAAACATCTGTGTGTTTTGCATCCTGCCTTGGCCTCTAGGACCATCTTCATAAAAAGGCAACCAAAAGTATCTCTTCAAGCCAGCTAAGTGTTTCCTAGAGGCCCCTTTTGTTTTCCAGCTTTGTCTGCTGAGATTTCTTATTGCGTTATTTCACTTCCTAAAATGCTTAAACTGGGAACAAAGCAGCTTTGCTGCAGCTTCTGTAGCAGCTCATGCTGTGTTATTCTTGCTCCTCACAGCATTGCCCTTTACTGCTGTACAATGCAGCTTTTTTTTCCACTTTCTTCCTCCTGTAGAAAGAGCTTGGCATGAGGAGACTGTTCTGTGAAGGTGAAAGGAAAAAATGCTAGACAGTGCTGCTGTACATCTTGGAGCCTGTACAGCAGCCACTGCTGGGACTGACTTCCAGAACAAAGTATGAAATAGCTTCTGAGTTGCATCCTCAGAGAGATCAGGCCAGTGAGGGGTTTGGCCAGGTACTGCCAGTTATGAATGTGAAATTGTATTATTTACCTTGATGTTGGAGGGGGAAAATGTGTTTGCAGATGAGTGTTTTTGAATAGCAGGGAATGACTCAAAGCATCTCTGCTCTAAACTACTGTACTTTAGGGTTTTTCTTGCCCTCCTGCCCTCTCTAATTAATTTTTGAAGGAGGGGCTGCTTGAGACAGAATCCCTTCCTCAGGAGCTTTTTATAGCTCTGGCTTTCTCTTTTCATTCATGCCTGCTGGTAGTGTCAAGTGAAACTCAGGATGTTGTGAAATGTTCATCCTCAGACTGTCTGTGAAAATGCTCATCTCGCCAGCAGGCAGGCAGGCCGTGCTCCAGCAGGGCACAAGGTCTCGTGTGACACTGAGATGGTTTAATGGGAAGTCCTAGGGCAGAGGGCAGTGATGCAGAGGCTGAGCCCAGCAGTAACCTTTTGTGGCTGCAGTGCTGCCATGGTGTGAGTGGTTCTGTACCATTGAGTCCACCAAATTTGGAAACCTCAGGCTCACCTGGTCCTATCTACTTGTAACAAATGGGTATCCTGAATTGCTTTTCTTGTCCTCCCTGATACGCAAGTCTAGGATAGACCATGAGATACTGTGTGTGAGTCTTGCAGAAATCCTGTGCTTCTGACTCCTGTACTCTATTCCTGTACTGTCAGCCTGCAGTGGAGTCCTTCAGATCGGAGGCTCATAGTGACGGTAGAGCAGACTTTGCTGAAGAGGGATAATTGTTATAGCTGCTGCTCTGCGGTCTTCTGCTCCAGAATCACGCATAGCAGTGCCAACATACTAGCAGGGGAACAGGAGTGGTTCAGTCCTCACAGGTGTACTGGACTGGTACATGATGAGGGTGCTGCAATTAACAAGTGATCTATTTGGCAAAAACAAAGACTCCTGAGATTACAAATAGTAAAGGGACTGTTTCTGGTAACAAGCCAAAAGATGCATCCTCTGTGGCCTGAGGCACTTTCCTGTGCCAGTAGGACTTCTGTTGACTTCCAATCAGATGGATTTGCGGTAGTCTTTGAGCTCTACTTGATCTGTGGGACTAAAGGGTTAAAACCTCTGCTGCTTTAGATCAGTGCCTTGTTATCAGCAAAGGATCTGATACAAAGCATGTGATATGATTAAAGTAGACTAATAGCCTGTCTCTTGTGTTGTTTGAGGAAGCTGACTAAATTCTGAAGCTTCACAATCATTCGGAATAACAAGCCAGAGGTCTCTTTTCTGTTTGCTTTGTGGTGGGCTTTGGGTTTTTGGGTTTTTTTTCCTTCTGTTCTGCCATGTGAGATCATGTAGATGTGTTCTAGGGGGAGAGGTCACAGAAGATAGTCCATTCTCCAGTGAGCTGGTCTGCCAGCTGCAAGGGACTTCATTCCTCTGGTGAGCACTCAGATAGCTTGGCGGGGTGTCTGAGCTTGTCCAGAGGCTTAATCTGAGGGCAGGGGAGTGCTCGTTGCCCTGTGCTCTTCTGAATGACCTCTAGTCCTTTGTCATCTGGGTGTCTGGCTTCAGCTATGGAGTGAACTACAGGAGAAACTGCTATTACTGGGAACGGTGCTGGGTTAAGCTCAGCTTCATTCCCACACTGGGTCCTGGTGCCTGAGCTCTGTTCAGCCTGATCCACCTGTCTATGGTTCGAAGGCTCAGTTAGCAGAAGGGAGGTGGAGAAGTTGTTTGTATAATTGCTGTGCAAGTTGCCAAGCTGATGAAAACTTCCTGTCCTTGAAGTGAAACTACTCTCTCTTCTAATTCCTGAAAAGAACCAAAAGAGTAGGAAACCTCATTTCCCAGTTCAGGCAGATGGTGTAACTTCTCAGAAACATGTTTGGCATGGGTGTACTGAATCTAAACACCCACTAGTTATCTGCCCTGGCATCTGAGAAAATGGAAGTAACTGAAAACCAGTTTGTTTTAAAAGGGAACTTTACAGTAGAAAGTCCTCAACCTTGACCTCTAGTATTTTAGGGGAGGAGGAGGTGGAAAAGATAAAAATCAGTTATACTGCCAGGCTCCTACCTGAGTCTCACAATCTGTGGTGCTGTCTCATGAGATAGGAAAAAAAAGCTTGTGTTAAGGCTATCCTCTGCCTGGATTGTGGTAGCCTTGGGTGCTCTGGCAGGGCCAGAAAGCTGCTGGGTCTCAGGAAGGTATCTACAAGCCAAGTGACATTTGGAGGGATATTGTACAACTCCTTGGAGGAGATTTGTTGACCTCCAAGGCATTGCTTGCATGAGAGTGGAGTCGGGGAAGCCTGTCCTGTGCATGTACTTGCACTGGGGATTTCCGGGCTGATGAGTGATGGCAATGGCAAACACTTAAAAGCATCCTCTGTGCCACGCAGGGGAGAAGCTTTGCCTGAGTGCAAGCAGAGTGCTGTTTGTCTGTGCTGGCCACCCTACTGCGGTTTGGGGTGCAGGTCCTGCTCACAGGCTTTGACCCTCTGTGGGGCAGGCCAGAATGGGGGACTGCTTTTGTCATACTGGTGCCACTCACAGACATGGGAGCTTGTGGGCACATTCATTTCAGAGGTTAAGTTTGCAGCCTGACAGTTCCAAGTGCAGAAAACAAAGCCGAGCTGGTCTCGTTATTGAAACTATTAAAGAGCCAATATAGTCAAGTGACAGAGTTGCCCAACCAGTTTTGTGAAAGCTGTGCGTTTTTACTGCATTGTGTGCTGACCTTAGTCAGTGTGGAGACCTCTTTCTAGACCTGACTTACAGCGTTTGTTGCACAACTAACATTCTAATATGTGGTAATCAAAAAGAGAAAGTCCCCTAAACTGTACTTTTGGCTGTTTCTTCTGTCTGCAATTTTTGGTACGTTCATTATTTTTTTTGTTTGTTGGGGTTTTGCAGGGGTGGGGGTGGTAGTGTTTTTTTGGGTTTTTTTGTTTGTTTGTGTTTTGTTGGGTTTTTTTGTTTAGTGAGAGAGGAGAACCAAACGACTTCTGGGACAATTTGTGGGCTTTTGGGTTGGTTTGTTGGTTTTTCCTCCTATTTTTTTTGCCAGAGTTGTAACTCTGGTCTTGCTGAATGGAAAGATTTGCTTAAATCGGAGAAATGCTGTACTGCAAATACTGTCATGCTGTGCAAGCATGAGTGTATAGGCTGAAAATAGCAAAGAACTTTCTCAATTTGCCAGTTGTAGGGACTGAAGACATACTTAAATGTTGACTTTCAAACTGAAAGTGTGAAGACCAGATGTTCTCAAAACCTATTGCACTACTTGCAAATACAGAGATGAAGACAGATGCTTCTAAAACCTCTGCTGCTTTGTGATACTGAACTGTGAGGTTGGTTTCTTTTTAACAATATGGTAGTGGTTTATAAATATCTAATCACTTCCCCTCAAGCATCAGAGGTACATTTTAGAAATGTACTACGCATTTCCTTTTTACAAAATGCACAACATAGTTGCTGTGATAAAACATGCTGAAAAACTTCTGCCACTGTAGATGAGTGCTTTCTAATCTAGAGTCTCACTGGAGGACACTGTTGCCGGTCCAGTTATTCACACAACAGTATACTAAGTACAGAAGTCAAACAGAAAAGTTTAATGTCTTACCAGATGCACCAGGAATAAATCTACCTTTGCAGTGTGAACTGATGATTTATCTCAAAAACTATTCCTGAGAAATCTGGTCTTTCCAGTGGTATTTCTGCAGTACTTGCAGCTAACTGTTGCCTAGTTGTTCCTAGACTGTTGCTCTAGTCTTTTCCCCTTGCTCCAGGGATAGCAAATGTGGGACTGCATGCACTCTTGAGTCTCTGTTCCTGCAGGTGTGTGGCAGACCCTGTTAGGGTCTTGCTGTATGTATCTGTACTGCGAAGTGGTATTTCAAAGTTTGTGGACAGCTAAGTGTGGTGCTGCAGTTTGCAGGCTGATGTAGCTGTGCTGCTGTCTCTTTGCCTAGCCCTCAGACCACTCCTCTAGCTTGAAGGCAATTCCTTCTACTTAAGACAAGCAACTGTCTCCAGAGTAGATGGGATAAGAGTCTGTTCCAAGTACCTTTTCTTCTGTTTCTGAAATTTGTGTTGTACAGAAAGAGTTTTCTACCTTGCACTGACACTTTCTTCCAAAACGAAACTGTGACTGGATTAGTGAGATACACATGCATATACACATATACAGATACTTATATGTGTGTGTGTGTGTATATATGTATGTAAAAATAATCTCTGCATGTGGAAGTGTGGCCTGTTTGAACTAATAAGCAGCCTTAACTTTTAGGATCCAGCTTCTCCCTCAATCCTTCCATTGTAACTTTTGAAGATACGCTGTTTGAAAAATCTACACAACAAAGATGATCTTGTTTATATTTTCAAGGTCATTACACAGCTGGTATTATCTCAGTGAAGCTTAAAGAAAAGTTCAGTGAATCCAAATTCGAGTCATTCATTGGCTTTGCAGTTATTTGCTTACCAGAGACAAGATGTACTTCCCAGGTGTACTGAAAGTCCAAGGCCTTTGAATATTAACGTCAACAAGATGAACTCCTTAGGATATGCTTTGTATGTTAATGTGGCTGTAACTTGCAGTCTGTGCCCTGAGGGCAGTGATGTACCTGGTTAACAGGAGACTTAGTAACTCTGTCATTGTTCATTAACTGGTGCTGTAATGTGAAGCTGTCCTGTCTCATCACTGATGATCAGGAGACCTTCTGATTGCCGAATGCCTGTTCTGTATCTGCATGGATAGAGAAGCAGCTGTTCTTCGGGGTGCAGTGACTCAGAATTCTGCAAAGGATGACCTGTTTCCTTCTGCCTGGGCTTTCTGGGCTGCCCCTTCCCCAGTCTCTCCTGCATGGGTGTGTCTGGCTTGGAGCTGGAAAGAAAGGTGATCGTTTAGTGAGAAGCTTCTTTAGGAAGCTGGCTTCTGTGGGTTGCCAGCCAGGTGTGTGTTTAATGTGGTTCTGGTTTCTGGATTGGGATAATACAGCAAAAAGTAACTGCACTGGCCTTCAAAATGGCCTCAACCTCGTGCAGATAAATATCTTTATGGAACTAGCAGCATGCTGATCCCTTCCTAGGGACAAGTGCTAGTTGCTTTGGTCAGAGAGAGCCGGTTCTGCAACCTCAGTACATTAAGTGGGAGCTCCTCCTCCTCTGGGATTTCCTGGTCTATCAGTCTGTAAATGAACGCAGCTTAACCTTGGTCAATATTGTTGTGTGAAAAAAAGCAGGAAAGTGAGACCAGATCAGGGAGAACTTTAGAGATTTTCAGTGTCCAGCCTGGTAATAATATCTTAAGGGAGACACCCTGTTGCAGTGTATAAGGCTTGGATAGAAGTGGGGAAGGTCATGCTTGTCTGTTGTGTCCAGAAGCACTTGCAGTGCTAGAGATTAGCTGAGCCTGCTTTGGAGGCTGCTTCAGTGGACCAGCTGGACTTTGATC
Organism: Scytalopus superciliaris; assembly: GCA_013400415.1. Lineage (NCBI taxonomy): Eukaryota > Metazoa > Chordata > Aves > Passeriformes > Rhinocryptidae > Scytalopus > Scytalopus superciliaris. The sequence goes on from VXBX01008262.1 coordinate 205,851, forward strand.
CAAAGATCCCACCTGCTGCATCAGTTGCAAGATGTGAAGAATCTGGAGCTTGGGATATGCTGCAGAACCTTGATTCACAGTGCTGGCTGCTGCAGCTCTGCATCTGCCGTGTTGAATGTTTCTCCTTGAGCAGGCAGGAGGGATAGCAGAACTATGCCAGCCTTATAGGGCGTTCGAGGTGTTTATGGGGGCAAGGGAAACAGCAGCCTGAGAAAACCAAATCAGGTGCTGGTTTGACCTCATCCTAGCCTGGTGGAAGCTAGTAGTAGCATATCCTTTAGGGCCTGCATTTGTTTTATGTCCCTTGGTGTTAGAGCCCGAAGGGTGGTGGTGAGGAGCAACTGGCCAAAGTATGTAGAAACAACGTGCAGCTCCTTTGTAACCAGTTATTTCCCTTCCTTAACTGAGAGGATTGGGAGGAGAGAGGACAGCATCTTCAGGCTGTGTAGGTGCAATAAAATGTGAACCTACTTGAATTGGAATATTGGGGTTGACTGGCAGAGCTCCTTGCTCTTGGGAGCACATCAGCTGTCCTCAGGGGTTTGTATGAACTTTGCATTTGCTTATAAATCTACTGAGATGGTGATTTCCACAGCTGTTCTGCTCTGGTTTGTTTTGTGGTTGCTCCTTCTCTTTCATTGCACTCATAAAGGAGCCCCTTATTTGTGCTGTACAGGAACTTGGCAGCTGAGGTGCTTCAGCTGCCAGAGCTCATCAGGAAGAAACCTGCAGGGCGAGCAGGGTGATTTTGCAGAAGAGGGCTGAGCTCTTCCTGGTAGAGCTGCGTGGCACCATCATGTACAGTGCTAACCCGAGCAATATATCATAGACTTCAGTAAGCACCAAGCATGCAGTGCTTGCTGGGTGGAGGCAGTACAGGATCTAAGAGAGCAGAATTGCAATTAAAAATTAACTTAGCCTCTCTGTCCCTTGACTCATGTGGTTATAATATCTGTGCATGAAGTTTTCCCCTCCTGCCACTCTGGCTGGTGGTGGGCCAGGAGGCAGAGGTGTTCAACTCTCCCCATATCACCTGTCCTCTGGAGTCATCGTTTACAGGAGGGGTGCTGGGAGTATCACAGGCTTCTGCAACAAAAATAAGTTAATCTCTGAGCTGTGATGGGGCTCCTCTGCTGTTGCTAACAAAACAGGCCTCTGTTTGCCTCTCCTCAGGCATACGTATTCTGGATTTTATGCTCCTGTTCCACATACAGTTCTTGCTGTCATTGCTGTTGCTGGGAGAATGACAGGCCTGAGAGCTAGAGGTGATGGAGGGGGCAGGAAGCCATCCCTGGATGCCATCCATCCTGTGCAGACTTGTTCTGTTCTTCCCCAGTGGGAAACCCTGGGGTTCTGGAAGAGTTGATGCCTTCCTGAACTTAGTTCTCCCTTCAGGTCCTAGGGCTGAAGCTAGGCTAAAAAAGACCCATGGTGAACTACACAGCAGCTGATCAGGCTGTGTTGGTAACCAAGTTTTTATGGCAGTAGTGCCTCAAAGCAGCAAACTGCATAAATAATTCTGCATATCTTTACAAGCTGGGGAGTGAGAGACTGGGAGAAATGCCATTCTGCATGTTGATGGTCTCTTCTGAAATCTTCAGAGCTGGCATCAATGTGGAGAATGACAGGGAAAATTCGGACGTGCGTGCACAGGATTGTTGAAGAGAGTGGGTGTCACTGCTTGCAGAGGAAAATTCAAATAGTAAAAGCGGTTGGAGAAGAAAACAAACAAACAATTGTGGACAATCAGTGGAATTTTAAAACTGCAAACTTCATGTGTTAAACCCTGTTTAAAACTTCATGTATTAAACCAGCATGTGTTGCTGCAGGGCAGTAAGGTTCAAAACTTGACCAACTGCAAAAGGCAGATGGGCAGCTCTGACTGCCTCAGAGGTGGCTGTGGTACTTAAGCCATCTTTTTTCTGTCAGGTGGCCTGTGGGTATGCCTGGTTGTGGTAACTCCAAGCTAGTTTGCTTCCAAACCTGACCTATCTCAAATTTTGTTGAGCTGCTGCTTGTACTGTATGACAGTGTTGCTAGTTTTGTGACTGTGCAATTTCATAAGGTGGAGGGTTGAGAAGTTTCATTAATGCAGTGAATAAAAGTAAGTTAATTTCTGAAGAACAGCAGAAGAATTGGAAAATCTGTAATGTTTCAGTATATGGAGCCCTGAATTATCTTAAAAGCTCAAAGCAAAACCCTGAAAACCTGTTTATCTTCTGACCTGAAAACTGTGCTTTGAATTACTTTATGGCTAGGAGCTATGAAAGAGATGTATTGCCCTGTGGCAAGAAGAGAATGGTGTGTAATGCTATAATGCACAGTTGGGGTTGTTTGTTTTTTTTTTTTTTAAATAAACATTGAAGGTGGTATGCCTTTAACAAATAGCTAGAAGAACCCTGAAAGCAATATTTTACTTGTTACCTCAGGCATGTTGTCTTCCACAGCAGCTCTTCTCAAGTTGTTTGACAACTTAATTAGCTTAAATAACTTTATTATAAGGCTCCTAACAGCTCTGCAAATCTCTGTTTTCCTGACTTATCAAAGCAGTGTGGGCTGAGTTGGAAATAGATGGCACAGAGCTATTCCTTAGTGCTCAGAAGCAAGTCAGCAAATACTGGGAAAATGTATGTCTTAGTTATCCTCTCCAAGAGCAGTCTTAGGTAATGGTGCCTTCCAGAATTAAAGGCCTGAGGGTGTTTCTTCTGCAGAGGAAAGGAGGAAATCTGCTAACAGAGAGCCTTCACTTGCTTGTCCTGGGTTGGTAGTGACACAGCTGTTGTATAGTGTGTCTGTGCTGGAACAGAACCAATTCACAGCTAATGGCTGCACCTGGGTACACTGGAAATGGGAATGCTGTGTGTTTGATGTACATATGGACCGGGAGCTTTCCATGGCTCATTTAAAGGACCTACTTTTGGGTGCTTCTGGCTTTATGTCCTCTGAGCTGGGGAGTTAACTGAATCAAAAGTGAGATGTTGCTAACCTGGCTGTGCAGTAAAAGCTCCTTGGGTGCAATGACTGCTGTATAGATGAGATTTTTGAGATCAATTTGTAGCACAGCTGGATGAGATTGTATTTCTGTGCTGCTTTCCCATCTCAATAGCATCTTGCTAGGTGCTGTGCAACAACGAACCTAGCATAGTCTCTAATTTTGGCATCCCTTGAAGTTAGAGCAGTAGTGTTATCTTCAGTCACAGAGTTCAGATGTGCTCTCTCCTGGAAGTTAAAGGGTGATCATTGCTTGATGGGAAGGTTAGCCAGTTACAACAAGGCCCACATACCAGTTTAGCTCCAGAGGTAACCTAAATATTTAATAGGATTAAGCAAAAGCCTTTGATTGAAACAAAAGAACGTACTGGGCTCCAGTGATCGTTGGTACACCCAGGCTGGCAGTGGGGAGCCGTGCTGACCTTGCTCTCAGTTGCAGCTATTTCTTCCCAGGCTAGACTGGTGACCCCAGCCTAGTATTGTTCTTCCTGGAGCTGTTGATTCTTAAAGCAGCATGGTCTGGAGCTTGGTAGAGCAAATTTTAAGAAACTTGAAAGTTCTCTGGTGCATATTGTATGCAGGAAACATAACTGAGCCTGGGGGAGGAAGGAGAAGCAGGAAAGCTGACAGAATCACAGAATGGGTAAGGTTGGAAGGGACCATAGTGGGTCATCTGGTCCAACCTCCCTGCTCCAACAGGGTCATCCTAGAGTACTTTGCACAGTATTGCATCCAGACAGTTCTTGAATATCTCCAGCAAGGGAGACTCCACGATCTCTCTAGGCAATCTGTCCCAGTGCACCGTCACCTGCATAGTAAAGTTCTTCATATTCAGGTGAAACTTCCTGTGCATCAGTTTCTGCCTGTTGTCTCTCGTCCTATTGCTTGGCACAACTGAGAAGAGCCTTGATCCATCTTCTTGACACCCTCCCTTCAGAAACTTACAGACATTGATGAGGTCCCCTGTCAGTTGCCTCTTCTCGAGACTGAACAGGCCCAACTCTCTCAGCCTGTCCTTATAAGAGAGACGCTCCAGTTCCTTAATCATCTTTGTTGCCCTCCACTGGACTCACTTCAGGAGCTCTTTGTCTCTCTTGTACTCTCTTGACCTCTGAGACATTCTCCCACCAGTTCTCATGTGTTGCTCAGCTGTGCTGCTTCTGCAGTAGAAGGCTTATTTCAGCAGTAGGGTTAGTTTGTGAGACTTTTTTCTGGCTTCTAAGCTCTTTGCTGTCAGACAATTAAAGTAGCTTGCATCACTTTACACTACCAGGAGTAGTAGCTAGAGATGGTGTTTTGGTTAATGGTACTATTGCAAAGTCTGTATAAATAGTGATGGAATTAGCATAGTATTTGTGATTAAATCTCTTTTGTAACTGCTGGTAGCACTCTGTCATTCTCCAGGAGATCTTGGCAGCAGTGACTGTAGTGACAGTGTTGTCCTGTTCTGCTGTCCTGAAAAGGCAACTTGGCTGTTCTGTGGAGCACATGCTGTCCGTGCATATGCTCTGAGACCCACTAGATGATCCAGAGCTCTGCACAGGGTAAGAGTGTTGCTCCGAAGCTGCCCAGAAGACCTGTCTGTAACTGGTTGTCTGTCTGCTTTCCCTTTAGGTACCAAAAGTGAAAGAAGATGGGGTCTGGCTGTCTAAAAGTCACCAAATACTTCCTCTTCCTCTTCAATCTCCTGTTCCTTGTAAGTATTGTGGGCATCTGTGGAGTTGAAAGGAAGGCCTTGACCAAAACTATCTGGAAGGTGTTTTTTAATGGATGTTGGCCCGGTGTGTTTATTAAATAAAATGGCCACAGTTTTGGAAGAAGAGGGGGAATCCCTGAAGCTGAGGGATGTCAGAACTGCTGTGTCTCAGGTATGCCAAGCAGCTCCACTCCCAGAACACACCTGCTGTCTTCAATACTCCCTTCCTGCACAGGGAAGGGAGGGAGGAATTATGGGTCCTTTCTGGAAGGGGAGTAGTTGTAACTATTTTCTCTGTCACATCTGGAGCAGCAGCTGAACTATCCCTGAGCAGCAAAGCTACAAAACCTGCCAAGTAATGGCAGTGCCCTCCTAAATAGGTCAGGCAGGCTTCAAAGAACAACTCTAATTTTGTTTGAGTCCCAACGGCTGGTTTTGATTTTTAACAAGATGAATTAGTCCAAGTTTGAAATGAAGTTGGGAGGTGGGGGAGACTGGGGCGGGCTTGTCTGGGGAAATGAAGCAGCCCACTGGGTGCAGTTATTTCCAAGTGTGAGGCTTAGCAAAAGATGAACTCCTTTTGGAACAGAGTGAGTCTGAGAGGGCCATGCACATTTTTGCATGCTTCCCTTTTTGAAGCTTAGATGTTGTGTGTCATGTGGAAGGTGATAGTACTGCTGGTGATGTCTACTTTCATAAAATGGTGGTGGGGAAGTGAAAGGTTTCAGCTTTCCATATTTCAGCAAGAAAACAGCCTGTCTGATGTTGCTACCCTTTATGCAGTGTGTAAGGAGAAGGACAGGTCAGGCTAGGAGAGAAGGGAGGGAAATGAGGCATGATAAGGTGAGCACAGCTTTCTGTCCTTGCACACAGCTTCGCTATTGCTTCCTGCATGGCTGCACTGTGCTGCCAGCACACAGGATGTACTTGAGGCACATCTGGATCTGGTTTCCCTTGGCCTACGGTGCTTGCTCTTTGCTTGCTCTCTGCATTTTGCTTCCATCCTAAGAGCTGTTGTCTATGGGCCCAAAGTCAGGGCATTTATAGCATCCATGGGGAAGGTCCTTGGGAGAGGGCAAAAAGGAGAGTTTTTTCAAGTGCTACTATGTCCTTCAGAGTATGATTTAGTCCACTTTAAAAATAGGAAAAATCCATCTGAGTCCAGGGCTGTCCAGCTATTAGTGCAGGACTCCTCTGAAGACATTAGCATCCAGGCTATCTCCTCTCTTGAAGAGGTGATAAATTCCCAGTCTACCCTGGGAAGCAAAGCTCTATTTGTTAAGGCAATGTTTGAGTCTTGCTGAAGCCCAGTACCTGGGCACTGCCTAGTTTTCCTTTATGCCTAAACCTAGGTCCAAGTTCATGAGCTAATCTCTGTATAGAGAAAGCTCGCTTCAAGAAAGCCAGCCTAGCATGTGAGGAAAGGCAAAGATGACAGCCTGAAATGCTACAGTGCCTTAGAGTAGTGTCACTACTCAGTTTTTGCTGTATACTATCAGTGGTCATTGTGGCGTCCCTATTCCCCATTGCCTTTCTCTCCCTTCTTTGCTGTGCCAGGCATGGTTGTGGGCAGCTTGTGGGGATGGATGTGCTCTCAGGAGGCAGAGTTGAACTGCTTTGTTGGGCTGATCCATATCTGCACGGTATTTGCCTATATTTTGTAAGACTGGGAGGATGGCAGGTGCTGAATCCTACTGTGGGTCCTGAGGAGGCTTGAGTGCTCCTCTGTGGGTGGCAAGTGATGGGAAGCATCTGTTCTTTGTCTTGTGCACATTCTGCTCCAAACCAACTCCTCTGGTGTAGCACCCAGCCTCTCTCCCTCTTGTGGAATACTGGTCTGGTGTACTGAGCTGGGCCTGGAGAGTAAGAGCTTTTAGGTAAGATGTATGTGAGAAGGTCTGTTCTGACTAAAGGGAGAAGCTGCTTTAAATGAGCTCTTTAAGCCTGCTGTGCAGCATGGGCACTATCTTCACCTCAGGCTGGTCTGTCAGTGTGAGGTCTCCAAAGCCACTGTGTTCTGGGGGGCAGCTTGATACTTCTCTGAAGTGAAGATTTTGAGTGTACTTCTGTCTTGACTGGTGGCAGGCTTTTTGTGCATGCCAGATGTTGAGGAAAGTGGCATTCATTACCCTTTTGCTATCGTAGGAAGTAGTTGACCTGAGAAGTTTTTCCATTATGGTTGTTCAAAGTCTGAATTGGGGAGGGGAGCGTAGTGGTTCTTGAGCTTATATAACATGGCAGAACAATTGTAATCTAGCAGAGAAACTGCTTGTGTTGAGTTGCCATGAGCTCTCAGCACAGACAGGTTTTGCATATCTTGGGCTGGTTTCTTGAAGCTGCTGAGTTTTCTTGAGAAGAGAGCTTGTGCAAATGTGAATGTTAATGCTGGTGACGAAGCTCTGTGCCTGCTCTGGACCTTGAGCTGAGCCTATGTAACTGCACCCTGTGCAGGGGAGCCATTGCTGTCTGAAGTGTATTCTTCAGCCTTGCTGACAGTTGAAGCCTTTAGAGACATGCTGGTGACACTTTTTAGAAGTAAATCATTGAAATAGCACTGCTCTACAGCTTGAGGTCTGTGAGAAGGTTGCTGGCTATAGCTGAAGTAGTTCAGGGACTTAGTAGTATTTTGCGGTCTTGGAGTCTTACTTCAGGGAAGAGTTTGACCTGCTTTGATTAAAGGAAAGAAGGTTACTTGGACTGCTTGCTAGAAAAGATACCAAAAACAATCTTGGAGTATTATCTTAGTTTCTGTCATCAGAACTTAACATGTCTTTGACATGTCTGCCTTCTTGGCTATCAGACACATGCCATAGCATATGCTTCTCCTTAAAGAGAAAACAGCTCTGTCAGACAAGTTCAACAGTCTCTGGAAACTATTTGTTTAGAATATATAACTGTCTGTCCTGCTTCTAAACCTTCTGTAATGCAGCAGAAGGCTGCCTAAAGGAAAGCCTGGAGTTTAAGAGCCTTTTTGTTGGCACCTGTGCCAGGCTCCATGTTACCTCACACAGATGGAGTGTGAAGGAAAGCAGTGCTGGGGAAGGACAGCTGGAAACTCCCAGCTGCTCTTTCCAGAAAAATGAGTCAGCTTCATCACAGCTTAGTGTTTCCAAGCGTCTTTTGACTGGCTCTCTGTGGGAAACTGCTGACCCTGCCATGAGGGAGCTGCATCCTTCTGGCTTGGGTGTGGAAGGACATTTTGCTGAAATTGGGGGTGAAACTTACAGCCCTCCACTCCACAGGAAGGAGGGGAGACATCTGTTTCCCACTTCAGGAGTTTACAGCAATGGAGCAGAGGAATTAAACTCCATGCAAAGCAGATATTATTTCTTCCATGGAGGGTCTGATGCCAAGGCAGTGGCAGAAGTAGCCTTGCTATGTAATGCAAACTCCTGAAGATGCTGAGCAGAGATATACTATCCTGCTAGGAGGTAAATATACCTTTGTTAATAGGACAGTGTTTTGTCCCTGTGGTTATTGTCTTCCTGCCTTTCTCTTGTGGTGTCTTCCACAGCAGCTCCTGACAAACGTACGAGTTGTGGACTGCAGCAAAAATCAGTGATAGTCTGAGCACCTCATAACAAATAACCTCCTAGGAACTCTGCTCAGCAGCCGTTCTGTGTTATGTCAGCAACAGCAAAACTTAGGTGACATTTCAGGGTCAGTGAACCAAAGAGATGTCATATACAGCCCCCTTTGCATCTTTGTTAAGACAAATATTTACTAAGACTATGGTTTAAATGTGAGACTGCCTCAAACTGTCAGTTCAGCAGTTCTCGGTGCTACCAAGTTTGAGAGGAGTTTTTTAGGTGTCACAGTTGTTGCCTGTTCAAGAGGCCTTTCTAGCTTGGTCATCAGATTGAGTGTTGTGGGTGTAACATGTTGGGACATAAGACAAGGGGGCTTTTTTTTTTTCTGGAATACAACAGCTACATTTTTTGTGAGTCTGAGTCAGTATGCTCTATCCCTCTTCATAGGTGGGAACTTGCTTGATGACTTTCTAATCCTGTCCCCAGAGCTCACTACATGTTGCACCCTCTGCCAAGCCAGGAAAGCTTGCAAGCAGCTTATTTCAGACTCTATCTTTGCTCAGAAAAGCTTCTTTGTATGAGGAGCTGAAGCAGAGTGTAAACTTTCAAAATGTGGAGCCAAGGCTTGTCCATACAACCCTCTCAGCTAGCTTGCTTTAGGTGGTGGTTTGGCATCCCAAGTATCAGAACATTCTCTAATGAAGTACAGAATTGCAATCTCTCTGCAGCCCTGTTAATTTATTTCACTTCGTCCTTTCTTGAAATCTTTCTGCTGCTTGCAGTTCATGTCCTCTGGAACCATCTCACTTGCAATTCTTGCCCTTCCCTTGTTTCTTCAAAGTCTATTTTAGACCTTTGCACAAGTGGTTTCCAGTCTCTGGCACTCCTAGTTGGCTGACCAGCCTAAGTTTCAGCTTCCTATCAAAACTGCAGACTTCCAGGCTTCACAACATAGTTTTTTTATTAGGGGTATAATGGCGCTCTTACCCTAATTTTGGAACTGGAGTCATCTACATGGAAACACCTCACAGCATAGTATAAAACATGGTGATACTTGGAAGGTAAAACAGAGCATGCTTCTCCCCACCTTTCAAAGTTAGATGGGAAAATTGTGTGTTTCCTGACTTCTCAATTCAGTGTCTGGATTCAGCTGAGTCCTCACAGGGACGTATTGCTCTAGTAATCCTTGTCCTAGATAAGACTGTGTGATGAGTAAGGCAGAGGCCGTTTCATAGAGGAGTTTCATAACTCTTGACTCTGTGTTGGGGCTAAGATGTGTTGGCTTGAGGTGGTGGGGTATTCTGGCATAAAGTAGGGGCCAAGGCAAATGCCTAAATTTGGCTTTGGAAGGGGTAAAGAACTTTGTTCAAGGGAACCTTCTGCTGTTTTTTTTTTTTTTTTTTGTGTTTGTGGTTTAAAACCATAACATTAAAACAGAGCCTGACAAGGCAAAGATTTCCCTTCTGGAAAGGTTCCAGCTACCAGATATCTAATCCTTTGTCAGCTGGCTCCCAGCCTGGGTTCATAGAGTCATGGGTTTCTCTATTCAAAAAAATCTTTAAAATCACACACGTTTGTCCTTCCTCAGTTCTTCACAGAAGCAATGCACTTACCTTTTGCTTTTGCTTCTGACAACAATTTTCAACAGCAGGGCGTCTCTTCCTCAGACTGTTTTGAGTGGTCCTCCTATACAACATCATGTACTATTGAAATACTGTGTGAAGGACTGCCAAGCAAATCTTGGGGCTCCTGTGCAGTTGGCTGAGGCATTCTTCCTGGAGTCATGCTAATCCTGTTTACTCTGGGAGGAGTACCATGGGGGAGATGGGTGGGAACAGCAAAGGAATGATTGTTTTTCATCTGGAAATATGGATAATGGTGACTACCTCTTCTTATTTGTCTAAGCTAATAAACCAGCTATGTATGTTTTGTTCTTGCTCTTTCAGATCCTGGGGGCTGTGATCCTGGGGTTTGGCGTATGGATTCTGGCCGACAAAACCAGTTTCATTGCGGTCCTACGTAAGCATGTGTTTTTTCATCTTCATTCTTTTTCTGAATTGACTGAGGCTGTGTTTCACCATTATGTAGACTAGGAATGACAATACTTTTGTGCATGGTCTGTGACCTGAGCAGTAACATGGTCTTTAGCAAGATGGGACTCTTGTCAGGGACAGGGTGAAAGGGAACCACCCTGGAGACGCAGCATTCCCGTCCTAGTCTTGTGGATTGCAACATCAGTCAGACCAAGTGAGACCATTGCCACTTCAACCAGCAATCCAAATATTTAATCTTAAACATAGGGACTAGTATTTCATCTGATTTTCACTGCATGCTCTGTGTTTCCACAACAGCTTCCTTACTACCATCACGTCCAAAGACCCACAGTCCCTTAATGTAGTTTTACTGTGTGAATTCTCCATGCTTCCACTGCTTGCTTTCTGTAACAATCTGTTTCAATTTGACTGTTTTAAATGCTAAAGAAATTAATTACCTAGTTTCATTGATGCTTCATGTACATTGACAGTAGACTATATGTTTGTTCCTAAGCAGTTGAGGATGTAGATTTGAGGGATGATGAAAGGTGTGAGTCTGTGAAGTCTTTAGTGCTTTGACTTCTAAAACAAACTGGATTACATACACTTCGAGACTTACCCTGGACAGCCGAGGTGTTCTGTGTTGTGCAAGGGGCTTGCTTCTCTCCTGTAAAATTTGACTTGAGTCTTAACAGAGGGTCTGCTTTTTGCAACAATCAGAAAACTGAGTCTGGGCTTCATAGGACTGTAAGTGGACTTTCACCAAATAAGTAGCTCAGCTCTGTCTTTCGTAACAAGCTCTTCCTCCTTTGCACTTTTTTCCTAGAGGGGACTTGAAATAGCTTTTCTCCTTGGTGGGTCTGGTTACTTATTGCCACTGCCTCCAGAATTGCTGAGTCTGGCACCAGCCTCAGATGCTGCAAGAGGGCTGTGTGCACACTGCTTGCAGCCCCTGAAAATGGACAGTAATGTCATTATAATGTCAATAGCCCTGTTCCCAGCTACACTGATTCTGCAAAGGGCTTTATCTCCCAAGTCCTGCTGAACACTCTGGCCTGGCTTTGGAAGATGCTGGGTGGGAGAGACACCCTCTGCTAATACTACACATGCAGATACTGCTGCCTGCTGTTTTTGTGCCATGGTATCTGGCTTGCTACTGCAGTACTTGAAGGTCAAGAAGCACAACAGGCGGTGTTGGTTAATAAAGTGGGAGCGTGAGCAGAATCGAACTTCTAATACAGACATCCTGAAAGGAGCTTCTTGAGGCCTGGCTGTTTGTAGCACTCCTTGTGGTCTGAAGTGTGCTTAGTACCTGTGGGCCAGCAGCTCAGGTTGTTGGGCATTAAAGCCACTCGTGGAGGTAGAAGTCCCTAAGCTTGGCTCAGCTTCTTCCCATTTTCCTCGCAATCTCTGCTAACAAAGCATGTAAGGATTTTGTTTCCTTCCTGAGATTTCTAGAATCAGCTCTTTCTCCCTTCCCCTCACTTCCTTTCCCATGCCTTGCCCCTCTTTCCCTTTGCTTTAGTGACCTAGGCATCAGAAAAAGGAGCTCGGCACAGCAGGGCACTCCAGCTGCTGCCAAAGGAGCCTGTTGTATTTGCTTGGCTGCCTGCCCAGTGCAGGGGAAAACACGGAGCAACAGGAAAAGAGCAGGAGTTGAATGCCTGCAGAGCCTTTCTTTGCAAGACAAGACTGTTGCAGATGAGAAGTATGAGTGTGGCTCCTGTCATCTTGACACTGTCAGTTCACCAAAGGGCTTTTGAGTTGGAAATACCTTTCTTTCTTCTAATGGGAAGGTGACTAAGCAACTGCCTTCTAGCACTGTGGAGGTGCTGCAGCCCGGGCACTTGAACACTTAGTGTATGATGGCTGAGCAAATTTTGAGGGAGGGAGTAGTACAGACCACTCCTGTAAGGCTGCTACTTCAGTAAATGCTTTGCAGTATCACCACCTAACCTGCACAGCAGGAGTCACAGGACTGGTAAAGGAAGCAGGATCCTGGTTTCTGTGGCATGTGTCCAGCTAGGGAGAGTCTGGCCTGGAAGTTAATCAAGGCTGAAATGACCTGTGTGGCAAATGGATTTGTTTCTCTTTTTGATAACTGAACTTTCCTCTGTTCAGCATGTTATAGGGAAAAGGTTTGGAAGCTGGTGACTTGCACTGGGTGTCAGAAGTGGGGGGAGATGAGTATTAGTCTGGACTTGATTACTCCTTTAATGTATTTCAGGAGGAGCTCAGAGGAAACTTGCCTCCTGGGACTTTTGTTCAGGAAACTAAATGCTGAGCTCTAAAAATGTTATTTGCATTAGTCACTGGACATCCAGAATTCCCCTACGCTGCGCAGCTTTCAGGTTTAAGAATGTCTCATAATGATAGATGAGTTTTCTAGTTACTATTTCTAGATGGTATCTCTTCACCTTTTATGCTGTCACACTTGCCATCTCCAATCCTATTCTGTAAGAAACAGTCCAGTGACCAACCCAAATGTAAGCATTGGTTTCTTCTGTTGCTCACAGTACTAAATGCTGAGAGGAGGGGGCTGACAGGACCAGCATGGCTAAAATAATGCAACCTAAACTTGGTTGGAAAACTGGAGCATTCAGGAGCACAGTCATTCCAGACAATAGCAGGGGAATAGCTAGGAGGTTTTGTAAAAGTAGCTAATTTGGGCATGATACCTGCTTTGATCTGGAATAGCATCTCTTTGCAGTGGGTCATGCACAGATCCTGAAACAGCCTGCAGGAACTGCCTGGCCACAAGTTGTTCAGCACTGACTTTTCAAGTAAACTGTCACATTGTGTGCTCAACACTAGCTGTAGCTCCTGTTTCATGTTTTACTCCACAGCATTAGTGGGTTTCACTGTTAACTGTAAGTGGGTAAGTAAAAACAGAATGGCTCGAATAAAGAGTAGTGCATTAAAGTGAAAAGATGATCCAAAAAGAGGCAGTAGTTGTGGAGTAGAACATCCTTTATCTTATTCTCACTCAGTGCATTCATGAGGGAGTAAAATTCCAGTAAGCAGCTTTCTCCAAACAAGGTTCATTTGTTTGGAGTGACTTTGAGCCTTCTAGGCTCTGGAGACCTGCAGGCTGGTTTTGAAAGTGTACCTTCAATCAGAAGACACCCAGAAGCAGCCTTCTATCACCATGTTTAGCATACCTCTGTCCCTTTGTAGAAGACAAAAGACAATTATCAGTAGTTATGGACATAGCTCTATGAATGGTGATGGCAGATGAAGTTTCTGGCAGTAACTAATGTTGTTCCCTCTCCTGGCTCTTACAGAGATGTCATCTCCCTCCCTGAAGACTGGTGCATACATTCTCATTGGTGTTGGGGCGCTCACCATGCTCATGGGGTTCCTGGGCTGTCTTGGAGCAGTCAATGAAATTCGATGTCTCTTGGGTCTGGTGAGAATATTCATGCTGTTTAATAACTCTCCTGCAAAATATCTGTTAGACTGTAGCTGTGACTCTGGTCTCCTGGTGCTTCTGCTAGATCTGTTTCTTAATTTGCACACATTAAATTCTCCAGCAGTCAGCAGACTGCAGCAGAGCTCCTCAGACATTACTGATAATGAGATGATAACTCTGTGAAATGAGAGGATGTCGCTGGCACTTTCTGCACAGTCAGTTGATGACTGTCAACTGCAAGCGTTCCAAGTGACCCTGTCCCCCTCACCCTGACTTCAGAGCTGGTGTTGTGCTCTCAGTGGGGGAAGGACAAGTATCAAGCACAGTGAAAGAGAACAGGATGAATGACTGTGTCGTGCTGTGCTACAAAGTTCAGCTTCTGTGAGAAGTGCAAGTCGAGAGAGACTAAACCAGGAACGTCCTGTATGTCAGGACTTCTCTTCAAACGATTCATCTATAGGAAGTTTTCTGTCTGTGATGGATGAGATGGCTCTAGTTTCACACACTTCAGCCTGCTGCTTGGCTTGGGCTTATTCAGGCCACATGTGTATGGAAAGTATGGCACACATTGTGTGTCCTGGTAGTAGGGGCATCTCCTAGTGTAACGGTAGTAGCTACCACTTTAAAAGTAACCTCAGCAGTTTGCTGGTGAATCTTAAATTTAGATCCTCAAACAAATTAAATGGCATTTTTTTAAAAAGGTAGTTGACTGTAAAAATTATTTACAAAAACCTAGGTATATAAAATTGACTCTATTTTTCTGTTGAGGCTTGGAGTAGGCAGAGTCCAACTGATGAAGGCCAGAGTGGTCTGGGAAGGAAGCTGGAGGTGGGAGAGGGAGTCTCAGCTGGAATGACGCATGCAGAGAGCGTTTGTAAACCCTCTCCCTCCTGAAGTCTTCCTGTTGGCCTGATGGGAGAAGTGCTGAAGTGCCCTGGTCTGATGTGGATGCTTGTATGTAAGCCTTTTCCCAGGAAGAGCATTGTTGATAGCAGAGTTTGTCTGCAGGCACAAAAGGTGTTAGCTCAATGTTGTTATTTCTCTTGTATATGAAATCTTATTGAACTTATGCTATTATGTACAGAACTTTCTAAGGACTGATGGTGGTCATCTATTCTTTTTTGGTTTCCAGTACTTCACTTGCCTGATGATAATCCTCATAACTCAGGTTGCTGCCGGACTGGTCATCTACTTCCAGAAAGAAACGGTAAGTGTTTTGTTCCTTGGCTTGGGAAAACAGGAGACATCTCGAAATTCTTTCTTTCAAACTGGGCTATACTGCTAGCAGGCATAACTAGATTCTCCTTCCCTCTACCCCTGCTCAGCACCTTTGCTGGGCACTTTGCTTTTTCTGTATCTGCCTCAGTAGGGCTGCTTTCTCAAGTATTATGAAGCTCTGTTTGGTATGCAAGGCTTCATTTTTTGGTAGTGGAAACAGTAAAAAGAAAATCCTGAAAGGCTTTAGACTGCACCTCCTCTTGATCCTGCAGTTGACAGCTTTTTGGACATGTATGAGCAGTGGTTAGTACAATTTTGCCATCACTGGTGCCTTGAGGAGTTACCAGCCTGAGTGCTTTCTTTGACTGGTCTCCCTTTTTGTTCCATCTTGTTCTGTCCTTTCAGTGTTTCTGCATGTGTATGCAAAACTCTCTTTGGAAGAACTGTCCTCTTTCCCCAAGAGCAAACTGAAGTATCTCGCAGTTTCTGTTCTGCAGCTGGAGCTTAAAAACAAGTGGTTTAATATTTTGAAGTGGATCTGTTTGTCTGGAATGCAGTTTCACAATGTATACTTCTAGAGCTCCAACAAGCTTGGTATATAGGGTATAATTTTTGAGCTAAGTGCATTGCAAGAAGCCATCCTGACTATAGGTTCCCTGGCCAAGGCAGTGCTTGGTCAGGCCTTCAACTATTTGACATCTAAACTGAGAGCAAGTTATAACTGTGGGGTCCTACTGGCTTCTGCTACCAGTTCTTCTGGAGAACCCTGTCCTTTGGTACATAACTGTATGTATACCACTGTATGGCTGTGCTTGCTCCTACTAATCCAGCCCTTCAGCTAGGCAGTTACAGAAAACAGGTGGTTGAGAAAGTTATGAATGGGATCTGGTGGAGAAGTTTGGGGGCAGGGGAAAGGTGCCTGCCACCATCTTAACTGGTATGAGCTTTGTACAAGTGTCTGTGGTGGTGACTGTGAGCAGCTATTGGCTGGGTTCCTTGCCAGATGTGGTACAAATGTAGCTTGCTCTCTGGGCTGGCTGAAGCTGAAGGAGAAACTAAAACGTTAGCTAACAGGTGTGTAAAGATGCAGCTTTAAATGAGCTGCTGATTCTCAACAGCTCTGACTAACACAGAGGAAGAGCTGTGGGGATGGGCATTCCCCTGTAATGGGGAAATATGACTTTTTAGACCATGACATTTTACCTCTGTTATTTCTCCTCTGGTTGTCACTCTGTTCTAAAATAAACCCCTGTTTTAAAGCTATAGCTCTTCATTTAAACCTCAGTCAGACCAGGGAGAGATTAAAAGTGCTGGGGGTTATTCAGCCCTTGGAGCTGGTGTGACTGACATCATCACTTGTACAGATCTGACAGAACGGTCAGGGAAACTGGGCTTTGAACAGATGTTCCTGTTCAGTCTTCAGTGAAAAAAAACTGTGGAAAGCTTTTTTCTAGAGACCTTCTATTTCAGGGATCCTCCAAAGTACCTGCCTAAAGCACTAAGAAAAACTGTTTGAGGAAGGTCTTGGCTGAAACCTCCAGCATGTTGTTTTGAAGCTGTGCTCCAGTGCATGTCACTTTGCTTCACTTGGTGTGTGTCATCCCAGGGCAGCTCGGAGCACAGTGAAGCACGCTGAAACTGCTCAACATCAGTCCCTAGATATGTCTATTGTGTTCTTTGTGTTTGTTTCTTTCTGATTTCAGGAACTTGGTTAGATATGAAACAAGGAATAACAGAGTAAAGGAAAGGATTTTGAATCCAGAATGTAGCAAGTTGGTACTTGCTCTTCCACTTCTTGTAGCTGAAGCATTTATTTCTATAGATTTCCTTGATGTTATTGTTGGAATATCTGTTCCTTTTCTGTGGCAAAATCCCCTCCACCCCAATATGTGAAAGTATACTGAAACAGAGTTAGCATAACTAAAAGGCCAAGTCTCTGACAGGAAGGCTGCTGCTTTACCTCTCCCATGGGCATTGTTAAAGGAATGCCCCTTCAAACTGGAATTGCCCAGTACTACTGGGAGGATGTTGATGCAACACTGATTTCCCTACATCTGCTGGTGACTGAAACTGTGGAAAGGGGATTTTTTATGGGCAAAAAAATAGTAGCTTCATAAGTGCTGCGAATGGTACTCTGTTTTGTGAGCCAAATGTTGCTACTCACCTACATCTAGTGGATCACAAACCCCTAAAAATGTGAGAGCCCAGGCAAGGTCTTTCTTGGCCTACTTCACAGTGCTCTGCAGCTTGGCTCTAAATGCTTTGAGTGAAGGAGACCAGTGGTATTTTGGGAATAGCCCTACCTGCTAGCTCTTGTTTGCAGCAAACAGGCCTGTGTGATTTGTGCAGTGACTTATCTGGGGCTGTGGACTACGCATTAGTTTCAGAATCCGAAGTGACTAGGTGGGAAGACCTCCCTCCTGTTTTCTTCAGCCTATTTTTGTGTGCAGTCTAGATGCTAATAACTGCTGGAGGAAGGATCTAGCTTGAGTCTGACAGAGGGAACAGGATAGATAACTGACAGTGGAAGAAGCTTGTACAGTTCATTCTGTGATCAAGACTGGAGTTGAAGACCTATGCTCTTGCCTCTAGGGTTCAGCTTTGCCCATCTCCCTCTTCACTTAAGCCTGTGTGAAGGGGAAACTGACTGCCTTAATGCTTTCTGGCAGTGGTCTGTGGCTTTGGTGCCTAGGCTTTAAATGCCCCCACTGTGAGGTGACAGGGTTTGTGCCTGGTGACATTGGGCTTGCTAGAGCTGGGAAGCAGCAGGAGTTCAGAAAGCAAGGGTAGCCATTTCCTGGAGCATTTGTGTCTCACACAGCACTGAGTCTTGACAGGCCTTAAATGGGTAAAGATGGTGGAGATGTAGAAAGCCTGTCTAAGTGTTCCATATTCCTTTCTAGCTTGTTGCTCTTTCAGTTTTCCTCTGCCAGGTGCCTAAGGGTGAACAGCTGCAGGTGCCTATGTTTTCCCTTTGGGCTGCTCTGCTGGTTAAACCCATGAGCAAGCTGCCTGTGTGTCTGCTCTCCAGAACTGTGCTATTGTTTGCATAATATTCCCCCTTTCTCAGATTACTCTCTGAAACACATAGGAATGCTTGAGGTTTTCTCTAGCTGAAACCAGCACTGCTTGCAAGGCTTCTTGCCTGTTCTTGTGTAAGAGTAGGGAAAGAGCAGACGTACAGCTTCCCCATGCAGCTGTGATTGGGGACATTGGGTTCGGGTCCTGTCTTTGCTTGTGGTGGGATCCTGGGATGGAGAACAGAGGCATTGCCTGGCATTTTTGCAGAAGTGACACTACTCTCCATCTGACCTAATAAGTAAGGGGCTAGATGGGCCCAGGGTAGGAAAACAAATCCAGCTGTCCTTGCTGCTCTCTGCATGTGGAGCAGCAGTGTGCGGGAGGGGTGAGGGTGGTAACTCAGAGGTTCAGTAACTCATAAAGCTTATGGCAGCAGCCAAGGCCAATCTCATTAGTGAGAACCAGGTCAGGTTGCCTTCATTTGAAGGGAAGGAAAAGGGGAAGCGAAGTAATTAAAAGGGGAAGAGCTAGACATCATGAGAAGAAAGATCATGCCGCTCCCATCTGTCTGGCCTGACATAGCTGATCCTAATGAACTGAGCTCCAGTTTTCCTAGGAAGAAGAGTTGCTGATGTAGAAAAGCTTTTCTTAACAGTAGGCAGTGTTTCCTATGGCTGAGTGTCATGGGCTTTGCTGTGGTCTTTTACCATGCTTAATAGTAAAAGAAGAGGGAAAACCCATTTCCACTGATTTGAAGTAGCTGTAGCACCACAGTCAAAAAGGTAATATGTAGGATGGGAACGTCCTAGTCCTCAGTCTGATGTAACTCTATCCCATCTTGTCGCAGTCTAATGGCACTTTTTTCCAACCTCTTGTGGATCTGGGTCTCTCTGTAGCAGTAACAGCTGTTCTCATGTACAGGCTGGTTAAGAAGAGCTTCAGAAGGTGGGGGGAAGAAGGTGAAAGACTCTTCCAGGTGGTAGCTTGCACCTCTCATCAGGTGATAGATGTTGTAAATGTCTCTGGATAAGGAATGGGAGTGAAGGGATACTTTGATACACCTGAGCTTTGTGGTAAGACTGTTAATGAGCACTTTAGATAGTTGTAATACTTCCTGTCTTAATATAGAAACAGCAGTTGTAGGAGTTTGGGGAGAGGCAGATCAAGGCCTTGTAAAAAAGGCAAGTTTCCACCATTGGTATATCAGAAAACCCAGCTGCATACAGGAGCAGGAGAGTGACTCATACCTTCCCTGAGCAGCAGAGATGAACTGCAGTGACTGAGACTCTGGACCAGAGTCTTGGCTGCAGTATGCAGTTAGAAATGCAATTTTTATGAGTCCTTTAGGCAATGCTGTTCATCAGCTTACACTTACCTTGCACATCTCTCTTGTCTGGGGCAGGCAGTTAGTTGTTCAGTCTGTGTCTTAGCAGGATAACCATACCCAGTTGTTTTATTATTGCTCATCAGATTTGTAGCCCTTCCCTGTGCCTGGGCAAGGACTTGCTGGGATGTACTGGTTCTTTGCCAGGTGCAGCAGCAAAGCTGCTGTCCTTATCTATACTTGTTACCTGTTGCAGTTAGCTTTGTTGAGTGACTGAAGCTTCATATATGTATTCTAAGGCCCAAATAAAAGGCTGCAAGGAATTGAATAATCTAACTCTCCTGCCTCTTTTTACTTGCCAGCTGAAAGAAGAGTTGTCACAGATAGTTAAAGATCTGATTGAAAATTATGACCCTTTGAATGAAGATGAGAAGAACTTGCAAGATGCATGGGACTATGTGCAAACACAGGTGAGTCATGAGGGGCAGCAGGAAGTAGGTGAGGATATTTGTCAGTTCAAGCAATGGCCTTTAAAGCTAAGCTGAGGACAGGGAAGCAGGTACTGCATGTTGGCCTGACTGATCTACCAAGTTGCCTATGAGATTTGGTGCCTGCAGACTAGAAAATGGTCTTGCTTGCTACTGCTGGGTCAGAGGCAGGACCATTTCTGCATGCTGGCTGTCAGAACTAGGTAGTATTGGCTGCATGGCCTAATGTATCCAACCTGTCGAATAGCACCCCAACACTTCTCCTTGTCTGCTGGGCCTCCTGAATACTAATATGTGAAAACCACTTTGCATATGATTTTTGTAGCAAAAAGTCCCTATTTTATTGCCAGGCAAGTCAGCAGCACCACCTGCCTTACTACTTGGTGAATTTTGCTTATTATTGTGATGGTTCTGCAAGTGTCAGCATTCTTAGGAGCCATCCAACCACCCATGGTTTCTGTTTTAGCATCAGGGTCAGCACTTGAGCAGCTAGAGAGTATTCAAGCACACTGGAGTCATGACAGCTGTTTACTGCCAAACCACAAGCTTGAGAGCTGGCTGGCTGTTGTAGTTAAATACGTGCCCAGCATGGGACTGATGTGTACTAAGTACAAGTAATAGCGTTTGTCATCTGTCTTTTCTTCGGTCTGCAAAATGTTGACCTGCAGTATTTCTCCTCCTTGGAGAATGATTTATTTATGTTTTGTCACTGTAGTTGCAACTCTTTGCTAGCGAACTCAAGAGAAGCCTGAGTCTACTGTGGAGAGAGGCTCCTGCTTGAGCCCTTCTTTAATGTGGAAACAGAAGAAGAAGGTTTTGTAGAGGTGGAGGAGAGTTGAGTGTTAGGGGTTTACTTCCTCCTGCACACTGAAATTAGCATTTGAAAGGGGATGGGTATTCTGTGGACTGGTCATGGAGATAAAATCCAAACCTCTTGTCAGGCAGAGGTAGTTCCTTCTGGAGGCTGAATCTTTGCAACATTTGTTGGGAATCCAAATACTTGTCCTGCTGTGGATGCTCAACCATTTGTATCTCTGCTCTCGTGTCTGTTATAGCAGAAACCTGCTTTTCCTTTCTGAGCAGAGGGGGATTTTCCTTAGCCTTCTACCTCAAGATTTATAGCCTTTCTGCTGTGTACCACCACTGGAATCCATGCTTGAGATAAGATCGTAGTCCTGTATTTCCCTATGTGCTATCACCTCTAGCAACTACAGTTCTATCACGTGTGTGCATAGGAATGTAAATGTTTCTGTGGATGGAAATATTCGTCATCTCATTTTCCAGCCGGTCCCCAGTGCAGCCAGGCGGGCTCGCAGTGACATGCTGGGGCTCGGCGGTGTGGTGTCGCCATCGTGCGGTGGCTGCTGCTGTCCCCGGGGCCACAGCTGAGATAGCAGTGCCTTGCAATCGGGAACCAGAAAATCAGAACTTCCTGTTTCACGTCTCATCAAAAAATGTGTGCTACTCAAAGAAAAATCAAGTATTAGTATTTTTAACCTATGGAAGTGGCATTGCTAGTGGAAGACTAGGTAGTAATGCTTTTGAGATGTCTTTAAATACATGTGATGAATTGTCGACACATGAATCTCTTGCCTGCCTTGCCACTCCCTCACCAAATCAATCTGCTGACAATAAGATTGGAGCAATTGAAAAAATCCCTCAAAGGTATCACACAGGACAACTGCCCTCCATCTGGCCTTGCTGAATCTGAGTATCTAGACCTCACACAGGCATATGAAGGCTCGTCTTATAGCATGACTGGTGTACTGGAGCTTTATTGATGACCTGTGCCTATCATAGTTTACTGTGCTCACAGTTTGCTAGAAGTGGATCTTTAACTGTTTTTTTTGCTAGCAGAGTGATCCTTTAGTAGGAAATAATGTCCCTGTCTTCTGGACAGCCCTATGTATAAGTAACCAGGGTGGTGGTCTAATGCAGCTCATTCATGCAAATGTATAGCCTGGGTGTTGTGGTTAGATGGAGAGCTCTTGTGTACATCTGCCTGTTTATTTCATGTGCAGTTACATTGTCAGTGCAAAATGTAAGACCGTGATGATCTCTCTCTGGTTATTAGATCACCTGCTGTGGCTGGACTGGAGCTAAAGACTGGGAAGATAATAAGATTATTATCAGCCAAAACATGACTCAGTATCCCTGCTCCTGCTCCAATAGATCTGAGGACTTAGAGGAAGAAAGTGATTTCTGTCATCTGGATGAACCTGTCAATGGCACTGTATCATCTAATAACTGGCCTGTTCATGAGCAGGTGAGTGGGTATGTCTGGGCCCTGTGAAGCTTCCACTGAAGCTGCCTTATCTTTGTTCCTCTGGCAGCTTCCTTCATGTTAATAGTACCTGTGGAATTTGGGGAAAGGGGACAGGGATCCTGCCCTTTTTTGCTAAAAATACCATGAAACCTGCTATAGCGTGTAAGTGGGGTAATTCCTGCATGCAGAGGAGATGTGTTACGGGTTTTCAGTCTTGAGATATTTACATTCATGCTTCTTTTCCTTGTTACAGATTTTCAGTCTTGAGATATTTAGATTCATGTGGCTTTTCCTTGTGACCATGTTTTCTCTATAGGGATGCATGGATGGTGTAGAGCAGTGGCTGAAGGACAACCTTGGTGTCATTCTTGGGGTTTGCACTGGTGTTGCTGTTATAGAGGTAAGTCACTTCCTGACATAAACCTATACTCTCTTACCATGGAGACTCTTTTAAAGGCAAAGCTGTTTTCTCAAGTAATAGACACCTGATTTAGTAACAGTGCAGTTCTAGCTCTTGGTTGTGTCTATGTGAACCTTTGAACTGCTGCCTTCATTGGTTGGATTAAAAATTCAGCAAAGCCCAGTCTACTGGTGGTTCCCTCTGATATGCCTGATTCATGATAATTCACTGTATGCATAACCAGGAAAATGGAAACAAGCAACATCCTGATAGTGAAATCCCACTTGTTGCCTTAAAAAGCCCATAACATAGATTCTAGATCAAGACACATCTTTATGCAGTCCAATTTTTGGCCATTCCAATTATGCATTTGCCTTGTGTTGCAAAACAACTCTTCACCTGTGTGCTGTCATTGAAAGATGTTCACTGTATTCTGCTCCCCTGTATCACCTGTTCTTCCCACCCTATTATCTGTCCGGTTGGTGATTTTTTTCCCATTCTTTGTACTTATTCCAGCTGCTGGGGATGATACTGTCCATTTCGCTTTGCAAGAACATACACAGTGAAGACTACACCAAAGTGCCCAAGTCTTGAGTTGGCTGACTCCAGAGCTACGGCACCACAGAGAAAGGAGCAAACAGAACATTCCTGCCTCATACCCAGACTGTTCAACCATTGACCATTATTCCTGTGATATCCCATTTCTGATACCACTCTGCTAAGAACTGTTAGACCTGCAGCACAGCCTGATCTTCTGGCAATAGGGTCCTTGGGCCACCTGCATCCTGCCTCTGGATTATTTCTACTTTAAGAAGCAGAACTTAAATTGTCTCATATCACATGAGACACCAGTTAACCTGAGGGGACAATGCTTTTGCTGCCTGCTCCATGATAAACAATATTACTCATATCTTCATTCTGCAACCCGCTGGGCCTAACATACCTCTCTCCCCCCCTCACTCTTCTCCTGCACATCTTTTCAGCTCCCCACAGAAGTCCCATCTCTTAGTCCCACGAGCCAGGAATTCTGTTGAGATTCCAGTGCTTTGGTAGCTTCACTTGCTTCACTGACTTGTGGTGGTAACTAGTCATGCTTTATAGGCCTTCTCCTCCCTTGCAGTTAACCTGATTTGGCTCCTATTATGCATCTTCCTGACTAGTTTTTCATCTGAAATATTGAGTGCTACCATCATACTCGCTTCTGCTTCTGGAAGCAGCTATGCCTTGCCTTCAGTGGAGTTCTTCCCTTTGAGTGTGATGAGAAGCCACCAGGAGGGAGCCAAATCTACCTATAAATTCCTAGTTGTGACCTGGTAGATTGTGGTGGCAGTGCTCAGCTACCTCTGCAATGGATCCCTTGGGTTTTGGATTTGACACTTAGATGTTTCTCCCATTTACCTCTTTACCTTTTCCTCTCCCCCTAGCTCCCATTTTCTGGTTCCTGTCAGCTTGGAGGTACTTCAGAGACTGCTGCATAGTGTGGACCGAGTCCCAGGCTGGCTCTGCTGTTGCATTCTTGGGTTGCCAACTTTGTAGAGGTTACAATTAATTTGATTCTTCTGCTGCCCCTGTATGAACATAAAATTTGTTATCTGTGGTTTTTAGATATTGAATATGGAGGGATCTGACTGGATTGCTGATGCTGTATATTTGAAATACCACTGCTACCAGTGCCCAGTCTAGGTTCTGTAGTTTGGATGCAAGGATAAGTTGCTTTTATTTCAGTTGTCTGTTCTTCTGACTCCACTGTGGTCTGGAGCCATGGCTGCATCCTGAGTTCTGTCTCAAGTGCCAGCACTGCAGGAAATAAGTAGCAGGTTCTGCAGTTGTGCAGGCTTGGTGGGTTTTGTGCTTAATGGCTGACCTTTTGATTTTTCAGCCAGTGGCCAGCAGCAAGGAGTGGTGTAGACCAGAAGAAAGTAGAGACATATGTGAAACACTGCCCCATCTTCTTACATAACAGAGCTGGGTGAAAATCCTCAGTCTTATAAGTGTCTTGAGCACAACAAATTTCCTGCTGTTGCACCCTGATAGCAGGAAGCTGTATGAGAGAGAAGTGGACGGTCCTTACCTGTGACCTGTTACAGGGTACCTGGTGAGAGAGCCTTTGCCTTACAGAGGTGGTCCCAGGACTGTTTCCTGTCAGGGGTGGGGTTGGTAGTCATAACCCTAGTAGCAGTTCCAGGGGGTGGTTTCACTACCTACTCAGTTTTCCTTCTGGGGAGAAAGGCTTGTGCAGGGGATCAGGGCCCCAGCAGTGGGTCCCTGCTCTGTCCTTATCTCTGGACACTAGTGACTGGGGAGAGTAGCTGTGACTGGACAACTGACTTTTATGGAGGTCTGATAAGGCTTTGCAATTTTGAGATATCAGCCCCTTCCTGCACAGATCCTTCGAGCTGACCTTTGCTATAGCAGAAGGCACCTTTAGCAGTAAAGCTTGCTAGCTTTTGTAACACAAAGTCTATTCTCTAATGTGTTCTTATTTGTAAGATTCTTATTCAGTTACAGATGCCAATACCAAGCAGCAAGTAAAAAGGAGCCCATTCTGGATTTCCTTTTTTGTTTTTGTCTGGTTTTAGCAACATCTTCCTACTGGAAGAAATGCATGTACAGATATAAAAGTCTAGAGGGTGAATATTTCTGTAATAAAGACTTTGCTAAAAAAAAAATATATATCTCTGCCTATGACTTGTGCACTGCAGTGTTTTCCCCTTGCTTCCTCTCTGCTTGACGTGCAAATCACTGACATCTTGTTGGTTCAGGGTAGCAAAGGGGCTTGTCAAAAAGCTGGTCTGAGGCCCATGTGTGGAATCAGTGTGGACTGTGAAGGTACTGCCGAGCAGAGGGAGGTCAGTTTTTCTGGGCTGTACTCTGCCTTGGTTTATGAAGTATGTTTGCCTTAGGGTGAGCTAATTGAGTGGTAGTTCCTTTAAATTACCTCCTATGTCCTAAGCTAAGTGATCTGTTTGAAGATGTCACTTCAAATCTGTACAGTCTGCACAGTATGAAATCCTAAGCCTTGGGTACTAATTCTGACAAAATATAAGCTTGCTGCTATGCCCACAGTGCATATAGCTTTTGCTAGCTTAGCTTAATAATTTTTTTCCTACTGATTTTCAGCAGGCTTCTGCCACCAGGCTGCTCTTTTAAAAAAAGGTTACTCAGCCCCTGCCCTGCCACTGTGAGGAGGAAGAAAAAATTTTTGTAGCTTATGTCACCACACACTGGGCTTGACTGAAAAGCCCTTGAGAAGTAGATAGGGCAAATGTATAAATCTTTTGCTTTTCTCAGCTAAGCATTTGAGAAGTGGATATGAGCTGGATCTCAAAATTCCTGCAGATCCCGTGTTGGTGTTTTTGGCCATTTAAATTGTCTTAGAGGAACCTACGCTAGTGTGCTAATGAAGTCTACAGCTGTTGAAGTAATAAGCATGTCCTAAAGTCTTTATAAAGGTTTGAAGAAACAGGATGAAGTTTGCAGAGCAGAAGGTACTGGGGTGCTACCAGGAGACACTGGTGGCAACCAGGTCTGAATCAAGACTTCATTATCCCTGACCAGGTGAGTGCAAGAAGTGCTTAAATGGATCCTGGACCAGTAGGGTGCAACGACCTGTCTTATCTGTGAGTACAACTTGTTCCTTTAGGCTATCCTGAGCTGTGCTTGAGGAGAGCTTGGTTCTTGGTCATACCTCTTCCAGGTTGGTTTCCCAGAGCACTCTGCTTTAATCAGGTAGCAATGCTTTCCCAGGGCCCCACGATTTAGAGGGCTACGTTTCATGGAAAAACTGCCGACCCTGACCAGATGGCTCCTAGTTGTGGAAGGGCAATGCTGGTTTCCATTCAACCTGATGTGGAGCTGGAAGGAGAAAGGAGGGAAAGTGTGGACTGTTGCTTGTCCACAGCTTGGGTTCCAAACTACCCGAGCTCTGTGGAAACCACTTGCCTTTGGCCACTGGAGGGAGATGTTCCACAAAGAAAACTAAGCCCGGGCGGGTCCCTGGGGAAGGAGAGGATGATACTGATGTCTTCCTTCTGCTCCCAGTTACTCCTGGCAGCAGGGTAGCTAAAATAACTTGTAATTACAGATGTATTCTTGTAAACGATTTATGCTACATGCTTGGCATTTCTAGGCATAATATTCCCTTCCATGTCTTGGAGCAGCATGCTGTTGGATATTTTGTTTCATGGCTTCCACTACTGTGAGTGTTTTATTTCCTGCTTGTGTTTCTGCTCTGGAAGTTGAGCATGAGGAGCTTCTCCTGCTGCTTCTTTTCTTGTCTGCATTTTTTCCTGTTTCGCTCTACCCTCAGTTCCTTTGTGTGGTGAGTCAGTGAGGAAGAAGAGTGTATTTAATGCTTATAAACTTGATCTAGAAAAGATTCTAGGAAGAAAATCCTCAGACCTTCAGAGAGGAAATCTGCTACTGCTCCTTGGGCTAGGCTCCCAGCTCCTCTCCAGAGGTAAAGATTTGCTGCTGGAACTAGGAATCAGACTAGCACTCAGACTTCTTGGGAGCTGCAGTGTTTGTCTAACAAAGGCCACAGCGCCAGCCTCTGCAGAAGCTCAGCACATGGAAGCATTTTGTGCATAGCCAATAAGCTGCTATATAGCTGTCCCAGGCCAATAATTAATATTGCAAGACTAGAGTTGTGACCGCCGTGTGGCCTGAAGCAGGGCTCCTAGTAATGAACTGGTGACATTCCTCATTCTGTGTGATCATGAAGCACACAGGCTGCTGTAATTCTTTCTATGAGGTGTCTTTTTCTTCTGGAAAGGGAAGAGCAATTGCCTTAGAGTGGCTGTGGGCAAGTCTGTAGGTCATAATGCATCTTGCTTTCTTTTATGGTTTCTGCATAGCACATGTTCAAATTTAGCACGTGGCAATTGTTCTTTTCCCTGTGTTTCTCTCATGTGTGTTGGTGTGGCTGGTCCCTGCCAGCTTTACTCCAGAATTAGGCTGAATTTGCAAGACTTCAGAAAAATCTGATTTCTGACTGCTGAAGGACAGACTCCAAGTAGTGGTGTGAGACTCCGTGACTTGGTTGGGGAAGGCAAGGAACAGGCAGCCACAGGGGCTCACTGCTGAAAAGTCTGAGGACCCTGGAATTCCCACAAATGCTGCCACTCGATGCCATAAATGGAGAACATAGCCTCAATTATTCATGGATCTGGCTCTATCCCATTAGCCTCTGAGACTCTGATCTAGCCAAGGCCTTTTATTACAAATAAACCTTAGGTAGCAGCCAGAATTTCTGAAAGATATATTAAACCAGGTTGCCACTTAAAACTTGTCAGTGTAAAAACCTACTAGCATGGAAGTCTTCAAACACTTGCAAACTGGCAAAAGGCCCTTAGCAAAAAATATGCAATTAGTGAACCAAAGCTATTAGTAAAATGTTGCTAGTAAAGCTACTAAGCCATTATAAACAATTTCTAGTAGGAATGTGCTGGCAGAATGCATGCAATTTTTTACCTCTTGGCAAGAGTCCTTTTTGCCAAACATGGGGAAATTACCTTCTCCTAAACAGATTGTGTAACTCCAGCCATACATTCTTACTTGTCACAGGTGTGAATTTTCTGGTTTGTCCCTGCTAAGCTCCTAATAATAAAATTGGCTAGGGTGTGTGTCTTGTGGGGCAGGATTAGGGGATTATTGGATTCTCTGTACATGGAGAAAAGGTATTCTAAGTTCTCCAGGCAAAAATACACCTCCATTTAAAACAGGGGTTTAAGAGGAGGATGAAGCTCCAAGTAGTACGTGGATACTCTTAAGAGGCATGGAATCTGAGAGGGAAAATCCTGCTTTGGGCCTCTAGGATGGCATTTGCACACACTTGAATTAAATTTCTCTCTGGTACCTTTCACTGATAAATGGCATCATGAAGCGACTCCTCTGTCTACAACAATCCAGAGTTACACAGAAAGTATGGAAACCTAATTATGTAACTATGACAGGCCCTATCTTTAGGAAACCAGAGAGCATTTTCCTCCATTGCCATAGGCTCCAGGTGTTAGTAACTCCTATTCCTTCACAATGTTTATTTGAGCAATGGCAGCAGCTGAGGGATTATCTTGATATTGCTCTTTGTTCTGTGAGTATTCACTGGGTTAGGAACTATTGGTTTTACACCATAGCGAGGCAATCATGCTGCTGCTGCTCCAGATCTACGTCAGATCTAGGCCTCCTGCAGGACCCCAAATCCTCACTATATCAGCACAGTGGCAGACTTTGTCCATCGTGTCTCTTGCCAGCATTATCTGCTGTTCATAATTTGAATCTTAATGTTGTCTTTTCTTGTCCAAGCAATTTCCCTGGAAGTTCTCAGTCTACATTTCTTCCTGAATCTGGCTGCCAGAGTTAGGCAGCCAACTCTAAAACAACAGTTGTGACAGTGCAGGAGGTCAGAGAATTGTGCATCAGACTGGCTTTTCCTTTCTTTTTGCCCTGCTTGGAGTTACAGACTGGACATATGGAAGTTCTTCAGAGACAGGAAGAATCCCAGAGTATGTGATCATCGAAATGGCTTACCCAGCATGCTTCCTGGGTATTTTCTACATAGCTCTTCTGGAAACTATTTAGTGTTTACTAGGGTGGAAATGAGAGGTCCTGTCAAAACCATGTTATAGTACAGGCATGTGCTTTGTGCACTGAACTTGCACAGTGATGTCAGAATAGTATAACTCATGCAGTGATGTCTGCAGACAGCCTGGAACAATAACACAGCACAATACAGACCTTTGGTAGAGGTTGTTTCACAATGCTCTTAAGTATTCAAAAAGAAGTTGTTCTTTTAATACAATGTTGTAATTAATTCTGGTTAGCACTGGTTGGGAGTTCTTTTGCCAAAACAGTTTTTCCCTAGAGGGTGTAGGTTCCTATAAAATAGTGTTTTATTTATGGTTTTTTTTTCCCTTCTGCTTAAGCAGGCTGAAAATAGTTGGATAACTTCTGATGGAGGTATTTCTTCTGCTCTCTTAGTGGTTGCCTCATAGTAAACATTATCTAAAAGAATTATAAAACTATATTCTAAACTTGTGACCTAAAACCTGGGTGTATTGGTCTTCTGAGGTGGGATAGACTGGAGAGATGGGTACGTTTTTTCCATCTGAATAGTCACAAATCTTGGCTGTATCTCAGAGAAAAAAAAATTAATTTGCCTTTAACTCTGCATTTGTTATTATCTGGGCATTGAAGAAAAAAAAAAAAGGCAAAACGAAACAGGGGAGAGAGGGGGATCCAAACAAACAAAAAAGAAGAAACAATTCAAGGTACCACTGTTGCCTCTAGGCTGGGTGGCATTAGACTAGGGGGTGCCTCCTGTTTCCCCTTCAAGCAAAGGTGTCTGTAACAAATGTGCAAACCAGGTCCACTTCGACACACCCCTTTAGTATCACAGAATCATTTTGGTTGGAGAAGACCTTTAAGACAAGTCCGTCTGTAAACCAAGCACTTTCAAGTCCACTAATAAACCATGTTCTGAAGTGCCATTTCTACACATTTTTTAAATACCTCTGGGAAAGGTGACTCAACCACTTCCCTGGGTGACTTGTTCCAATACTTGATAATGTTTTCATTGTAGAAATTAACATCCAATCTAACTCCCCTCCTCCTGGTGCCCAGTGCTACTTGAGACTATTTCCTCTCATGCTGTCACTTTTTACTAGAGAAAAGAGACTGGCGCCTTAGCATTTTGTATTTTGAAGCAGCTCCTCTAGACCTGTGTGGATAGTTCTTCAGAGCTGCAGGGCTTAAGCAGGGCAGAGCAGCAGTGAGGTGGGCTCATATGGTGTAGGGAAGAACTGCCTGGAGAAATCAGTGTGTGGCCTTTCCTCAAAATCAGTGCATTCTATGTTGACACCTGGGAAAAGAGTACAGTTTTGCAAGAGTTTTGACTTCAGTGCCTGCATGGCAGCAGACATCTCACTGATTTCATGTTGCTGCTTGGTGGAAGCTAGTTTGCCTCCTTGTGTGCTGTGAGGCTGGGGAGAGACTGGTGGGAGATACTGAAATGCTGCAACCACTGCTACTGTTGTGTATGTTTTGTTGGGTTTTTTTTTTGTTTGTGGGTTGGGCTTTTTTGTTTGTTCTTGTGTTTTGGTTTGGGGGTTTCCTTTGTCTTATTTAGTTTTTAAGTAGAAATGCACCAGTACTAGGTCTGTATGAACCCGTGGAGGTGAGGTGGTGTGGAAGGTGGGCTGAGACAGTGTGAGGCTGGAAGGTGAAGTGCATCCACAGGGAGGGAATGGCCTGGGGAGGAGGAGGAGCCCTTGGCACATGATCTGGAGGCAAGGGAGGTGTCTGGGACAGACAGATGTGGTGTGGGGTTTGGTCTGACAAGAGGGAACTCTGGTAGAAGGCAGGCCCCCACAATGAGCAGGGTGGGGAAGTATTAGAGTGATAGGGATCCATTCCCAGATGTTTAACTGCAGCCATTTGCTTTAGCAAATCTGAATGATGGCCTAGAAAGGGGTTTAGCTTTAATTTATGTTTTTATTTGTCAGTGGCAACACCACCACCTCAGGGCTGCTGCCCTCTTTAAGCCAAGCAGGAGGCATCTGACAGTGATGTCAGTGTGTCCAGGAGTCTCTTAAGGATGAACCAAGGCCTCACTTCTCTGTTCTGCAAGGTGACATGCATGTGGTGAGGCAGGTCATGCCTGTGAGCATTGTGCCCAAAGGAGCCTCAGGAATGGGCCCCTGCAGAACAGCACCCCCAAGCTAGCCCCTGCCCTGCGGAGCCAGCCCGTATGGCCAGGTAGGTTGGTTTGGTGAAGAAATGCCAAGCTGCAGTCTGACCATGAAGGGCAGTGGAACAAGCTGCAGCCAGCCCTGGAGGGGATGTAGAAAGCACCAACTTTTCTCTGGCCGAGTTGTTCTCAGGAGGCTGGGACTATGAGACACACAGGGCAGTAGGCAGCTCTATTTCAGCTGTTGAGGTCTGCCATATTAGTTCTCACCAGCAGTGTGATATGGGACAGACACAACTCCTGTGCCCAAGCATGAGCACTCCAGTGTAGGGCTGCTGTTCAGGAAGTAGGCAGCAGAGAATGCAGAAACTATCACACCTTTATCCTTAAGTGACTCTGCTGCCTTTCACTTTAACTTCAGGATCAGTTTGAAACTGATTGTTTATAAAACAATCTACAAGTTTGCCAGAGTCCTTTTGCGTACTTCCAAGTATTGGCAGTCTGTCTATTAGTTTATACACTCTCACCACAGATGTTATGAAAACAATCTCCTGCCTCCTCTAACACCCAGATGAAATGTTCTTTCTCATGCTTGCTGGCTCCTCCTGAAGTCCACAGCAACTTCTGCTTTGGCTGATGAATACCAAAGCTTGATGGGAAAGTTTGGCTGCAGAATGCTGTGGGGTGCAATCCTCTCATGCTGGTGAGCTGTGAGCAGAAGTGAGGGAAAATGTCCTACCAGGGACCGAGGCTTCAGAACAGAAGTGTGTCTGGGATTTGGGAACTCTCTTGTTTTCTCTTAGATTTCCTTCAGTATCTCAGTGGTCATTAGCGAGGAGCTTGCACTTCGTTAGGGTAGTGAAGAAGCTGATTACACCAACTTATATGTGATTAGAAGATGTAGAGAGCACATCACTGCTCAGATGGCTATCATAAAATAAAGCTAGCAATTTCATGCCTGGCTATAGTGGCATTAGCTCAAGTCTCACTCATTTGAGCAAGGCAACAGCAGGATTACATTGTCCTCATATTAGGCAATAGTCTTGCCTGACATGAAATGAGATGTCTGGTGATTCTTATAATTGCATACAGCTATTTATTTTTTACCATAGCTAGATTTTCTGATTCCTTAATAGTCAGTAAAATGGTAATGAGATCTCTCCTCTTGAATTACTCAGAAGCTGTACTGAGGACTCCTATGCTCTGGTACAAAGGGGAGGGTAAAGAAGAAGGTAGAGGAGAAAGCAGTCTCTTTGTCTCTATCCTGAAATCAGCCTGGTGGGAAAGGGTAGTCTGCTAGCTTTTGTCTTAGTGGTGAAATCCCTGGGGTAACTGCTTCCCACTCAATCATTTGTTCTCTCAAAGTAAGAGAACTTCTGTCTCATGCTCCTATTAGCATCAGCAGGACCTTGGAACTTTGCTAACTGTTTTTTTTTCAGGAAAAGGACTACAGTTGAGCATGTAAATGGCTTATAATATGCAGAGATGTTTCCCATAAGGATAAAAGCTGAGGACCAGAATGCCGAGAGTACGGTATGTTTCATGATCCTGCAAGACTTGTAGTGCTTCCAGCTGCTGTTGCCAGATTTCATCCGCAAAGCAAATCCTGGAAGTGAAAGGTTATGGCTAGGGTTCATGCAAGGACAAATAGAAGCTTATTAAAACTGTAAAGCTCACCTGTTTATAGCGGACTAATTGGTGATAGAAGCAGAGAATGTCTTGATAATCTGTTTAGGGAGTGAGGGGAGTATATTTCATAGAATCATCACAGAATAATTTAAGTTGGTGGTCCACCATCCCTGATACCTTTCAATGAGCAGGGACATCTTCAACCAAATCAGCCTCATCCAACCTGGCTTTGAACATTTCAGGTAATGGGATATCTACCACTACTCTGGACAACCTGTTCCAGTGTTGCTACGCTAAAATTGTGAAGAAGTTTCTTCCTTATATCTGATCTGAATCTACCCCCCTTCCATTTAAAGCCATTACTCCTCTTCTATTGCAACAGGCCCTAGTAGAAGGTCTGTACCCATCTTTCTTATAAGCCTCGTATTTGTGCCATTGAGTCTAAGCCTGCCCAGAGAGCACTGCTGCTGTGAGACATGCCAAGGAGAGCAGCCTGATGTGCTGTGTACAGGAACAAAAGTAGCGTGAATGCAACTCTAACAGCTTTTTCTTTTTGTATAGAATCAGTTGCAAGGACAGTGAGGGCTGGGACAAGAAAAGCTGAAGCTGGAGTTTACCCATGCCACAGGAATGGGTGACAGCTAGTGTTGATAGGATTCTTTGCCTTCAGTAATATCATGTTCATGGGAATTAAATGAGACCTGAGTAATGAATGAAGGATGAATAGCTATGCGAGAAGGTTCTAGTTTAGGAAAACTTATGGCACTGAAAATTCTTATTAATATATGGCTAAATTTATGTTAGCTGTGGGATGGAATTCATTTAAGAACACCTCTTCTGTATTCTGATAAACTGCAACTCTGGAAGAAGAAACAATGACTTTATTTGTGATGAAATGAGTTGAGAAGGTCAAGCTATTGACTGGCTTAGGTTTAGGCAGTTGGGTAGAAGGTCCTAGAACAGCCTTTGTGATCTCAGGACCCATGGTACAGCAGTGCTTCAAAACTGCCCAAAAAACTAGCAGTTGTGGTCAGACTGCTACTAGCACTTTGTTACTTAGGGGAGACAGAAATTCAGCATGATTCCTTCCTAGGCCTAGGCTTTGTCACAGCATGGTGTCAGTGAAGTAACTGCAAGCTACAGGATCCTACTGAACATAATTCTTTCCACTATCTGGAAAAGTCTTTTAGTATGTAAAAACAACTCGCATTCTGCTCATTTTTCTTGCAGACCCTGACACTATATCATAATTGCTGAGATCTTGTGTCTTCTAAGTAATACCCTTGAATGCTGCTCTTTTCTTGTCCTTCTGTAAGCCTTGAGAGGATAAGAACTGGTCATGGCCCATACCTCTATTCCAAAAACAAAGCCTAACCCCAGCTGTACATCCAGTGTTCAAAAGAGTTTGATGTTGCAGGCTTAGCCACAAATAAAGCACAAGCCCCAAAGCCCTATCTGCCTGCTTATGCAAATTTTTGAGATTGATGAAGAAAAGGAGCTTCTAGTTCCTTCCTATCTGTAATCCTAACTTTAATTGAAGACTGCTGAGGCACTACATCCCTGAAAGTAATCATGGCTTGGAGAAGCTTTCTGGCATGCAGTCACAGCTTGCTTCTGGAAACCTACATGTAGGAATCAGACTGAAACTCTATGATACTAATATTTTGCAAAAAGAATTATAAATCCAGTCTGAACCCTGGAGTTCACTTAGTGCTGCAATAGACCTCCCTGCAAGTTCAGGTGGAGCCACCAGGTGTTTGCCACAACAGCCCCATTACGTCTGCAAGCCTTCTGGTACTGCAGTAAAAACTGTTTATTACAACCTCCTAATGCTAGTCTAAACTGTGGTCTGCTGAAGCCCAGAGGTCTCAAAGCAGGGGTAGTTCCTAGAATGTTACTGATGGCTATGCACTGGAATGTGCCTGTGAATACAACTTAGTGTTGAGTAATTTTTTTCTTGCCTCTAGCTTTTAGAGAGAGCACAGAGTTGTAAAGCTGCTTTGAAATTCAGCACAGGTGACAGAACTGCCTGGTGTCTTTCCACCAGAGACAAGGCCAGGGTTTGGGCTGGGATTAGGATTTATTGTTCTGTTCTGACTTTCCTTGCCTACAGGGCAAGATTATAGTCTGATTCCAAGAAGGGCCGTGGATGTTTAGGTACCAGTTTGAGGTGAACTGAGGCTAGGGTTGGGCAGTATTTGGGAGAGCTGGGGACTAAAATGGGTTTGGGGGATCTGTTCAGGGTTTGTAGTATTAAGAAAAAGGCTGGTGAGGTTTTGGCAATTGCATGAGGCTTGATGTGGGGAAGCGGTTGCTGGACTGAATTTAACACTAAGTTCAGGAGAGAATGATTATTAGAGATGTTCTTATCAGTGAGGGGTGTAGGATATGCAGAGTGCAGATGAAGACTTGGACCAGTAGCTACCCAAGAGAGAAGAAACAACAGGCAATCTAGAGTCCTTATGAGACCTTCAGTATGCTCTTGGCATCAACAGGAATCTGAATGGAAAATTCTGTTTCAATTAACTTCATTATATTCAATTCTAGAAGGACCAAGATCTCAACTGAGTACTGCACTCTTAGCATCTCACCCTAGATTCCCACACATTTGTCATCTTAAGATGACTGAAGAGCCCCTCCTGCCTGCTCCTACATGATTCCTATGCTCACCAGAGAAAAGCTTGCTGTGATCTAAGACTTCACCTCAGCCTCAAGCTGATCTGATCTCTTTGTGGAAATCACACCGGAACAGCTTATATGGGGTACTGGAGAGTCATCAGCTGTTGATCTCTTTGTCACCATTGTCCTACAGTTTCAACTTGAAACTGTTCTGTGAGTCATGCAATGTATCAAAGTGCTGATTCTACTCCTTGGAAATCAACAGTCATTCTAGATAATAACTCAGATATATTTGATCCTGCCTCATTCTGATGATACAATATTTCATTTCAGTTTTTCATTTTTTTAAAATGTCATTGCATTGTCTTTCAGCAGTTTTTCTCTTTTTAATACTTCTCTGTCCTTTACCTATCCCTGCTCTAACCCTTCTTAAACTACGGACTTGAAAAAAAAGGAGTGTGAAGGCAGTGTTGTTATATGGAATAAAATACCTATTTTATCCCATATTTAGTTGCAGAACTAGCAGCTTGAAATGTTTTGATATCTTAAAAAGCCAGGGAGTGGGGCTCTTTGGCAGGAATCTATTTTTTCTCATCCTTTGAAGGTCTCTGACTCCATTAGGCCTTGGAAAGGAGAATGGATTTTGAAGGCCTTTGAGCAAGTTGCTTTGATATGAAAGGGGCTCAAGTTTCTGTGATCTGTGCATATGAGGATTTCTTTCTTGGAAGAAAGACCCATGTGTCAGACTGCATTGTCATGTTAGTGTACTAATACTCCTTTCCAAAATGCTCCGAGGGAGGTTATTTTGGTTTAAGGGAAAGCGGAGGAGGAGGAAGAGGACAAGAGAATTTCCCCTGTGCTTGCCAAGGTGAGGCAAACTTCTGAAACTGCTGCCAGCCCCTGTTACCCTTGAGTGTTTCTTGTCATCACCTGCTATTACCAGTGAGTTTATGAACTGCCTCAATGGCTCATTTCAAACTAAAGGCTCCTTCTAGAGTCTGCTGCCTATCAGCTCCATCCCAGATGCGTGGGTGTGGGTGAGATTTCTCACAGCTTCAAACTTTAGCCATAAGCTCTCGGCATACTACATTAAATGCTGCCACCAGCTTCAATCAGGGAATGCAGGCTGCCTCTCATCAAGAGAGGACAAGAAGCTGATTTAATTGGGACATTCAAGATGTGGGTTTTATTAGGCAATTGTGTTCATCTTGCCTGGGGATAGGAGGAACTGCTGTAAATAGCCAATGGAAAGTTTTATGGGAACAGTTAAGTATCTGCTGCCTCTTCTTGTGCTTCCCATACAGGTTAAAGCTCTTCAGACTACTTTCAACTGATGTCAGAATGTTTTATCATTTGCAAGTGCTACTCCCATCACCCTTTCAGCAGCCTGGTGCCACATACTGTTCTTTCTGGGGACTGTGCATTCCCCATCTGTGATCCATAGTAGAGAGTAGTAAAGCACTGTTTGAGTCAGATACCTAATCTAAAGGTGAGGTGATTCCCCAACACTTCTTATTCCAGAAAACCTCCAAGATTGTATCATCTTCCAAAGAGATAAACTGGCATGCTTTCTTTTGCCATTTCTTCTTTCTGGCAAAAATCTGCAATCACTTTTTTTTGTGTAAAAGGAACAATGGATTTCTTTTCCTTGTTGAAATGCCTACAGATATTCTTGTGAAAATTAACAAAACCTGCAACTAAAAGAATGGTGATATGCACTGCAGATTTTTTTCTGGTGTTCAGTAAGTGAAAAATCTTCAAAAGAAATCTGTTGCACATTGCTCTTTTTCTCTAGAAAAAACAATTTCTTGTCTAGCCCCTGTGTGTATGTAAAACACGTTACCCTTTCCCCTCTCTGATGGTAAGATTTATAGGCTTCCTTCCCAGCTGCTAGTCTTTCTTCCAATGAAGAAAAATAAAAACAGCAATAAATAGATTCACAGTACTAAGGCTATAAATTTCTAAATCCAGTTGCCAAAACTAATTCATCATTTTAACATAGGCGTCAACTCCGATAAGATATGGACCTGCAGCATTCAGCCCATTCCACAAATTTTTATTTAGTTACTGCACTTATTCCACTGGGAAAAATATCTACTTGAGCCAAAAATTGATGGGTCATTTCCCAGCTAACAATTCTATAGTGATATCAGAGGTGTTACCTACAAGGCCCCCAAGTGACAGTGCTGTGGCTCTTTGGGAGCACTGTTCTGTTGCTCTGTATTTAGTTCAAGTCTCAGTACTGGGTATATAAAATTGAAAAGTGTTTCTTCTTTCTGCTCCTTTTCCATTTACAGCTCTATAAAAATTCACAGCCTTTATTTCAGGTCCCAGTAAATATTTAGCTGTCTTTTAAATCTAGTACACAAACATGTGTGATAAATAACATATTATATAAAAACCTCATTCTTGTAATAGGTGTTCCCTAAATTAACTTATAGTACCTGAGTCTCACATGAAAGATGGGAGTTTAGATTTTAGCCTGGTGGTGCCCCCCGAAAAGTAGAGACCCTGGTGCTGACAGTCTGTCAGCATCTCGTAATGAGACAGATTCACAAGATTGGAGGGTGCTTTGGCTACCCTTGTTAGGAAGGACTTAACAGAGTGAAGACCCCTCAGTGGGTCCTGCCTAGGTGTTGTCTGCTACCAGCAACTGAAAGGACTCACTTCAACAGTTCACAGAATAACGCTCACTATTAATACAAATTGTGACAGATCAATAAGGTTCAAAGGTTGTCAGTGATAGTGCCTACTGCAAAAATATGATTTAAAGCAATCTACTGGTATATTAAGCAAGCATAAGGTCTAATAAGAAGCTGTCTACTGATATATCACAGAGTAAGCACAAGCATGAGCTCTAATCCTAAATGCAGCATTTAGTGTCCCTGTGGGAAGAGAAGATAGGCTCAGACCATTGACTGAACCCCGCAGTTTCAGTGGAGTCTTCTCCCATTATCTTTCTGTCCCCAACTTACTTTTATACTATTTCTTTATGTTTAGGTGGATCTTGAGTGGCTTTAGTCATAAATGCCTTTTATTTCTGATTGGTGTAGAGTTCTCTCACCATACCTAATGGGAGGGGGGTGGTAATGGTTTGTCACCTGAGGAGGAGATTTCGACATGGTTGTTGGCTCAGCGCAGAAAACCTTGATTCTCCCTTGGCTGACAGGTACTATGTGGTCTCGTGGTCTTCACAGTACTGCAGTGTTCCCCCTTTCTGCTGGGATTTGAATGGAGGGAGGCCACATAGTCTCCACTCAGTTCCACTCTCTGTTCCGTTCCTCTGAGCAGGTGATTATCTTTGTATGGGGAGCATGTCAACCGCATTCTATCCAGGGAGGTATGGCTGCTTTTTTTGCTCTTGAATTCTGAATCTCCTTGAAATTTAAATGCTATCTGTCATCCCACACCAGACTAATGTGCTAGTACATATATTTATATTCCTGATTTTCTGTAATATCTTTTCAGGAATTTTAAAGAAAGTGTAAGTGTCCAAGTCTATCAAACTTAGAAAATGATTTTTGCCAAATCTCTTCATTAAATATACATATAAGGTCAATTTTTAGAAGAATTGTATTAGTACAAACATTCTACGTTCCGTGGTAGCCTTCTTGCTGTGTTTAATTTCTTTTCTTGCTATAAACATTTAGCTTCCTTACTTCTGATCTGACATGATGTGACGTGTATTCACTCTTCAGCAACTGTTTGTCCTGGCATACTTTGGATTTAGCTAAGTGAAGAGGCATTTTCTTTTATGCTCAGGGATCTTCTGTGAAAATTGGTAAACTAACTCAGTGGTAGTGGGGAGAGAGGTGGAGGCAGAGGCAAGAAAGGAATGAGTCATAAAATTCAAAGAACCTGCTTTCAAAAGTCAAGAGCCCACCAAAGTGAGCTTCATCTCTCTAACTTTGGGAACATGCCTGAGGTGCCTAAATTGGTAGCCTAGTCACAGCTGAAAACCTAATCTACACTAGGAGGTGAGCCCTTTAGTAGCTGCTGAAGAAAGCCTCAGACTACAGACACTACTACAGGGCCATTCCTATCTCTTCCCCCTTGCTTGTGGCATCTAAGCATGGGTGACTTTTACACTTAGTACACACGGCTACCCTGTCCTTTGATTAATCTCAAACTTGGCTGATTCTTTCAAGTCTCAACTCTTGAGTAAGATCTGGAATGTCTCTTGGGCTACACTCATTGCAAACACATGTTGGGGTGTAGACTACATCTATGGTGATGATAGGGGGAAAAAAATAGTATGTGGAAACCACTCTTTCCCCTCCACCCTCTTTGTCACCAATTCATCTCCATGGTTTAACATTTGTCATCTGAAGAATCTGTTTCATAGGCCCTATTTCTGGCTCACTCTGCAAGTTATTCCATTTAAAAGGCCTTGCCAAAAATGGTTGATGATAACATGAGGGAAAAGTCTAATGGCTTTCAGCTATAGTAATCACATTAAACCCCTGCTATAGAGTGAAATTACTGCTGAACTGGAATGTTCTCATCTCAATCAGTACAACCTGCTCATACTGAGGTGTCACATCCTTCCCAGGGTGGCAATACATGCCATGAGAATTGTTGAAGCCCTGCAGATCTTCCCTATTTACAGGATTATCCAGAAAATGTTTTTGTCTTGCTGACTCTACTTGAGATGTGCTCTTTCCACTTCACTGAAACTAGCAGATCCCAGACTATTAATTTGAGATTTTTTTGTTTGTTTGTTTGTTTGTCTGTTTTATTTAGCACTATAGGTGGTTTGAATTTAGGAACCTCAGGTGAAATATCACTCATGTTGTCTGTGATGCCTGACATCAGGCAGGAAAGGTTATTTCCAGCACTATCAAGAAATTATTGTTAGAAGACTGCAGAATTTCTTGCTTAACACAGGCTATTGGCAATGTTGGTTAAAACTGGATAAATCTGTTAGAAGGTCATGAGAATTCATTTCTGGGAAGCAGAGAGATAAGGGTGGGGACAAAGTCACAGCTCCCTTATTCCTTAAAGTTTAGGTTGTCATAGTGGAACTCCAAGGGGCAGTTTCAGTGACAATACATGAGGTGGGAGTGGTGGGTGGCCCTGCCATGCCACTACTCTCTGTGCTACGGTGAGCACAGAGTCAGTATGTGCTGGGGAAAGAGGGGTGAATGTTACATGCCACTTTTGTAGGTTCTATAAATATAACTAGTTCATGAGTACTTCATAAGGACATGATTAGTTCTCACCTAAATCAACAATTAATCCCATTTGTTCAGCTCCTTCCCCACTGTGCACTGCAGTAGCTTTCTGAGCATATGAGTTCTGGAAAATGCACTTTTCCTGGCAACCCTGTGACCAAGGAGAACAATCCTGATGCTCTGGTAGGGTCTAGATCTAATTTCCTAACTGCTGGCCCTCAAAAGAGCAGAAAACTCAAGCTTTCCTTCTGAGATCCCTAGCAGACTACAATTCTGATTAGTTGTGGCTGGACAAGAATGCCAGGCTTCATTAGAAATTTCATCCTTTTGAAATTCCCCAGGAGCCAAGCAAGGATAAAAAGAGCATCTACCAAACAGGGACAATAATCAACATGTAGGCTGCTGGCAACAACATGCAGAATGAGGTACATCCTGGTTCTGCTCCCTAATATTCTCCATTAACAGCCCACAGGCATCCTGGGGAAGGAAATACAGCAGACCAAAGGCCAGGGAACAGACAAAACAGGAAAGGTACAAGCATTCAAGACCCCTTGCAAATGAATCTGATTTATTAAAATGCATCCCACTTTCAGTCAGAAGCTTTATCAGGTGCCCTCCTGACCCTTTGTCCCTCTGCCTCCCTGCTTTAAGCCTGTTTGCCCTGTATGTTGCCTAGCTGTGAGTGCTGCCTTGGCATTTGTAAACATCCCATTTTATCAAAATCTCTTGTTCTTTGACTAGATGTTTTTCTCATGCCCGTTCAATTGAGACAGCTGAATTTTGCTTGCTCTTCTGCAATTATTTCTTTTTCTGCTTGCAGTGAGTTAGGGAACAGAGGAGTTTGGCTTCTTTTTGTCATTTCTGTAACTCCTTCCAAGCAGCTGGAATTTATTTTAATAAAGTTCATTTCAGTGGAGCCTGGAGCCATAATACATGAGGCTGTGATCTCAGACGAGCTCATAAATTAAGTAGGGTCAGTTCTGGTCGATGCATGCATAGGAGACCTCCAAGGACACCCTGTGTGCTGATCAGCCTGTGCCAAGTATACAGCAACTGCCAGACTGTGTCTGCCCAGTAAGCTGTCTCTTTTGGTATGCCATCTCCAGCCTCTGCCAAGTGCTTCAGAGGGAGATACATGATCCCTGCATTGGGCAAGTTATTCTTAACTGATTTTAAGATCCTTCTAGACCTTTGTGGAGCGAAACTGCTAGTCTGCTGTCTCACGTGTGCAAGGGTAGTTGGGGGCACTGGACCCTGGCTGCTTACACAACGACTGGACCATTCGCTGACAGTAGTACCAAAGGCTCTCTTGTAGGCTGCTCTGCTGTCAGCCCTGTTTCAAACTTCACTGTCTGTCCTGAAAGATGAATGCACCAAAGAGTACCTTAACTTCACAAGGGAAGTAAACAGCTTGAACACACCCTTTGCAAATTTTCCTCTGAAGCGAGATAGTAAGTACGGAGTTTTAAAAGATATACGATCTTGTCATAAAGACTCCAATAGATGGTGACCTCATGGTTATGCTGTTGTAGTTCTGACTGCCCAGAAATTGCATCTTATTTAAATAAGAAAGAATTTTTCTTGTTGAATTTCCAACTATTGGTTCACATTATGTCTTTGACAAAAAGACTGAAACGCCTGTCTGCTTGTCTCCTCCTTCTATTAAATGCTTTTCTATGTGTAAATCCCTATATTCAGCAATTATGTCACCTCTAAAACTTCTCCTCTGTAAGCTGAATTAATTGAATAGAATAAGCCTTACATTCAAAGTCTTGTTTTCCAGTTCCTGTGGTCCCTACTACAGATTTCCCCACTCAGCGATAAAGCCTGTGTGCTTTGATATCCAGAAGTGTGTTTTTAATTCTGATTACAATAAAATCCACTGATTAGCAGTAAAATAATTCTTTAGGCTGTGTTTTCTTCATCAGTGAACCTACTAATTTAACCTTTTCTCTCCCAAGTCAAGGAAACTCCTGAAAATACTAAGCATTTTTTCCTAGTAAATGTTAACCTCTTTCCTAATACCTTGACTTCAACTTGGTATTTAAAGTCAACTATTAGACACGATGAAAACTCTGTTTTCTGGAATAACACTATGTGGGAAGTGAGGCCCTCAAAAAGCAGGAAGGCCTCCAGGTCAGGAACATTCAAAACCTGTCCTGTGACCTTCCCACTGAAGAGGGATGCACCAAGCTCAGGAGAACTCTCTTTCCTTCTTTTACAGTCTCTGGTGGTGAGTGAAATAGGATTGTTTTCCTCCTCTTGTTTTTCTAATCCCTTTTCCTCTTGCCATATTGCACTACTTCACCAGCCATGGAAACAAGAGTTTGTACAGAGCTATTACTCACCAAAAGACTGGTCTACTTCCCACTTCTCTTTCTTGATGCCTTTTCTTTTGCATAGTTTCAAGATTATCTCAATGCTTCAGAAGCAACAAACCAGAGTCAAATGCTGTTAGAACAGGCATTAGGTGGGCTTCTTCCCCTGACAAAACTGCTAACATTTCTTATTTCTGACCAGAGGGGTTTTTTATGACTCCCTTGGAGATTTTTTTTCTCAGCCTAGGGTGAAAAATCTGCTCTGTGGCTAGAGTGCTGAGTGTTTCAGTTTTTATTGGTTTGAATGTGAAACACATCAACAACAGCTTCTACATAACAAACAGGCAAATGCTAATCTCCAACTCTTGACTGACTTTGGGTTTGTTGTGTATCTGAATCTGTAAAGGGACTGTGACAAAATACAGCATTAATTGGTGCTGCTGATCACCTCCTCATCTTCTCAGTGTCTGTGCCATCACCTGAGTAATACCGCTTGCGTGGTGTCATAGGAGTGGCAAATATTCTGAGTCTGGATACCACTGCTGATGCAGGCTTCTGAAGTTTTGTCTGGGCAATGACAAGGACTCAGTCAGTTGGTTTTGCTTGTAACTCACTGAATTTACTCTGTAAGGGCTGTGTTTTATTTTCTTCCTGGAGCAAAGAAGATACTCTTCTGCATACAGTCTGTGTTTCAGTTATAATTTTTCCCAGGTTCAGTTTCCAGAGTGTACTGCACATGCCTGTCTATCTATTATCTCCTTTATTTCATGCTGTCAGTATCAAAGGGCTGTCCCTTAGATTTCTGAGGCAGCCTTATCCCAACTCAGGAATGCTATAATAGCCTTCTTAGTAGCTATTAGGTGCCATGGATGACTGGGCTGAAGTGGCAAACTGTTATGCTGCTTAAATGGTTAATGCAGAAGAAAGGTGTACTGAGTTGAGTCAAAACAAATGGATAGTGGGAGAAAATTGAATCAGAGGTTCTAAACATGCTCCAAGAAGGAAACTTCAAACATTTTTTTATTTCTCTTTTGCAGAAACAAATAGAATTCTGTAATAACATCTTATGTGTTGTGTGAATGGGTGTGGATGTGGGTGTCTCTGTTTCTGAGCGTGTTTCCATAACATGCTACAGATTTTTTTCCGTTTGGTTTCTTGTTCTGGACAGTTTGTTTGGTTCTTCTGCTGTGTATTGTTTTCCAGCCCATGATAAAACAGCTCATCCTCAGGCACTGGGCACTGCTTGATGGAGGCATAGCATCCATTTCAGATTTTACCACCTTTTGAGATCAGGAAGAGCTGAAGAAGTAAGGAAAAAAACACGGGATCAATGCTAATACATGCACGATAGCTTTGGGGTGATAAAGAGCCACTGGCATGAACTAGGTCTGGGGACCTTCCCTGTGTCATAGCCAGAGGGCACTAACAGGCTCTGCAACATTCCCCCCCTCCCTGGCAAGGGTTTTGGCTGCCTGTACCCACGACCAAGTCTGCTATGAGCAGCTGTAACCTGGGATGAGTCACTGTGAAATAAACTGTGTGAGATCTGTGTGAAGCCTAGTCAGGGGTCTGCCCACCAGAGAGACCTGGGAGAGTGCTTGGGAGCCGCTTCTAAACTCAGGCCCTTTGTCCTTACTGGAACTATATTCAATATATGTCTGTGTCTGACCATGTACCTACTGCCTGGTCCCTGACCCAGTGACTGGAATTCATAGCCTGACTTCAGAGCTGCCTTGCCTTTGTGGACTTGTCTG
Source organism: Scytalopus superciliaris (assembly GCA_013400415.1). Classification (NCBI taxonomy): domain Eukaryota; kingdom Metazoa; phylum Chordata; class Aves; order Passeriformes; family Rhinocryptidae; genus Scytalopus; species Scytalopus superciliaris. The sequence goes on from VXBX01008262.1 coordinate 250,410, forward strand.
GCAACTGCTGGACTGAGTCCAGCTGTGATTAGAATCACTGAACCTTCTCTGCTCCCTTGCTCATGCACTGTGGGCCTGCACTTTTGTGAGTGGGAGCATGTGTAAGAGATTGGGGAGACATTTAAAAGACAAGATAGGCTTTTCATGCATAACATCACAACTTCAAAGTCCACTAGCTAGCATGAGTAGCACATGATTTATTCCAAAATAGTTTTATGTGATAATGTATTTTGAGAGGTCATATGTGCTTTCTGTGGGATTGTTTAAATATATTTGGTTTATGGAAAGTTAGTTAACAGCAGTCCCAGGCTCAATGGATTAATGAAGAATAGAGTGCACTTAAACGAATCGAAACTGTACAATAGGTACAGTGTCTCACAATGCTCTGGACATGTATCATAGGGTTCTGCACCACACAGAGTATTTTAAAATAAGATCTCTTTACAGTTTTTATTTCCAAATGGCACTGACAACACTTCAAAGATCTTACAGTTCATGTGAGAGAAGCCTTCCAGCAAGAAATAGGAATTACTCTGGTTCTTTTCCATGTGTCCTGGACTGAGCTTATTTTACCACAGCCCTTAGGAAAGTATTTTCCAGCTGCTCCATTTTTTGTCTGACCAAAGAGACTGAAAACAGAGGCTGAAATAAAAGCCTCTTACAGGCCACTGATGGAGATAGAGGGAGGCCATGTGGGGAGGGATTTTCTGACTGTGATTTCCTTTCTTGCTTCCAAAGCCCTTGCCATATTCTGCATTTCATCTAATCCTCCAGATTCAGATGCTAGCACCACTGGGGCATCTGTGGGTCCTTTTCCAACATTGAATGGAGTAGCTTGCTAGCTGGGGATGACTGACTCCTCATTATGCAGACATTCTCTTGACTACCAGGAGTTCCCACCACAGTGACTGAATGGACTTTGCTTACATGAACAGGTCCTGACTTCTACGATGAAGCAGGTAAGGGAGGAGAACTATACCAGCTGAACTGACCGCTGACTTTCCAACATGTAAGTATCCTAACTGTGGCAAATACTCATCCACACTTCTTGAAGTCTTCATAATCTCTTGTTTGTGTCCTCTTCCAGGGCAGAACTGACAGGAACTAAATGAGACAACAATCAGCTTGAATACTTAATTAGTGCAATTTCCCTTGAGTGGCCTGGTGCTTTTTGGCACAGATATAATCTGCTCTGCATGATATACATATCATAGGTATTAGGAAAGAAGGGTAGAAAAATATCTCCTGTTTCTGTATATTATCTTATCCATTCATCTTTGGTCATTGGGAGTGTGCTTTCCAGTCAAAACTGGACTGAGAATAAGTTCTGATGGGATCTCAAGGGAACATCCTAATATATCTTGCCAAAATAAGTATCTGGGGAAAGGCACAAGACTTCTTCTGTCTCTGTAGCCTCCTCCATGAAGCAGAACCTGGGTGAGTATTTCTGTGTGACTGCAATTATAAGGCCCATGCTTGTATGTACAAGGGGGATCTAAATACCAAGAATGTGTGCTTGGAAGAAAGTTTAGGTTCCATACAGAAGCAGCGAAACTAGCAACTCAAAAGCAGTTAGAAGCGCACCATTGAAGAAGAAAGTTTACTGCGTAGAGAGTGTCGCACTTGTGCAACATTGCAAACAGAGCCATAGTATGACATCCAGGCATCTGAGGTAACTCAGTTCACCAAACCCACTTGTCTTACTGTATCTGCACTGTTACAGATCATCAGCTGTTCCTCTGGGCAGCAGTAGAAGTCAGCAGAGTGTGAACATGGATGTTTCCTGTGTGGTGCCTCTTTGTTCTGTCCTTGTAACATAGGCCTGCATAGCAAAGGCCTTTGTTTTCCCAGTTCGTCTTGAAAAACTGGTGCTCACTGAACTTTGCCCAATGCCTGCAGTAGGTACAGTTGTATTTAGCTCATTTACTGATAATCTCCCTCTTAGCCATTGGGAACATTTAAGAGTGGGGTCTACTATTCCTCACATCTTAAGAGAAAACTTGTATCACTGTTATTGTTTCAAAATCTTTCATGGAAGTTTTTTTTCTCCCTTACCAACACAGAGCTTTGGGACTTGAAGCCCACTACCTGTTCCTAGAACCAGCTAACAAAAGGATGGCTCATAGCTTTGCATTCCAACTTAATGGCTGCGGAGGACTGGGGGGGCCAGGGGAGGGGGGGGAAGAGAGGTTTTTCCAAGCTTTTTCTCTATTAAAGTCTCTTAATTTCAAAGGTTGTGGTGGTTTATGGGAAGAGGCCCCCTTCGTAGTCCAGATAGACATCTTGGTTTTCTTTTAAACTTAGACAATCATCAAAATTATTCTACCATGCCCTGTTGTGGTTCCCATCTATCAGACAATCACACCAAGCTTTGTCATCTTCAAGTCTAGTGATCTGGGATCAAAGCAGCTTAGACTGATCCTGCTCCTGTACATTAGCTCTCTTGGCTAATGCTCAGGAGAGCCTAGTTCTTACAGTCAAACTGCATTTGGATATGGAGAGGTAGCACCACACATCCTGAACCAAATATAACTATAGTCAATTATGGTCTACATATCCAGCTACTACTATCAGCAATGGCTAATCCTATAATGCAGTGTAAATTGCTTCACTTCTTATCCAGTTCCTTTGTTCCTAGCCGTGTTTCAGAAACATGGTTTCTCAAACTCTGATCCCACTTCTCAATTATTGCCATTCCTGTTTCAAGGAGTAAGTAACATGCATTTTCATAAGGAGTTATTGAAAACTCCAGGGGAAGCTTAATCAGAACTTTAATCAGAAACCAGTAAAATATGAATGATAATTTTTCTTCCCCTGGGATGAGAAAGATTTAACAATTTGAAGACAGTAAAACATTGCTTCTAAATGGGGCTGCAGCCCTTTCAATTGTGTCTTGATAGATGTTTGAATGGGAGAACTTAAAGATGCTTCTAAGTAGCAATTTGGAAGGTAAGTGTTAAATAGTGGTTATACTTTATTACAGTGCTAGAGGGCACTGTACTGTTGAAGGTGCTGTTTATAGATCAAATATAATAGCTGGGAGCTAGACAGTTTAATGGCTTGAGATTCCTTTGCATGTTTTGTTAGAGAGACATGTTAATCCTGACAGTGTTGTAACTCATAATAATTGCACTCTCCCTGTCTCAGGCACACTGTGTTTAATTCTTTGTTGTCCTGACCCTGTGGACTCCTTTATTCTGAAGATGTGCAAGAAAATGTAAACTGCTGCCATTCTGGATACAAAAACAGTCTGCCTGCAGTTTGCACTGGTACAAATGCCTGTATGTGGTTCAGGCCACATAAAGTCTGTAATGTCTGGAAGACCATTAGCATTTACTTGTCTAACTACAACTGTGAGCATCCGCACTCCATATAAAAGGTCTTCTATCCAGCTAGATCAGCTTTACAGTTGATAGATAAGGACAAAATGTACCTCTAACTGTTGTCAGTTCAGATAAACAGAACTTAAAGCCCTTTTTACAGAATGCCACCAGTTGTCTTATAACACTGTCACAAAGCTGGTGTCCATCACTGTGACTTTAAACAGTTCTCACCTTGTGCACTTCAGTGTTACATGTTTCTCTGGAGAAAATTGCTTGTTTCATCTCTGCTGCTAGGCTTTGAAAATAAGAAATAATGACACTATCTGAAAAATTCACAACTTTTCTACAAAGTTTTTTTGGAATGTTTTGTTCACACATTTTCACTAAAATGTTCTTTCATAAACAAAACATTCATACACTTGTTTAAAATATTAAGAATGTTTTGGTTTTTAATCAGAATTCAAGGTTAAACATGAACATTCATTTTTTAAAGTTTATCAGAGTTTTTTTATTCTCACTTCAATTTTTTTTCTTACTAGAAAGGGGAAAAAATGAAGCTGGGGATTTTACCTGCTTTTTAAAAATCTTTTTCATTATCAAATTTCCTACAAGTATTTCTTTTCTTCTTAAAGTTTTGAAAATCCATGTTTTCATTTAGATATTACTTTTAAATAACTTGACTAGTTCTCTTTCAGAACTTCAATCAGTGTTATCATGTAAGTTCTTCCTGTATATTCAAAACATGAGGAACAATAAGTTATTGCTGTTTCTGGACATTGCTTAAAATATCTGTCCCAGACAGATTTGACATGATATCATGACAGCAAGCAAGTCTTCAATGATGAGCAGTCTATGTTTTCACATGACCCCCATTAGAAATTCACACAGTTAATAGATCCATGAAATCTATTGTCCAGAACATCTATTGCAATCAGTGAAAGTGTCTTGGAAAAGTGCTTTCTGGCAAGTATGCTGTGGGTTTGAACTTGGGTCACTGCTCAAGTCCACTGAAAGGACAGCATGCAACTGAAGGTCAGGAAAACTTGAAACTGTGAGGGTAGGCACCAACAGAGTAGATGCTGTTATAAAAATAGAAAAAATTTTGTTGCAATTTTTTTTTCTTTTATAAGTTGTTTTTTTGTTGCTGTTTTCCAAGTTGTGTAAATTAATTCTGAAGAGAGATCACACTGGACAACAGAGCTCATTTCAGTCTTTTCTTACCCTACAGAATATGACTTCTTTCTCCACCTTGCATGGCTGTGCCTGCAAATCCCATCCTGCATGTTCCCAGGCGCCTGTTTCCAATGCAATTTCTGTTTGGCAGTGAACTGCTATTTTTCCTGCTTCCCCTACCATCCCCCAGCTCATGTTCTAAGCAGATGTGAGGTGGGCTTATCCTGCTTGGAAAAAATTCTAACTGTTGGCCTATCACAGGAAGGGAATTATCTATCCACACTGCTCTGCATCCCATACTCCTTTCTTCTTCCTTCCCTTTCCCTTTTCATCGCAGCTTCTCTTTATATTTCCCTGCTGCTACCTTATAAACTACGGTTCTCTCTCATTTTAATCTCCCCTCTTGCTGTCTTAATGGATTGAAGACATCAGAAACATGAAGGAAATGTTTCAAAGTCCTAAGAATTGTTTTGAGAAATGGCTGGTAATTTTTTATGTATTGGGGTTTTCCAGGGAGATATTTTATGCGTATGCTGGATTTGATTAAATTGACAGTTCATATCAGGAAAGAAAGGAAGACACCAGCATTGTCTGACAGTCACCTGTAAGGTAGAAAATCCAAACTTAAGGCTGGATTTACAGCATTTCAGGAAGTTTCTTCCAGGTTGTATATGTCTTCCTGTCCACAAAATAAGAAATTTCAAAGATTTCCACATACTAGAAAATTATTTCCTTACTAGCTGTTGCACATCTTTGATTAGTTTATAAAGGTTTAATTTTGATCTTAGCTTCTTATCTTATGGTATACAGCAGTATTTGACTTGGGTTTTCTGTTTTGTGACACTGCCAGTGGCTATAACCTTTATGCACAAAGTCTTTCTTGCAGGAGCTCTCATCATGCTGTTTTGCAGTGGATAGCACAGTCTTGGGTGCTACAAAACTGCTGAATTAAGACAACGAAGGCTGCTGTGCATAAGAAAGCCTCAGGTAACAGTGATTGCAAATGCTCCTTGTTAAGGGATATGTGCTCCTGCTTTTCTGGCTTACTCTGCCCCCTTAGAGCACAGTTACATGCTCCTGGGTGCTGTTTCAGGCCTATGCTTCACCCTTTTCTCAACATGTAGATTAATCATGAGATGTTGGCCAGCACACAAGGTAATGGCTGAGAGAGGGAAATAGCCAATTAAAGGATCAAAGTCAGGGAAATTAAGCCTTGAGAGGAAAGGGTACAAATAGGGTGGGGTTGGGAAGAGCAGGGTAATAGCAGCCCTCAAGGGAGACACCAGAGTAGGAAATGGAACCAGAAGCAAAGCAGCTGAGGGCAGGACACAACTGCTTTCCCTTGCCAGGATTGTCTAAGAAGGGAGAGAAGCAGCACAGAAAGACAGAAATGGAAAAACTTTGTAATATATACACTGATTTTGAAAGCTGTTCAGCTACCGCAGTCTCAGGGGGCCTACCTGTGAGCTGGGCTATGCAAACAGAGCTTTCTGGGTGATTCAGTGTTGGAGGAGAGAAGAGGGATTAGCTGTGGAAGACAGCTTGATCAGTGCAGATCTGTGACTGCCTGAGCTCTGAGAACTGTTTGCTGTGTTTGTATGGACTCTTGCTATGTTAAGGACTGTTTGCAGTTTGAAATCTGTACGAAGTTTGAGGATTTTATTATTCTATATGTTTTCCCTTTGTTTCACTGTGTCTTCGCGCTGGAATATTCTATCCCTCGTGGCATGTAACCCATCCCTGATTGGTCCCTGCTTGCAGCAGGCTACCATTCCCTTATATGATATATACCTGCCTCTCTGTTGCCAGTTTTGAAAGATCTTGCCTTGTATGGCTGGAGCTGGCCCAAACCCTTCCCCAAAACCTTCAGAGGGTGCTCCTGGGGTCAGAACCCAGCCGCCCGACTATTTAAGTTGTAGCAGTTTGAATAAAGCTCTCTCCGTGCTCACCCCTGCAGCACCCACTTCACTCCCTGGAGTGTCTCCCTTTCGTTCTTTCCCCCCTCCACCTTCCCCTCAGGACTGCAATTCAGCAGCTGAGTGAGCTGCAAGTGAGCTCCCACATTGCTTCTCAGCAGCTTCCTTGCACCACTGCACTGCCACTCGCTCTCCCTCCCTGCCGCTAGTGCCTCGGTCCCTCCTTCCCATAGTTCCTCCCAAGCCCCTATTGTATCACCTCTACTTTTGAAGTAACGTTTACTAATATCCTTACTAATATTCCCATTTTTGACAAGCTAGATCCTTGGTTTTAATGTCCTGGGGTATATGTAGTTGGTGACCCCACTTAAATAAGTGTTCCTCCTGCTTGGGCTTTACTGAGCCTTTTTTTTTCTTTTCTTTTTGAGGAATGTGCTCATATTGTGCATAGACTAAAGTTGCCCAAGAGACACTTCTGTTGTAAAAGGTTTTTCATGGAAAATTAGATGTTTACAAAACAGAGACAATACTGAAATATTTGTTTGGGTTTATTTTCCCCCCTGAATAATTTTAAATGGCAATATGCAAAGCAAAGTAATTTTTCTTGTATGTCACACTGTTTCATTAAGGCACTAACAGAAGACACTTGATCTAGAAATTAAGATAAGTTGCTTCAATCAGTACGAAGTAGCAGGTGCCCTTAGTGATTAAACGTAAGAGAGTATTCCCATTATTCTATTAAGCTTTATGTCAGCAGTTGTCATCATTCCTCTCATATTCTGAAATACTGTGAAAGCATGTTCAGAACAGTATTTCAGGATCTTGGAATGAATGCTTTCTAAAAGCGTGGACTATAAGGATTTTCACTTCATCGAAAACTTATAAAATTTGTGTTTGGTCTATAACAGATTAAAAAATAGGGATTGAAATATTTTCTTGTGAAAGATGAAGTATTAAGTTTGATAATACAATATATTTCTGACACAGTGAAGGTGCTATTCTGCTTCTTGGCCCATGGATCCAGCCTGTCCAGATCCCTGTGCAGAGCATTCTTTCCCTCCTGCTGAGTAACACTCCCACACAATCTGGTGTCATCTGAGAACTGAGTATGCACTCAATCCCCTTGTCCAGATCATCAATAAAGGTGTTAAACAAGACGCCTCATAACTGAGCCCCAGGGAACACCATTTGTGACCAGCCTCCAGCTGGATGTAACTCCATTCTCCACCACTCTCTGGGCCCAGCCATCCAGCCCAGTTTTTATTCAGTGAACAATACACTCATCCAAGCCATGCACAGCCAGTTTCCCCAGCAGAATTTGTGGTAAATGGTGTCAAAGGCTTTACTGAAGTCCAGGTAGACAACATCCACAGCCCTTCCCTCTCCACTGAGCAGGTCAGTCACCTTAGCAGACCAGGACCTGCCTTAGAGCAGCAAATACAGAAGGAGGAAACCAATGGAAAAAAATACTTGAATGATGATTAGTCAGTATGCTGGGCTTTTAGTTGCCATTTAAATTTAAATATGTACTGCAGCATGAGGTAAATAAGCCAATTGAGTCTTGGTGATGTGCAGTCTGAGATATTCATAGCTATACATCTTTGCAAATGTCTATGGTCTGGTTTCTTGTGGTCAGCTACTGAGAGTGACTAGCCTGTACCATACACTCCTGTATAATGCATTGTGTGGGACTAAATAAAACTGTAGAATCCGATAAAACTGTAAACAATACTTTGAGGTGGGTTATTGAGGCAACATCAAGGGGCCTCATACTTGGTGCACTAGCTCTCTCAGCCCTCTCATTCACATCACATCTATGTTTAGGTTTGACAATATCTTTCAGGGTGTATATTGCATTACAGAATCTGACAACTGTAGAATTCCAAGTCTGACAATCTTGTAAGTTAATAATGTACTTTTTTTTCTCAAAATAACCAGGAGGGAAGCATAGACAGTGACTTATCTACTTAATTGAAATCTGAGGAGTTAAGTTCTGGTTTTATTTCTGTCAACACAATCCCAGGGAAGTCAATCATATGGAACCAAGTGTGCAATTTAATTCTAAATTGTTTGTTATATTCAAGATGTCTGTTTCCACATGGGGTGGGATCCCACCAGTTCAAACTGAAACAATGTAATTTCTTTCTCAGATGAACTTCCACTGAATTAAAAAAAAAAAAAAAACCACAGCTTTTTCCTGACAACTGGTGCAAGACAGGTGAGGTGGCAATTGTGTGGGAAACAGAAGAGGGACATGTACCCTCTCCCACAGCCTAGCCTGTTGCAAAGCGGGAGAGAATTGGGGAAGACTTGCTATAAGGCACAGAACTCCTTTTGATTCATCTGCTATCAAAGTAGTAATGTGATTCTGTTAATTTAGATAAATATCTAAGGTTCTACTCTGGCTTACATCAACTGTTTATTGTACTAATGTGTAATATGTATATGTTGCCAATTCTGAGATAACAGCTGTAGTTCAGTGTCCATTCTGGTTGCTTTACTGTTTAGAGAGACATTCTCTTTTCCCCGAAATGTTACTGAAAGAGAGAAACTCACAGGCAAGGAAAATGGGATTTTCTGAAAAGGTTTCTCTTATCTCCTGCTAGGCTCATGCTGACTGAGATCAGATAGGGATCTTGACTGCTGTTTCACATATTCAAAACAAAAGGGCAAATTTAACAGTCATCTGATGGCAGGAATAAGCCCAGTTCCTTTTATACTGGCTGGCCCCATATGAGGAGCCTGTCCCATGTGCTGTCAGGCAATGCCTGACTTGCCTGCAGTACTGAGGAGTCCTCGGGACTTGTTCTGCTGTATCAGGTATCAGCATTCATCTTCAGCACTGGTTTTTTGATTTCTTCAGTTTGTGGTGGAAAAGAACTCCATAAGCAAACTAAAGAAATACCTGGCCTTCTCAAATCTGATGAAAGCCTCATGGATGCATGATTCTCTCAGGTCACAAAGCAGGGAGGGGAATATAAGCCAGGTTTCCCATAGTCCCAGGAGGTGATTTTCCTGGTGAACCATTAGGAGGAAGATAGAACTATAGAAACACAGGCATGCTTCTGACACCTGGCCAGAATGTAAGATGATAAAGAACATGTTTTTTTAAAAAAAGTCATAGGCCAATGGAGGTCAGAAGAAACCTCTGGAGGCCATCTAGTCCAGTCCCCCCAATCAACATGGCATCAGCTTTGATTAGGTTACTCAGAGCTTTGTCTCCATCCAGGTTTTGAATGAGTCTGAGAACAGAGGTTCCTCCATTTCTTGGGGAACCTATTCCAGTGTTTAATTCCCCCATTATGACTTTTTTCTCCTGATACCTACCTGGAATTTCTTGTGTTGCAACTTGTGTCCATTGCCTTTCAAGACTGCCACTGTGTACTATGGAGGGAAGTTCAGCTCAATTGCCTCTACGGATTCCCATTATATAATTGAATATAGGAATAATATCGTTCCTTAACCTTCTTCTGTTATGGTGAAGAGATCCATCTTTCTCAGTCTTTCTCTTCTCTTAATTACCATGACCTCTGTTGGACTTGCTGCAATATGTTAGTGTCCCTCTTGTGTTGTGGTCCCAAAACTTACACAGTATTCCAAGTGTAATTTCATCAATGTCAAACGGATGCAAATAGTCACCTCTGACTAGTTGGCTCCACTCTTACTAATACAGCTCAGTATGTGGCTGGATGCCTTTGTTGCAAAGGTACATTGTTGATTCATATTAGATTTGTCTTTCATCAGAATCCCCAGGCCTTTTCTGCAAAGTTGCTCTCTACCCAGCTGGTACTCACGGGGTTGAAGAATTCCCTGACTGTGGTCAGGACAGATACTATCAATATAGATACTTAAACTGCTGCTTTTGCATGGCACTATCCTGTACCAACTGCAGGACTTTGAATTTGTCTTTCATGAAACTCCGTCAAGTTTCATTTTTCTGTCTTGCCAATGTCCCTTTGAATAACAGTGTTGTCCTCTATCATCCAAATTTGATACCATCCACCGACTTTGCATCCCAAAGTCCAGTTTATTAATACAGACTACACTTGACATCAAAAAATGTTGCTCCCAGTATTGATCCCCAGGGACCACCAGTCACCAAGCACAACCTTTTGAGTCTGGATGTTCTTCCTGATTTTCATTTACTTCATAGTCTACCTATTCAAACCAAATCTCACCAGTTTGGCTTTGAGGATACTATGGAGACTGCATCAAAGATATTTCTGTACTCAAGGTAAACCAATATTTACTTCTGTTCTCACATCCACAAGTAGAGCATACAATTTATTTTAAAAGTGATCCCTTCATGACAGAATCCAGTCCTCAGGGAAAGGCAGTGCTGAGCACGTTCTCAGTGTTCCTTGGCTTCTGCCTTCCCTCCAGAGGTCTTCCATGTATGAGATCAGTTCCAGCACATAACTTCATTCTTCCAGTCCTCAAAGCTATACATGAGTTTCCGACTCAGCTTCCACATGCTTTCCTTCTCTTATAAGCAGAAAGGAAAGATGCCAAGTACATGGGAATGCATGTCCCAGAGCACAGTGACACGTAGGAAGTCTGCTTTTGGCCACACTTGATAATATTTTGTTTCCATACAGTCTCTCTGCTCATAATGTGAAGATGATAATGTCCTTCAGTGAGCAAAGCATAAATACTCTCTGTCAAGATGATAATCCCAGTTAATTTTGCATGCACTACTAGAGATGTCTATCTATCTATCTATCTATCTATCTATCTATCTATCTATCTATCTATCTATCTATCTCCCAGCATTCTGGTAAGTCTCTCTCCCATTTGTCTCCAATGTAGTAATCAGTGTGATCTTTAGAAAACACATTCGGTTGTCATTATTACTAACGTGTCTGGAGATGCTGATGCAGTTCATGATGCTGCTATAGCAGGTTGTATCTAAACATGTTTTACCCAAAAAATTTTTAGCTAAATAAGAGAAAGACAAGATGAAATCAGATTCGTGAAGCCATTTACACAATATTGTTTAAATCAGGAGCAGAACCAAATCAACAGATTTTAAGTCTATTCAATCACCTGCTAGACCACAGTTTCTGTAAATATATTGTGATGGTTGTCCACACGTCTGGGTTGCTGGTCCAGGCAACAGAATGTCTTTCATATCCCATTCATCCTGTGTTAGTGCCCCAGTTACCCAGATCTTCCCAACACCTTCCAAACTTAAGGTCACATACTTCACCTCAGAGGAACACAGGACTTGTGTAAATAAATCTTAACCCCTGCTCTTCCAGGCTATTCTAGAATCCAGGTCCTATGCATACCAAGGTTAATCTCTGAGTCCTTTTCTTTGACTTCCGAGACTTCTAGGTTAGGACTCAGTGCCATGAATCTCCATGCTATACATACCACAATTGTCCACTGGTCCTAGGAGAAGCTGATGCTGAAAATGTATGGAGTCTCCAGCCTTTGGCAGGCCAAATCTTCCTCCATTACCTGCAGAAGAATGACTTCTCTTGGTCTTGTAAGTACATTTTTCTTCCCTTCCAAAATTTAAATTACTACATTCTGCCAAAATTTCCTTCAAGAAAAACTGAAAATATTCCTGGCACAATGTGATTAATTACCAGAGCTTTTGCTAAGGTGTGTGCTCTGGACACCTTTCTGTTTTCCATGCAGAATCATCCTGGATGGGGCAATAAACGCAGCCTGCATTCAGCCACTGAATTCAGCCAGTGAAACCCTGAGGAAGGGGAACTGGAGCAATAGTGCTGCATGTTTACTCTGAGTTGTGTATTTGGCTTCTGTAGAACCTGGAGGTGGATCCTGGCTGGAGAAAACACAACCCAAGAACATGCCTCTAGTGCTGCCACAACCTTAAGGGACAGGAAAACAAAAGCAAACAGGAGCTTGGGCTGGCCTTGAAATGCTGAGTGGGGCTTTAGGAAGGAAAGGAGAGGATGAGGTGCTTGGCTTGTTTAAACAGCTGCAATAAATCAGCAGCTCTCTTCCCCTGCCCTCCCCTTGCTGCACAGCAGCGCCCACTATGCCAAGGAAAACAAAGTAATCCCAAAAAATGCAATCCACCACAGTGCAGCTGAAACACACTGAAGGACAGAACCAGCCCACAAACAGTGTAAGGAGAGAGTTGTTTTCAGATGACACATAACAAGAACTGCAAAGATGTGTACCAGCAGCAAAACAGAGCAGGAGGAAAATTAGAGAGGTAAGCACTGAAAAGGGAGAGGCCAAACTTAATTTTGCTGTGAGCTGAGCCAACTGGGCTGATCACAGTGAAAGGTACTTTCAGTTAGATCAGGATGGGATGTGCTGCTGCTGGCACCTGTGACTTCTGGTTCCTGCACTAGCTGGTTAGCCCAACCAGCTAACAAAGCTGCTGCTAACCAATGTGGCAGCTTCTTTGTCCAGAGTCAGTACACCTCTCTGGGAACTTAGAGCCTATGGAAACATACTCAGGCTACAGCTGAAAAGTTTGGAAGCTTGTAAGAATCACATAGGTTATAGAGGGAGCTTGGGGGCTGCTGTCACATGAGGATCAAAGCAGCACTTTGAGGACAACCCCAAAGATGAGGATCCATAGGAAATCAGCACAAGAAAGAGGTGAGTGAAAATTGCTAACACTGAATATATAGTAGAACTCAGTTTATTGCTACAAGTCATCTAATTTTCACCCTGCCCCCCTTCCCAGCCACTCAGCTCAGCCTTTTGCCTGGCTGCTGTGCAATCTGTTCGGCCAGTGCCCACTTAAGAATAGTTATTGCAGGGAGTGCAGTTAGAGACTTTGTAATTGCTCAGCTGATGGTGTAATGGTCTCTCTGAGGATTCAGCCCAGCAACAGTAATGATACAGCTGGTCTGTCTTGCCTGATGGGGATCATTTCCACTTTATTATAACTGTGATTTTCAGCTCAATAATTCCGGAGTATTTTTAGACCTTTGAGATGAAAAAGTGTTGGCTTTTTTTGTTTTCTTTTTGTTTCTTCTTAACTGGTGACCAGGAGAAAAGTAAATTTTCAAGGAAAGTCAGACAGGAATCCCCCAGTTCAGCTTTCTTCCTGCACTCTTTCAAGAAGAGAAAGGAACTCTTAGCAAGCTGTGGAAAGAGGTCTGTATGTTTCTGGGGATGAACTGGGAGCTCAGGCATAAAATAAAGTGAAGAGGAATTTCGGCTGAGACCACCTTCCATTTTGACATCTTATGGTAAAAATGTTCCACAGAGAAGTGAGAGGTGAAATTCACTTGTCGGTTTAAAACCAGACCATAAGAAACTCTGCTAGAAAACTGCAAGAGACAACACAGCCCTAATAGTCACCATCCTTGTCAGCCTCCAGTTGCTGGAATCACCTCAGTAGCTGTGTCCTTCCTCCAGGCCATTTTTCTCCCAAACAAAAAATGATTTTATGCAAACCATAAAATAGGATTTAACAAATCACATTTTTGTGTGCTCTGGGGTTGGCCTAAGGACCAAGCTGCTTCCTGATAGATGACTTCTCTGGTAATCAGGGAACCTCCCAGAGGTTGTCCCTTGGCAGCTCCCAGGTGACATGTCTTCCTTCTTCTGGCACATATAAGAGCACCACAGCTCTAAATTGTTTCTCTTGCACCTGTTTGACATGGGATAAAACCATGCCTTGTTACATCTCAGGGAGGGGAATATAACTGTGAAAGCTACTTCTCCTTTGTTATGTATAGATCAGCAAGGGATATCTTGTCAATTGTCATTTCTGTCTACATCTGCTTCATGTTCTGGTATTAAAGCCCAGAGCCTCAGGCATCTATTGGATTTTGTTTAAATGCTTTATTGGATTTTATGAACCTCAGATACACCAGACAGACCATAGGAGACATGTCGTGGTGATATCCACAATAACCAATTAAAATCCCAGCCATGTTTCAGCTCCATTTTCAATGAACTATGGAGACATAACTCTCTTTGCTATAGGGTGAACAGAGATCTCATTAACTACATTTAATTGAGAGTGGCAGCTAGTGGATTTTATACATTAGGGAGCACTTCGGTCGACATTGCATCTTTCAAATGGATACACTGAAAAATTATAATGAATCCCATGATCGATACAGAATCATCTTTCTTGTTTCCAGTGTTGTTTCAGTTTCAATGTAACTTGAATAGATGAGCTTCAGTTAATAAAATTCAAATTTTCTTCACCTTACAATATTTTTTACAAACTGACTGTTATTCCCTTCTTTTGGCATCATCTTTATCAATTGGCCTTTCAAAATGACTGAAGAAAAAAATTCTTTTTCCTCTGCTTCATTTTGAGGATTTCAAAGCTCTCAGGAGCAGCAGACGACTCTTTTAAGTGTCTGATATTGTTTCTATTTTAGAGAAAGAGATTAAAGGAAAGTGAGGTTAGGTGTTTCTCACACGGTGTGTCACAAACAAAGGCAGTGGTTAAACTGTAAACTGAGCTCTGAAGTCTCAGGACACAGAGTACAACACTAATAACAGAACATCTTTCCTCTATAATTCATTAGAGATTCCAGAGAGGTGTGTGAGCTCCTTCATATTATTGAGAAAGAGGACATACAAAGAATGTCATTTGAGATAAATAGTTCACTGAATGCAATGAAAAGGTAGTGGCAAGAGCAGCCATACGGCATGTGAGCTCATATGCATGCACATACACACACCCACATGCATACACAGATATGTTTTCCCGTATCTTACTGTTACTCAGGCACAGTAATTCCTTACATCACCTTTCCTTGTAAACTATAAGAATGGGAATGTATATAAGAAGAGAGTATATTACAGACTATTTAAGATAGTGGCAGCCTTTCTTCAATGGACTGTGCTAACCCAGTTAATTCTATGAGAGTCAATCGTTGTGTAGGTCAATTTGTACACAGTCTTTAGAGAATCATATTCATCATTGTAGGTTGGCTTCACTCTGTGAATTATCACTTCTTTAGGGATGTTAATACCCTTTTGAGTGTGATAGCTTTGTACGGTAGTTATACACTTCCTTCAGGACTTTCTAAGTCACATTTTGATGTATGCGTAGAGCTTTCTAGACATCTGCCTTTTTGAGAGAAATGCTTCAGGCTTGGTCTCTGAAGTTTAATTGTTTTGGAAAGTATGAAGAAATTCTTTTCTTCTGGTGGTTTGGTTTTGTTGTTGTTGTTGGGGGGGTGATGATTTTTTTCTTTTCTTTTTTTTTTTTTTTTTTCTTATAAGAAAATGGGTGTCTGTCTGAGACTCTAGTTATAGTAATAACAGTACCCCACTGGGGATGTGCAGGTAGCAGATTCCCCCAGCAGCAGGACTGGGAGCAGGAGGGTCAGGCTGCCCCTTCTGACTCTCTTTCTGGTCCTCTGTGTCCTCACTGACTTGTCGCCTGGGAGCAGTGACAGGAGGTGCAGCTTGTGTCTAGGAAAGCTGGGGACAGGGTGGCTCCCTGCCAGGAGAGAGGTGTGAGGTAGCTGCCAGGCTTTCATGCCATCAGCTCAGTGGCTAATTGTTTGCATAGCTTTGCCATTCCCAGTGATCTTCCCCTGTGTTCTATGTTCCTCATGTGGTTTCCATTAAGGTCAGGATGGGGGAAGGGAAGCATGTGAATTACTGCAGTATTTACTCTCACTTATCATGCCAAAGCTCAGAGTGCTCTGTCATACAGAGGCTGCAGGGAGCTGAAAGCAATGCACAAAGGCCATTTTTGGATGTTGTTAACTGCACTGATTGAAAGGCAGAAATATCCTGCTCCCATCTCTTCACAAGACTCTGACCACCTCCTTTTCTTACTGCCGCCTGCACAATAAGGAGCACAGTGTTGACTCAAAAGTTCATGAGAACTGGAACCTCCATCCAGCAGAAAACAAAGTGATAATCCTTTAAGTATGGCTACCGTTTCCAAGTGGGTAGGATTGGGACTGCCAGCAGAACCAGCATGAGCTCATCCACCACAGGGCAAGGGATTGACATCTCTCTGTCTTCACTTCTTTGTGTGTGCTCTGTGGCTGGCCTAAGGACCAAGCTGCTCAGTGAATCTCCTCCTGATAGATGATTTCTCTGGCAATCAGGGAGCCTCCCACAGTACCTCAGCTGTCATTTGGCCCCTTCTTTTGCATAATGTTGGCAAGGTCTTTCAACCCTTCATATATAAAATTACTTTCAGCTAGTCCAAGTAAGTTTTCTTTCCCCTCATTTTCCTTTTCTCCTTTCTGTGGGTACGTATTCCTTGCCTTTAATGCCAGTGGCACAGATAACTGGCAAAGCGAGTTGACTCCTGACACTGCGGGCCTGCTGATTGTTCACCATCTTTTTACTGGAGATGCTGCAATTGCTGGAGTTGGGAGGATGGTCCTCTCAGAATGGGGTCTTTTCTTATATGTGGCTTCCAAGTGTGCACCTCTCTGAGTATTTTGAATACTCTTTTGCTAAGTAGAGTTCAGATTAGAAAGAGCACTGGATACAGATCAGAGACCCAGCGCAGCTTGATACTGATAGATGTTAAGAACACAGAAGTTGAAAGGGAGATGGCTGCAGCTTGACAGCTCATGGCTGGGTTTTCCCATACAAACTCCCCAGTCTTCTCATGCTTAGCCTTTCTTTTGATGGATGAAAGGACAGCATGACATGTATGGAGTAATTTTCTTTCTGTTATATGAGTACATTTCTGTTGGAGGGAGGCTCAACAACTTGCATGGGAGAAAGAGCTGTCCAGAGTAAAGATGGTAACAAGAAGGAAAAAGTAGACTGCCGTGGGTTAACTTTCACGAGCGAGAAATGAACTTCACACATCAACATGATGCATATTCAAATCCAACTTTATTCGAAACTTCTACAGGTATATATACCTTTTTTACTACTGAACACACGTTTCTATATGCAAAGCGATTGGCCTTAGGCTACTGTCTGTCAATCCTTATTCAGGAGACAATTGGTTAGCAGCTAACTCACTGTGTCTTATTGTTGCTAATTGTTAAGCTCATTATCTCTCTTTTATCACCCTAAGCTTATCTCGGTTCTCATGGCTTCCTTGGTTTTTTCCCAGCCAACTTCTGCACAGCTTAAGTAAACACTGTCTCTGAGCTAAACGATCCCACAGTAGACCAAGTGAAAGCTCTTCCCTTTGACAATGACACGTGAAGAGGTGGTCCTGCACAGCCTTTGTCTGTTTTACAAACAGGGGTTGTTCCTAAAGAGGAGACATTTTGCCTCTCTCCAGCCTTCTCAGATGATGGTTTACAAATGTGGCCATTCATAAACTGGCCTATCTCTGCACAGGTCAGGAAGAAGCAGCAAAGAAAATCAAGGAGTAGAAGGCAGAAAAGTTCAACATCTAGTATCTGCACAGACTGGAAATGAGTCATGAGACATACACAGCTCCAGCAGTAGCCTATGTATTGACTGCTTTATATAGAATCATAGAATATGCTGAATTGGAAGGGAACCATCAGGATTATCAAGTCCAACTCCTGGCCCTGTGCAGGACACTCAAAGAATCAGACCATGTGCCTGAGAGCATTGCCCAAACATTTCTTGAAGTCAGACAGGTTTCTTGCTGTGACCCCCTTCCCTGTGACCAAGCTTCTTGCTGCGAGCCCTTCACTACCTGACCACTCGCTGGGTGAAAAGATTTGTCCTGATATCTGACCTAAACCTTCCCCAACTCAGCTTCATGCCATTTCCTTGGCTCCTGTCACTGGTCACAAGAGTGAAGAGATCAGTGTCTGCCTCTCTGTTTCCCCTCATGAGGATGTTGAAAACCACAATGATATATCATGACCTTCATCTTGTGGTGGCAAGCATATCACATCTCCTTTGGAGGCCTAGCAGTTATGCAAGTCTTCACACTGTAAAGCTAGAGTGATGCATTGCTCTTTCTACAGAGATTAACCTGGACGATATTCACAAAACTGGCAGCAAGCCCAGAGCAAATTGGTGTTATAGGTCTGGAGTGCGACTGGGACTTGGCACATCAGTGCTTGTGTTTGTGCACTAGTTGTGTGCCGGGGTATGAGTACAGGTGGGGTACAAGTGGGTGTATCTCTGGGGCTAGATTGTACCTGTAGGAGTCAGATAGCTGGAGCTGAAACTAAGTATCAGCATTTTCAGCCTGTTAATGGTGTTGGTTTCTAAATGGACTGATCTCACATTCTTAACATTTTCCCCAGAACTATTATCCTCAAAGCAATAGCACACTTATGTCCTTTTGTGCTCTGCGAAAATTATTATTTTTGTAAAAAATAATCTGCTCTAAACAGCTTTGCCTGTAAAGGAGTGCAGATGGGACAACAGGCAGAAGGGACAGTACAGAGGGTTAGAAGCCAGGACGCTCAGGTCCTAGTCTCAGATCTGATCGTGTGGTATTGCTGTTTTTTTTAAATAAAGATGCCTACCTGCTGTCCTAATAGGCTAAGAACACCAGTCATACAACATTAAAAAAAATTGGCGGTTCTGCAAAAATCTGTTTTCAGTTAACATTACAGCTCTGAAAAGCAATCTAATGAAACAAACTAATAGTCACACTGGGCTGCTGACCCTGGCTTTCTGAAATTCTCTCAAGATTGACAGAGTTCTCTGAGCTGTGATAAAATGTAAGTAGCTTGCAAAAATGTTCTCACTGTGGGAGCGCTTGTAACAATGTCCTCTCCTGTGGAGTTCTCTGGTATCTGCTAAGTCCCAAACTCACACAGCAGTTTTAATTCAGCACAGGATGGGTGCACTTGGCAGGGTTTCTCTCCTATATCCAGCCACTGAGTTTTTTTAAACTTGTACAAGCTCTGTAGTTTGGGGCCAAAACCTCTGCTTCAATTGGTTTAATCTGGCCAGCAGAATCAAAGTTTTGCTGGGATGGTAAACGGACAAAAGGAGAACTGTGTTTCTTAGTCCTTGTTTCCCTAGTAAACCAGGCTAAAAACAACTTTGAATTAAAAATTCCAACCAGCTCCAGTCACCACTTGGCATACAATCAAAAATTGCTCCTCTGCTGTAGAGAAACAGGACTTCATGGCTTTATGAAGCTTAAAGAATAGGCTGTAAACATTACTGTTGTATAGACTATATTGTCTCAGATTTGTATTTGTCAGTGTCACCAACAGTAGAATAAAAGGGCAATAGCTGCTAACAGGATTTTCCAGAAATATATTTGAGTCTGTACTAATATGCTGGAGTGAACATGGTAGGGGATGAAGGGTTCAATTTTATGGATTTTAATCTTCCCAGATACACAGAAAAACACCTGCAGTTTGTTAGCAGGTCAGTAAAGGTAGACTAGAAGTTTTGACATTTCCAGGAAGGTTAGGAATGAAACCCATAACTAACCACAATTTGTGTAGAGAATGTGGTGATGGTTTGTCATGGACTGGGCCTGTGCTTTTCAGTAAGAAATTCTGCAGCAACCCTAAATTCCAGCAGCAAAGCCTTGCATGAGTCTCACGCATGATGCATTTTTCTCTCACAACTCCTGATGAAGATTTGCTTGGTAAAGGAGGATCTGAGAGATGAAACATTTGCTTGCAGGTTCAAGTTTTCATAGCAAAGAGCTCTCTGGACATCATTAGTTTGTGGTTAGCTGAATGAGCTAAGCTTGATGGTATCCCAATCCTTTTCCAGTAACCACTTGATACATAGATGGGATCATTTTGTCATTCACCAAAGTTTTATATATGTCTTCTTGCAAGTGGAAGCAGGCTTGGTGCATTTTAAGGGACAGTCTGGCACTATCCCAAGAACAGGCATCTCAACTAAATACTTATTCTACCAGGAGGGGCCCTGGTGCAGAGGTGGCTGTTCTTGAGAGAATGTTGCAGCCTCTTCCCAGTGCCTTCGAGCAGCACCAGACAGGCAGACTGCAGGTGGATAGGGGCTGTAACAGGGGCTGGCTTGCTGTGAATCAATTACATGTACTTACAGCTACTGTTTGTAGGTCGTGGGCATGCTTGGAGAGATCCTACAACATACCCCTACTTAAGAATAAAAAAGCTCTATACTTAGGTGAGGACTTTTTGATTCAGTGGTAGACCATTGATTTCTGAGGGAAACACTTCAGTTGTTTCTCACCAAATCTTTTGCCTTTTGTGGGTTTTGGAATTTTCAAGAATAGTGAACCTTTCAATGAATTTGGGGATCATCATTATAAGGCATAGATATGTATAGTATATTTTGCCCAAGCAGATGTAAGGCAAATTTCTCACATCCTGACCTTCAACACTACATGCTGCACAGGATTTTGTGTGACTCTTGCTTGAAAGTTGAATCAACTATTCTGGGTTACTCAGAGTTTGTGAGATTTTAAGTCATTTTAGTGGTAGTCTTTTTAAGTTTTTTTACAGAATTAAGAGATCTATCTACATTTTTGTTTAAGGGACTCCTCCCTGTCTGATTCATCCAGAAGGACTCAGATTCCCATTATTCTCTGGAAAGGCCACGTGTTTATTCCTTCCTTTAGGAGCAATGCACTCTCACTGGAGTTCAGTCTATATGCGACTTCTCTTAACCATGATTTGGGAATTTTCATCTGCAAGGTTTCTGTATTGTAAGTTTGCTTCAAAGAGAAACGTTAAAGAAATATTAAAATGGTTTAAACATCTTATAGCCAGGGAGAATTAAAAGAGTTTGGACAGAAAGAAATATTATCTTTCTCTGAATCTCCAAAGCATTCCTGAAAGCATTTCAAGCCATTCAAATGCCATTTTAATCTGTCAGTCCTGGAGAAATACAGTAATTTGGCACACAAGCTGCCTTATAAATTGTTCAAAGCAAAGGAGACTCTGTCTTTCTCTGTGGTTTAGAGACCTTTGTGTCACCTCTCTCATTACAGCTGCATATGGGCTGAAGCAGAGTCTATGAATTCACCAAGCATCAGAAACAGGAGTTTTAAGCCTCCTGTTGCCAAACCAAAGATGTCATGAAAATTCAGCAGACAAGGAGGTAGTGGAAGTGCGAAATAGCACTTCACCTCTGCAGCTTTGGAATTAGGCTTTGACAAGGTCATGGCAAGAGACTTTTTTTATCTGATCCTCTCAAAATGTCCCGCTGGTGCAGACTCTTCCACAGATTTATTTACACTGTTTTGCTGCAGTTTGTAGCTTTTACTCCACTGAGGTTTTGGACCAGAACAGAAACAAAAGAGCTCAGGACCAAGTCTCAAACATGACAAGTCAGGCCTGGAGCAGCAGGAAGGCCAGTCCAAGAACAGGGTCAATCTGTGTGCATTGGCTGAGCTGAAGCACTGAAATAGAGCAGTGAAAGTTGTAAGGACCTCAAATCCTAAACTGAGCTGCAGAATAGCACATTGAAACCATCCTTCCCTTACATTCATTTGCAGTAATGGAAGGTTATAAATGAGAATGCAGGGTGCCACAGCTCCTGGATGGACTTACAGCAGACACTGGCTCAACCTCTGCATGCAATTTACAGTATTCTGGACCAAAAAAACACATCAGTTTTATTGCTTGGATGCTGATCTGGTGTCTTGGCCATCCAAGGGCTTCATGGGCAGTCACCTGCACAGCTCACAGTCTTTAATCTATGAGTGCAACCTGTGCAGCCATTGCCATCTTCCTTGGTTCAGTCCCCTGCTGCTTCCACCAAGTCTCCCTCAGCAACCCCGTGGTGGATACCACAGGCAGTCTCATTGCTCCCAACCTGTTTTATTCCATTAGAATAAATATACTTCTAAAGGCATTTCCTTCAGAGGATTCTTCTCCTCTGCAGTTGCCCTCAGCATTTGCAGTCTTCCTACCTCATGCATACTCACAGGACTTCCTTTTCATTCATCTCTTTTATTTGGAGGAACAGCTGGACAACTCCAGCTGTTTCCCTCCATGAGCATTTTCGGAAATGAGGTGATAACCTTAGCCCTTCTTGAGCCCTGAGCCCCTGAGCTGGGGAAGGGTTGCACATTAAATTAACAGTCTGCAAAATATTTGAGGTTAAGGACAGAGAAGTTGAGAACCAGTGGAATTTTCCATCTTGCCTGGGCTGTATCCTTTTCACCCTGTGCTGCTTGCCAAGCCTCAAGGGTGCACAGCTTGCCTACCTTTTTTCCAATTATTTGAATCCTTTGGTAGTGTTAAAATGGGAAGCTTCTAATTAAAATTGGAGCCTTGCACAAGAATTATCCTTTGGGGCAAGCAGAATGCACTTGCAGAGTTGCAGCACATTCTGGGTGGGGGGAAACATTACTGAGAGATGATTCTACTCAAGCACAACCTGCCTGGACTTCTCTCAGAGCACCAGTACTAAGGAAAGGATTTGCAGGGTTACTTGCATGGGAGGATATGCAGGCTAAAAGAAGTTTCTTTCCCTGTGTATGTCCAAAGGGGAAATACAATTCACAGACATGGAAATAGCCAATGTCCATCTGATCCACACTCTTAAAACATAAAGAGCAGTCAACAGCCCATATTTGGCCCTCTGTTTTGACTCTTCTTTTGTATGCTAAGGGGTGGTGATTAACAAAGTTCAAAGAAAACCATGAGGGTGAAATAAGTAGTTTTGGAAGACACCTTTTATATATTTAAGATGTCACCAAAAACAGAGGAAGAAGGTGGTTTATTGTGTGTTTTATAGTTTCTGGCAGCTGTCACAAATGTATTTCATCTTCTAGAAGTGTAAGAGCATTGTCTGTCAGGTGATACCCTGCAGGTCTTCAATATGAACTGTCATTTCTGGAGCAGTGTGAGGTCTGGAAGTGGCTTTGTATGATCTAATGCTCTCCCCCCTCTCAAAGCCATGACCACTGCTGTTGCTGTCAGAGGTCAGATACTCTGGTAGCAGTTCATTTTCCTTGATGCCTTGAATAGTAGCCACCCCATCTGTCCAGGCTTTTGTGAGCCAGCCTTCAGATGACTGGTAATGTCAACAATCTGACTGGAGCAACTTCAGACAAGCTGGAAGTAGCCTGCTTTTTCCATGACTTGGGGGACATATGAGGGAGAACTACTTTGGTTACCTACTTGTCATAAAAAGGTGTAACAGGTGGCAGCATCAAGTGTCCTTCATGAGTGTGATCAATGACTTTGGGTTGTCTTGTGGTCTGTCCCTCACTGGACTGTTATTTTTAAGTGCTCAGTGAAAGGTAACTGAGAAAGCAAGCCACCTTACAAGGGAAATTAGATAGCAGGCTGCAAATTAAAATACACGTTAAGTGGAGAACAGGTCTGTTTGTCATGCCATGTCTCTTATTTAATTTTTGGAGAATCTGGGACAAGTATTTATGTTCATACAACAGGACAGTGCAAAATTTAGGAGTGGTGCCAACCATGATCAAGAGGAACTGCAACACGCTTCTATTGAATGCCCCTACAAAGAGTCTGAGACAGCATATTGAGAGTATGAGTTGTTAAATGCCCTGTGGTTAGGAACCTGACTTTGAGCTCAAGCACCAGTTGTTTAATTGCAACTGGAGGTTACAAAGATGTTGACTGCCACAGATGTGGGAGAAGAAATACACAGGCCAGTGAATCCAGGCCCACAAAGAAAGAGGGGGTGGGGAGTTGCCAACTCATTGAGAATGATCCTGTATTAATTGATGGCAATGCTTATTTTGGGCCAGTATTCTCACTATGTAAGTGCATTCTGATTTATACTTCTGCCACTGATATAAGAATTTATTAATGAAGGTGAATAGCAGGAGACAGGACAGCAAAGGAGATTGGAAGTTTTTATCTGTAACTTGCCATTTCAAATCCAGTTCAGCTGAATAGTGACTAGTGGTTATTAATGTCTGATATTTCTTGGTAGGCCCTGCATGAAATAAATTAGCAAATCTTTCACTCAGTTCCCCCTCAGAAAAACATGAACCATACCTGACATTAATTAGATGCTTCGTTGGCAGTCCTGCAGGGAGAGCAAAAAAATGTGATGGAGACTGTGCTCTCATTTTCCCCTGAGTTATCAACACATTCAGAGATAGGGTCCTTGCAGGTCAGAGTGTAAATAGGTGACCTGAGCAGTAGACTGGAAGGGCTTATCCTGCTATAGATTTAAATGTGATTTTGATATCCTGTGCTCCAGGGAGACTAGCACTGCTTGTAATACACCAAAGGTTTTGTTTGGCTAGAGAGCTGGCAAGATACCCCTGCACACCACCTACTACTGGTGCCAACTCTTTGGGAGTCTGAACTGTTATTACAAGAGTAAGTATATGGGTGGTGAGCATCTGTTTCTTCTGCAGGAACACAGCTGGCTCACAGTTTCAGCCAGACCAGGGGACCACTGAATATTTGTTCCATGGATGACAGTCATGCTGTTTCCAAATTAGATGAGGATTTCCTATCAGGGAACCTGAGTACAGACTCAGAGGCTGATAAGAACGTTGCTGGGTTTCAGTTCTTGAAGTGATTACTGGATGAAGCATGGCAGTTCTTCACCTCATAATTGAAAAGGTGGAAGTTTAGAATTAGCTACCTGCAAGTGAAGACCACCTTTTTTTTAATGTACAGACACGTTACTGTTTCCACTCCAGCATGGTGCTTTGCTTATTGGTTTAGCACCTTTTTAGGGCAACTGTAGGATCCCTTGGAAAGTGTCCCACTCACACACCTTTTCCCTAGGATATGAGTCCCTGGGGGAGGCTTCCTGTATACTCTTTGCTTAGACACCTGTGCACTGTAATGTATGTCTAATTGAAATTGCATTAATGGTATGATTCCATTACAGGCAAGCAAGATGCTTGCTGCAAGAACACTCCCAGCGGGCCTTGAATCAGCTGCAATAGATAATTTATAAAGTGCTGTGGATCTGCTCAAAGCTCCAGTGTTAAGTACAGGAGACACAGGGCTATTCATTATTAACACGACATTATGCTTTTTGCTCAGCAAAAAGTGTGGGTCTGGGATGAGCTAAGCTCTGTGAAAGGTGAGATTTGGGAATGTCAGTTTGACTGAGCTATTCCTCAGACACTGCATCTAAGTCTGTAGCAGATTTTGAAATCTCTTTGAAAGATAAAGTTCACATTTCTGTTCTGCCATGGTATTCCAAGAGTTTCTCAGTGCTCTTTAGATTTTCTTGCTTTGCATTGTATTTTTTATGAGAGGATGGGGGGTGAAAAGTACTAACAGCTGCTTTGAGCTAGGCCTTCTGTAAAGCAGCGAGGCTGCTCCAGGCCCAGCCTTCAGTGATCGCAACCCTTTTGTCTCCTCACTTCTGCATTTCTGGATGTATTTCCTCGTCTGCACATTCAAGAAGCTTTTGCTATTTCAAACATGGATTAGAATTGTTCTGATAGCGGGAAAAGAGGAATGTATTTTTGGTATGACAGTACAGTAGTGAAAGGGTGTTTATCTTAGAACTGGCTAAACTATAGTCCCACACCATCGAAGGGCTCAACTGAGAGAAGGGGAGAAAAAAAGACGCGAAAAAAAAGTCACATCTCCTTCTGAATCTTCTTGTTTCCCTTGCCATCATTGTCTCTCCCTGGAGCCCATTGTCATACCTGCCTGGAAAACACTGGTCTCTTTGGCAGCTCCCCTCTGAAGCAAAGCCCCAGCTTGTGTCTTTGGGTAGCACTTACTGAAGAATCAAAGAGCATGAAAGGAAGATATATGCAAGGAAAAACTAGAGGCAAATTTGCCTTCTATGAGTCTTGTATCGCCTCTTTCCCAGAACTCTGCAAGTACCTGTTCCCCTGCATTTTCTATTGTTATTTGTGCTAGTGTCCTGTGCTCCTGCAAGACAGCACTGGCAGGAGCTCCTGCTCTCAACTCTGCCTCACGTAAGTGTATTTTACTGCAGTGTATAAAGTTATATTAGCAACCAGACTGCTTCAATTTGGAAATTAAACAAAAATCTGTGAAAGATAAAGACTTCCCAGAAAAGCTTTCCATGTCTTTGTGAAGATGTTTCAGGTTAGTTATACTCTTCTCAATAGACTGTAGAGAACATTATTACATGTTTTAATCTTCTAAAGAGAGAGAACATTCTTTGCAAAATTCTCACCCTATTGACCTCTTTGTAATTACCTCTACTAGCAAGTCATTTACAATCGTTATTACAACAGAATTTGAAGTCAGAGGTGAAGAATCAGTATGACATTCTTATTCCTCACTCTTCTCCCTCCACTTCACTACATGTGTAGTCAGAGCTGTCACTAATAATTTTAGTAATATTTAATTTTAACTGTGCATTTGTGAGGAAAGAAGGGGAGGTTCTTTTGGCACAGAATCTTCCAAATCTACGCAGAGCTTTGGATCTCTTGGCAGGAAGATGCGCATTTTTAAGGGGGCACACATTGAAATTGTCAATAGATAATTTGCCCTCTAAAAGAAGAAACTTAAATTTTGGGGGTTTTTAATTTTTTTTATTGCAGTCTTCAGAGCTTGGGAATCGAGATCAGACACACTGGGAAGCATGGCCTTTTCAGTTATTTATTGGGTCACATTTTTCATTTGTAGTGCTTGGCAGTTGATCTTTATGAACTCTTTCCTCTCCTCCCACTGTATATTCTTCATCTGTCCTTTACACTGCTTGAATACTTGTGGGAGCAGCTGGATTAACAGCTCTAGAGACTTGTAGGCAGAAATGAACACATACATTTGATGGCTTCAGCAACTGAGTCTGACGAAACTCCACTGAAAGTCATGGAAGAGAAGAAAGAATCAAAGTAGGGACATAAGACTTGCCACTGAGCACAGTGGATATCAAGTCTATCAAGGCATACAGTTGCACCTGCAGAAACCTGTCTTCTGGTCTCCTGACTCCCTAGAGAGATCACTGGGGAGTGTGGCTCTATGATATTGTCTGTCTAATGTATGCTGCTCAGCTGGCCAGTTGGTTGTTTATAATTTTGGATGTTTTTTTTTTAAAGTAATTGATGGCTTTTGACCCTCTGCTTTGGTTCTTCACATAATCTATCAATACCGGTGGATTGAACAATGGAAAATCTCTAAGATCAATGTGGCCCTCCCTTACCACCTGTTCTTAAAAAAAGCCCAGATGGGCTGCTATCAGCACAGACGTGTTCAGAGGCACTTTCTCTCCTCCTGCTGAATTGATTTTGTTTCCTCCCTCCCTTTCAGGTGTGAACATGAACCAACAGGGAAAGAATAACTGTAAGCTTGATTAGGTCTGCAGCCTAGAACGCCACCCTGGCAAAAAGTCAAACAGCAAAACAGTCTTCCATGAGACCCAAAGCTGTAACTTCCAGTGGTTCCATTTGAAAAATGTAATCCAAATACCTTTCTTTGAGTGTTTTTTGGTGTTTTGTTTTAATAAAGCAGGCTTGCCCAAGATGCTCAAAGCTGCTGTCACTTTCCTTTCAGGCTTGCTGCCACACAGCTGGGATCCTAGTAGTCCTGGTTGTCCTAGCTCAAACAGGGCTCCTTGGCTTCCAGGCTTCCTGCCAGGAGAATCTGTAGTATCCCAGCTGGAGCTAGGTTTGCCAGGCTCTCAATTCTGCCCCCTGATCAGGTGCACAGGAGAACCTATGAAGAACTGTGCAGATTTCTGCCAGAAAATTCAATTAAGCAAGTACATTCCCATGAAATAGTTTGATTCTGTTAAACTGGCATTTTTCAAATGGAAAACTGTTCTATCAGGAAGCTTATGTCCAGCTTTGCTCATTAGTGCATCCATCCATGAACAAAAGGTAGGTTGCGCTGGAGACCAGTAACTGAAATGCTTAAATCCCTTCCGTCAAGAGCAGAACAGAGTAACTCTTCAGTGTCTGGTTCTATTTTACCACCTTAATTTTTTTTTTTCTGCAGATATTAAATCATACAAGACCCTGTTAGATAGGGATTACTGTTCCCATTAACAGATAGAGACAGGGCTGAGATAGTGCAGGGAATAACTTGATATTGTACCAAGTCAGTGGAAACTCTGCAAAAGCATCCATTTCTGACTGAGCTTTCTGCATCAGCTATGCCAGTCTATAGGTGCTCTTTCAAAAGCCGAAAAGATCAGTATTGTACAGAGTTTGTGCTACAGGATACAGATCGGGTTCAATTGTAACACTTTTAGAACAAATTTGTGCCCTAATTTTAACCTCAAAATAGCAGCATCAGAAGACCACAGGGTAGCAGACAGCCCTACAAAACTATGTTTACACCAACAGCTTGAGCTATGTGCCATCATTTTGCAGAGCAGCTAACAAAACCTGCTAGGATGTAGCTTGTGAGGATCTCGGCACCACATGTATTGGGTACAAGTACCTGCACAGACAGTAACACACACTAATGATTTAATGATTGCTTTCCACTTGCAGTTGGATTTTCTTAGGAAATAAAAAGAAAAATGGTTTACATACAGTTTGTTCTGATACCATTTGAACCAATTTCAGTGAAACTTCTCAGAAGCATCAGTATCAGAGATTGTTAAGCAACTATGGATTTTCTGTTTTGGAAGTGAACCAGTTAGGAAGAGGTAAGTGTCCTTTCAAGGAGAATGACAGTATTAGTTTACCTGCTATTAAACATCAGAGAATCCATATGAAGGGAGAGAGGCAAAGGAATAAAAAGCCTGAATTAAAACTCTAACCATGGGATAACCTTCAACTGTATTTTGAACCTTAGACATGAAAGCAAATCAACCCCAAGTCATCACAGGCAGCCATGTTTCTTCATTTCTGGTGCCTGTGAGAAAGCCTTCAGCAAGCTAAAAGTGCTGGCATGAAATAGTGGATATGAATACTCTGAAAATCACAGGACCTTTTATTAATAACAAACATCTCCAGAACAAGAGTCCCTTTCCTTTAAAGGCTCTTCAGGAAGATGTGTCATGGTAGTAGGATGTTTGGGGTTTTTTTTGACACCGGTATTCAGAAACAGTCTTACCTCATCCTTTTTACTGAGGGCTGAAATTGTTTGTCCCACACTTTCCATGTGAATCACATTTCCGTATTGACTCTCCTGACTGATTCTCTCAACTACCTCTGTCACTGTTTGCTGCCTTTACACCCTCCAGTGGAACTGGATCACACAGTCTCTTGTGATGAGTCCAGGGCAAGAATTTGAATAGAAAACAGGAAAGACTGAACACGTAGCTCCTGCTGACACCCCACACAGCACTTCTTCTATCACTGGATGTTTTAAGGGTTTCCTGTTGGTAAACCACTGATTTACAGATTACAGCTTTGAGAGATTTCTTAATCCATTCTCCCATTTCATCCTGATTGATGGAACCTTCCACCTGAAGCGGATGCAAGACATGAAATTAAGGGTTTATGAAAAGGCCCTCAAACTAAATTGCATGTGTGTCATGAAACTGTTTTTGTTCTTCTACTCAGATTTTGTGCTGCACCAGTTAACAGTGACATATTGATTCCTCACTGGTGCAGAGAACCTAGAGACTGCGGTGTTAAAAGCATCAGGACCCACCAATATCAGATATAATTTAACAGGCTCAAAGGTAAAAAGGCAAATTCTTAGCTGGGATTGCAAGCAGAGATGAAGAGTGGGACAACCTCATTATATAACACTGTGTGATTTTTTATATTGATGCAAGCTGCCTCCATTCTTACTTAGTATTATCTTACAGTCAGTTTGCAACTGATGTAAATGACTGCTGACAACTGATAGTTACACCAGCCATCTGAGTATGAGGTTAGTAAGAGTGTGTAGACAAGTAGCAAAGGATTCCCTTCATTTTCTTGTGTCTGGAGTGAAGTAGAAAAAGGACACAGACACTTGAGCTGCAAAAAAATCAGCCCACTGAACATTCAGTATAGTTCTTTGAGGACAAAAAAGAAAATGGAATTTGGCTAGCATAATGTTGATTATTTCTAATTAAGATTTATTAGCTGGTTACAAACACACTGCTAGAAATCAAGATTTTTACAGAGAAGGGATAACCTTCCTTCCTGCTCACTGCTGTTCTGATACAAAAAGCTGGACAGAAATGTTTTGCCACATTTTTTTTTTTTGCTTTTTCCTTTTCCTGCTTACCTTCTAGGGGACTTGCTTTATAAACAATAATATAATAGGGCTGTGAGGCCTTCTACACACAGAGATTGGTCCCAATGAAGACTATCTCATCCATATGGCAGCATATGTTTCTGTGCATTTCCTGATAGAGCAGCCATCTCCCTGTGGCATTTAAGCACGGTATAATTAGCTGTGTACAGAAGTAGAGTGTTGATAACATTTTGCTGGAAGAGTGCCATCAGCATAACTGTTCTTGGTATTGGTTGCCGTAAGTAACACTGTCTTTAGAGAACAGTCATTGGAAATCTGTGGGCTGTTCTTGCATGCCCTGAGCTCTTTCATGATTTTATCATTAGTGGTACCTAGAGAGTAATCCTTTGAGTTTTGAATGTTTAACAGGAGAGACGTTCTGGCCCGTTTGTTTAGCTATGTATCTTCTTGACTGCAGTATCACAGGACTAAGCCCAACTGCAGATTGGCATCACAACTGGGCTACTCCCTGTTCTGACATACTTGCTCTCCATTTTCCCCCAGTTTCTGTTGGCAGTACAAAAGAAGGGGGGGCGGAGGGGGGGGAGGAATGTTGAAAAAAAATCCAGGAATATTTCTTCTTAAAAAGCTCAGTTCCTTTCAGCGTCTTCTCCCTGATTTCCCTATAATCAAATCTTCCTGTCTTTTTGCCATTCCGTGCAGACAGAATCCAGGCATTATAGAGGATGATGCAAGAACTACCCAGAGTGATATATGAAAGTAATATATACATCTGTGAAAATAAGTCTGTCTCAGTACCCAATAGCAGAGATTCAGAGAAGAATGCAGAAAATGTAGGGTCACCACTGATGAGTGGAGCAGGGCAATTTCCATCTTCCTGTAGGCAATTAAGGTCTGTTTTATAGGATTATAACTTCTTTATCCATTTTACACTGTTTACAGTAACCTTGCATGTCCCCTTACCCATGCAAGCATCCTGTAATCTTCTGAGTACTTTCAATGTGTTGACTTCTGTGATAATTGTAGAAGTGAATCCCAACAGTTAATACTATGAGGGTAAAAATATTCTTTGATCATAGAGATACTGCTTTTGGCTTCCTCTTCTCCATTTGCAAAGTTTCCTTCTGTTCTTACACATTGCTCAGTTTTCAGCAAAGCTGCTCAGGCATGTCTGTAACATCTGTGGGGAAAGAGGTGAAGAGTCAGTCCTGAGTTCTGACCCCATAGTTCAGTGCAACCCAGACCAGCTCTGTTATGGCTTCCCTGTTTATTGCTCACCAGTAGCACAGAATGATGTGACTATGTTCTTCCTGAACCCAAGCTAATTCACAGCTTTGATGCCTCAGCATGATGCACTCTAGCTCTTTCAGCTCCAAGAACATCATGCAAGGTGTGGGCTTGGCATCCCAATGCCCACAGTAAATTTGTATCCTGCTGGTGGCTGCTGTGTGGCCATGACAGATGGCCAAACACAGCACCAGCTCCTGTAGCTGAATACTCTTCAGCAACAGAAGTAATATCAGTTCTTCTGCAGATAGTAGGGTTACATGATCTCACACAGCACCACAGCAGGCATCCTGCTCAACAGACTGTCTTGTGTACTACATTGTCATTGAATAACGCAAATGAAAAGTAACAAAAAGAGCCAAAGCTTCAGACTGGGAAAGGAGTTCTCTATAGCCTGCTGCCCTCATTTGCAGTGTGTCAGGGTCTCCAGAAGAAAGCTAAAGACTCAAACTGGCTGCTTTAGCTCAGAAGGACTGACTGAGGTTTGAGAAAGGATGGCTGAGTCCTTGAGGACTATGTAAAATCCATGCAAAATTTGTATCATTATGCAGAGTGATACAGATTTTAGAGCAGAGTCCTCAAATATATCTTGCTGAGGTACTAGTGGCAAAGACAACAGCAGCTCTTACTTCTGCACATGTGCTGGAAGAGGCTTTTTTTTGTGCTCAGTAGGTGTTTTTCTGCCACTTTAAAACAACCTGTGTATCACACCAGAGCTTGAGACACCAGATAGTCTAGATTATGTATGTAAAGGAGTGGCAGGGAGTATATGCCTACTTCTCTAAGTTTATCTGAATTCTAATCCTAGGGGCAGCATTTATTTTGCTACCTTGTTAGTTTTGAATTTGAAGAAGCTATCAGGTCAAATGAGTGCAGTACTGCAGTTTGTTCTCTATTTCTTAACACCTTCTGACTGGACCAGCAACCAGGAAAAGCAAACCTTATCAAATACTTGATCCACAGATATACAGAAATTTGGCCTGACCCTCTGAGGTTTTGCAGTATTATAATGGTTCTTTGCTGTGTGTACAAATCTGAGTTTGGCCGCCTTTGTGTTCTATGTGGTAGGTGCTGGTGTTGTGTGTTAATCCCAGGGTTTGTGTATTTTTTTTTTCACTGTATTCCCCAGGCCTCTTGTAACTCTAGAAGCAGAGAAACTGACTTTTGGAGAAAGTAGGACTGCAATCTCAGTAAAATCAGAACAGAAAAAAGGTTGAACATTATAAAATACTTCATTTTTTCAGAGGTTGTCAGTTCCTCAAAAAACCCCAGGGGTGCATAAAATTCTGCTTTTTGCTAACAAAATCACTAAAGAGATGTCTGGGATTTGTGAAGGCAGAATAAAGAAAACAATGCTTTGGGGTTGTCTGCTGGGACATTGACTGGAAAGCTCAGGAGAAGCAAGGTCAAGTCCTCCATGTGTCCTGTGCCTGTGAAGCAGGAGTGCTGGCTTATTTGAAGTAATTGGAAAAGTAGTCTGTACCCCAGTTCCCACCCTCTCTTGTGTTAGTCTGAACTACTAGTGATGCGTAGCCATGAGTGCCCAGCCACATTTATATTGTCTTCCCCACACAATCTTACCCCAGAGTGCATGGGCTGTTTGGGCTCTGTCTGAGGTACATTTCTTCGCCACAGTTTGGCAGTCACAGAGGTACAAAGAGATTTCCGGCTTTTCTGACCTGAAGTCTTGACAGGAAATACAGTGGAGGGAAAGATAAAAACAAGGAGGGAGCAAATGAGGTTTTCTCAAGCCGGGGCTTCTCTGCCTTGAATTGGTGCAGACAGAAGAATGGGAGGAAGCAGCCTTTGAGGGCTGCTGGAGAGGCAGGCTTCTATTAATAACCATGTTTATGTGATCCCAAGGCATTGTTAGAGGAATTTCTGCAGACTGCAAGTTTTTCCTCTTGCTCCTTGCGATTTACCTGCCTCAATTTTTTATTTTACTCCAAACAGAGAATTTTTAGAGAACAATTCTTTGGAATAGACTGCTTTTATTCCTCCTTTCCCCCACAATCTTTGGTGTCCTTTAAATAGGCATGAAAATCCTCACTGTTCCTCACACTTAGACCTGAAAGAACCTCCCTTTTCCGCCATGGTTCCAGTTGAGAAGATTCTCTCCTTTTTGCTGCAGAAAGAATGTTGGCTTGTAATTGCAAAAGCCTTTCCATGCCAGTTCTTCCCCAATGTGTGCTATTCACAACTAGTGTTTCCTTTAAGCTCTCCTTATTTTCTCCCACCGTAGGAAACATTCAGAAAGGAATTGTGGTTGTTTGTTCCACATCCTTGCAAGCTACCATTGTTTGAAGCAGCAGTGGACAAAGGCTTGGAGAGTTAAAAAAAGAACATTCAGCAGTAATCTTTGGCAGTACAGCAGAGCTGGAAAGTGTGCTTTTAGGTAGTGATGCTTACTGGTTATTAGGATATATTGTAAAGTAATGAGTTTGGGCCCTCTCAAGACAAGGTATCTGTGATAAATTATTCTGGTATCCCCTCATTTCCCTTTTTCTGCTCTTCCCCCTTCTCAGAACAGTGCTAGCTTCTGATGTTTTCTGCTGATGATTACTCTGCATGGAAAAAATCCTTTTGATACAACAACGGGATGTTCTAAGCAAGTCAATAGGGTGTCTTCTGATCACAGTTCCTGAGGAGCCCATGAGTGTCCTTTATATCTGCTGCTATCAGAACAATCTTTCCTCACCAAAACAAAACTAGTTTTAATCCTTCCCAGTGAGAGCTGGAGGGGATGCAGAAATGCACAGCAGTTCTTGAAAATGAGCCCCTGAGATGGTAATAGGACTGTAATCTTCAGGCTACTGCTGAAGAACTTTAAACACAGCTGAACCAGTGGTGCTGTTAGGATGGGTGAGCTTTTCTGCAAGGTTTGTGTTTTAATCCTTGCTTTATATTTTATTGGGATACTTTCTGTATTTAATTAAATGAGCAACTGCATTAATTCAGGCATGCAACTTCCAGTAGCAGTCCCATAATCACAGAAGTTTCTCACTGCATTAACATGTCTATGTTTAAAGCTAGACCATCTCAGCAACTTATAGAACAACGTACTATATAAATTACCAGGGGACAGAAATGACACAAAACAAAGAACTATGGCATGTGAGAGAAGGGAATGAAAGCATATCAAGAAAGGCCTTTAAAATTTTGCCTTTTTCCCAAAACCTACCAGAAGAAATATCCTACAATATACTCACAGCCAACCAACATGCAGCAACTATGTAAATTTGTGCCACTTTGAGGACTACTGGCAGCAGCTTCTCTTCAGTTTTGAAAAATTCAGAAATCCAAAGGCTGATCCAGCTGTCTGAGAACTGAGGCAGAAGCATGCTCATAAGGACAAACATGTTATGAAAAGTGCATCTGTGTTGTCTGGTGACCAGGCTTGTTACCTGTGGTTTGATATAGTGTGAAAGGTGAAGTCCACGCACTGTGAACTGAAACCAGACCTACAAAGTTAAAATCATCTGGTAGAACAATTTTTTCTTTTCACCAGGTGCCTCCAGCTGCAGCCAATATAAAAGATTTTCAAAGGAAAATAACTATGAGTACTGCCCTTGATGTGTGGCAGATATCTCAGGAATTCTTCCATGGTGATATTTAAGATTACTTTAGAGTGCACCTGTAAAGATCTGGCATGTTGGAAGTTTCAGTTGTGTCCTCCTGTGTGCCTCCTAGGAATCCCCCACATCCTAAAGGAATTGGTTGTCTGAAAGATTTACGAAAGACCCTGTTCCGCAAAGTCTTTGCAGTGCTCAGCCAGTGCAACTGTTCTGCTGGCATCCTCTGTGCCTGGGCCCGCTGGGAACCTATAGGAAAATCTTGCCTTTGCCCTGCTAGTAATGAGTAAGTGCTGGAGGCACTTTTCTGTATGTATTGACTCTATGTCCTTTGAAGCTGAAGTTCCCACAGTGTGTAAAGGCTGTATCCCTCCCTTTGATGCCAAATGAAGGCTAGGGTCACTGTATTTGACCTCAGTAACTCAAGGTTTAAAATGGAACAAAAAAGAGTCAGTAACCACTAGAAGTAGCCCATGAGGTTTGATCTTGTGTAATATAATACTCCATGACAAGAGCTTCCACTGTTGCCAGAGCCAAGAGTGTGACATACAACACGGGTAATCTCAGTTCTTCACAACAGAGAATCGGGGCAAACATATCTGTAGAGAGACTCAGTGATAAACATCTCCTCTTAAACCATCTGTAAATCACTTCAGTGTGATGAAATTGCCACTATTGGTCTAGTAACAGAATGTTTAAAGCCATCTGGCAAAATTAAAATAAGAGGGATTTTCTCCTTTGTGCAAAGAAAACGACCGTGCACCAAACTCCGCAGTGCTTCTGAACTGTTTTACATGGGAGAGGCCTGTAAAGGGCTCCCTTCTCCAGCTGCTGGTCTAATAACCAGCAGTGCTGACTTTCATTTCTTGAAGCAATCATTCTCATCTGGGTGATGATGCTTCCCTGGACTGTGGCATTATGCCATCTCATTTTCCATAAGCCAGTCTGCAAACACAAAGAGTCTAGATTGCTGGCCAAGTGTTGAACCAGGAGAAAATCAGCAGGTCTAATGTTGAAATTATTGATATTATTTTAAATTGGTCTAGTAAATACAGTAAAACTAGCCATCATCTCGATGAGAGCAATCAAAATAGTCATTAAAACTTAATAAAGTTGAGTGATTCATCTTTTGCTGTAATATTTTAAATGGTACTTAAGATTTAAGCTCCTTGAGAGTGTAAAGTTTGGCAGAAGTGAGAAGGGCTGAGTAACTTTGCAATCAGTGCTACCTTCTGATACCTGCAGTCCCCTAAACTTTGTACCCTGTATTCCTACCAATACTGCTTTGCAGTACTGAGAGTGTCAAGGTCATTCTTGGTGAACATGTTCAAGCAGTTGCAAAACCCAGATGGATGCTTGGGCTGAATAGTCCAGGACCTCATCTCCAACAAACTCCCATCGAACTGTGCAACCTTGTACCCTGCTGGTGGCAAAGGTCCAATATCCAGTGCTTTTGAGGAACACAGCAGTGCCATCACAGTGATGCAAAGCACAATGCTATCCAGAACCATGTAGATGTGGAAGCTAACCAAGTGCCACCTACAGTGTAGACCAATGAAGGTCTTCTGATTTATTCTGTCTGGCAGGTGTTTTCTCCCAAATGTTGATTAAAACTTGGAACAGCTTTCTGCCTAGAAGAGGATATAGCTTTACACCTCAACTCTCTGGTACAGCAGATGGTAACAGCGACTGTTGTGGTGTGTTCAATGGTTAGATGTTTCCAGAGCCTCAGGTTGCTGCTTTACCTGGCTGAATTCCTTTCCATGAATGTTTACTTTTGAAAGAGGTTTATTTAGAAGGGGGAAAATACAACACAAATAACTGTGGTCAGCAGAAGAAAAGAGCTTAAAGGCAGGTCCTTATTTCTATCAACAATAAAAAGACTCAGCAGGTTAGCTGTTATATCTGTGTATTAAACAAAGACATTCACTGTGACCAGAGAGTGGGCATTTGTTGTAGGAATCTGTATGTAAAATGAGCTTTTTAACAGTGAAAATCTTCACTGTGTTTACAAAGAAGTGGGACCAGGCATCTTGATAAAGACCAGCCAGTTTATCTTACTCCACAGCACCCCAGAGTGGGTAAGAGACAAGTATATGGCCAGACCCTGGAGTCAGCATTGTAGTAATGAGTCCAGTTATTTTGATAATACTTGTAACACACAAGGGCTAAGAAGTGACTGAAGAGCACATCAGAGTGGCTTGTTCAGAGCCCATCTCAGCCATTCTGCTGTCTGCTGTCACTGAGGCACCAGCCTGACTGGGTATGATTAACCACTTTAAAGCTCTTTCTTCACATTGATGGGAAGTGATTAAGAACAGCATTTCTCCCCTCAGAGTGAAGCAGAGAAAGTGTGTGGAAAAAACAAGTACAGCCTTTTTTTTATTTCCTGATGGCTCTACAAAAATTGAACTGCCTGTGAAAAATGTTCTACTAAGAATGAAAGAGGATTTGGCTTTAAATCACCCTGGTAAGGTGTTTTAAATTCCTAAACTAAATGGTCAGATGCATCTGTCTTAACCCTGGCAGTCAGAGATTCAAATACAAGGTATGTTTCTTTGAAAGCTGTGCATCCATTCTGCCATTTCATTATTATCTCATAGTTGTGGTATTGAACTGATAATGCAGTAAAAACACCATTCTTTCACACAGGGAGCATGTACTCCTTGGCCCTTAGGTTATAGAACTTTGCTTTTCACCAGGGAGATGGCATCTTTACAGATAGGATGGAAAATCCCTTTCTGATGAAAACTGGTGCCTGAAATTTCAGACCTTTGAGTTAAGACACAACTAAAATAAATTCATTTAGTTCATAGAGGAAATTAAGCAATACCAAATTGCAGTTATCTAGTTTTCCAGTGATGAGTTATATTTAGTTTTGGAATGTAGTGCATTGAGCCAAAATAAAAGTCTGTTAAGCAGCCTCTGGACACATGCATTTCTGCATTTTCAGTGCCTAAGTATTTGCCATTTCCTACATGGGGATGCTGACACAGCATTAAACTTTCTGCAAACGTTCCCTGAAATGACAGTCTGGGGACATTCAACAAAAGGCTTAGTCTGGGTTATAGAACTGAGTGTGCCTGCGTTCTGGTGCTTGAATCAGCAAGAGAAAGGTTTAGGTCCATAGTCCCCACACAATTATGGTTTTTTACTTTGTATGATGTGTGACTCTGACAACTAGTTGCAGATTAAAAGCTTTCTAGAGCAGTTTTAGGGTTTGCTCTTCCTTTTCAAATACAGGGAAAAGCAGCAAAAAGCAGCTGAAGATGGAAGCTCAAGATTAAAACTTGGGATCAGCTTCTCAGTTCATATTCAGTGAAGGGAATTGCTGGGTAGCTGGTACCCTTGTGCCTTGATTTTCTCCATATGATAGAAGAACCATCTGGCTGCTCCTATAGTTGTGACTCTGATGCTGTTCCAGCATATTTGGATTTCTTTTCTCTCACTAGGAGGCAGAACATTTTGTCAAAAGGAATTAGTTATTTTGGTTGTTTACCTGCACTGGGTGGTGGGTAGAAAATGCAGAGTTGGAAGATTCAGCAGGAACAGCAGACACCAAGCCTTTTCCTCCCTGATAACCACTATGGAGAGGAAATAGTCTTGACCCCATAGATGAGTGACTGCATCACACAAAGGGCCTGAAAATCCTTTGCCAAGCAGTAGCAGAAAGGTAGCACAGAAGTATTGCTGCTGTTCATTGAGAACTGCCCCCTCCATGAGTTCGACTGGGGTTTTTTTCAAGAAAAAGAGCTAGTTGTGTGTGATCCTTGAGAATTTACCCAGACAATTCCACAAGAACAGGGACAATTGTAGTATGAAATGCATGCCAAATATTTATATTCCAGGAAGACATGAGAAGAGAGAGTGCTTAGCAGTGCTCCGCATCCCTGCCTCTTCCTGTATCCTGAGCTTCCATATAGTGGTGTCTGTTTATTTGACACAAACCAGAAAATGTAAACAGTTAGTTTAAAATTAGATAGAAAACCTCTAGGGGAATGATGAAATAGAAACATCGTAGATGGCTGTGCTTATGATGTATGTTCACTTAGTAAAGAGGCACAGAGATGAATGCAGTGGCTTGTTTACCACTCACTAAGTGTATGTGAACAACTTGATGAAGTGACATGAGCATGATGTGCCACTTGCCAGCAGTCTGCAGAGACTGCACACTCCAGTATGCTGTGAAACCAGTTATATTCATACAAGGGGCACATTGCACCCTGCACATGGCCTAAAAAAGCTATACTTTTTTATTGCTGTTACTTGACCTCAGCTAACAGCCAAACTCTCACCCTGCTTGCTCCAACCCCCAGCAGGACAAGGGGAGAAAAAAGGAAGAAAAGGAATTAAAAAGCTCATGGGTTGAGATACAGACAGGGAGATTGTTTACCAGTTACTGTCACAGTCAAAACATACTTGAGATAAGACCCCCATCTGCAGTATTGCATCCAGTTCAGGGGCCCCCAAGATAAGAAGGACATGGACCTGCTGCATGGGTCTAGAGGAGGTCTACAAAATTATCAGCAGAGTACAACACTTATCCAATGAGGAAATAATGAGAGAGTTGGGGTTCTTCAGTCTGGAGAGGAAAAAACTCAGGGGAGACCTTAAGCAACCTTCCAATACCTAGAGAGGGCCTGCAAGCAAGCTGGAGAGATACTTTTTACAAGGGCATGTAGTAATAGGACAGGGGGGTATGGCCTTAAACTGGAAGGTTTAGATTGGCCATTAGAAAGAAATTCTTTACTTGGGAGTGATGAGACACTTGCAAAGGCTTCCCAGAATTGTGAATGTCCCATCCCTGGAATTATGTAACAACAGGTAGGATGGGACCCTGAACAAGCTGGTCTAGTGGAAGGTGTCCCTGCCCATGGAGTGGAGGTTGGAAGCAGATGATCTTCTTTAAGGTCATGTCCAAGCCAAACTATCCTAT
Organism: Scytalopus superciliaris; assembly: GCA_013400415.1. NCBI lineage: Eukaryota > Metazoa > Chordata > Aves > Passeriformes > Rhinocryptidae > Scytalopus > Scytalopus superciliaris. Next base: position 290,430 of record VXBX01008262.1, read on the forward strand.
GATTCTATGACTTAGGGAAATTAATTTATTGCCAATTAAAATTCAAATGTAATTACTAAATTGGGTAGTGGGAAACAAAAAATGCCAAACATTAAAACAACACCTTTCATCCATTCTTTCTCAGGCTCAACTTCACTCCTTCATTCCAGATGCCTTTACCCTCCCCAGGCAACACAGAGGGGACTGGGATTACAGTCAGTATGCAGTGATTTCTCCCTGTGGCTCATTTTTGTCTGATACTTTTTCTCTGCTTTTGTGTGAGTTCTCTGTGTGCTGCAGTTCCTGTCAGGAAAATCTAGTCCTGTATGGCTCTTGTGTGGGCTCTCACATAATCTGCAGGGAATATATGCTCTGGCGCCGTGGAGCACCTCCTCTTCCTCTGACCTTGGTGTTCCTCTGCCGTTTCTCACTCTTTGCTTCCTCCTCTCTCCCTCTGTGACATTTTCTGCCCTTTCTTAAATACACAAAGGTGCCACCAGGTTGTCTGCCCAACTCAGCTGTGTCCTGCAGTGGGTCTGTGGTGCAGTTCTCTGTGTTCAGCACAGAGCAGCCCCTGATCTCTTTACACAGGTGCATTTCCTGTAGCCTCCTTCTGCGCCACTGCCAAAGCCTTGCCACCTACACCCTGTACAAGTATACTGGGTATTTTAGATCTCCAGACACCTGAAGTACCTTAAAGGCTACATAGACCCCAGGAAAAGGGAGCTGTATTTGCACAGGCCCTTCCCTATTTGCTTGTGAAAACTTCCCTCCTGCCTCTAAATCCTGTCTCATAGTAGTACATGGACAATTATTACTCCAGAGCTGAGAAGCTGGCCCTGGGACTGAGGTGAAGTCTTGGTCATGATGTTTTTGTGTGGGTTTTTTTCTCCATCCATTAACAATACCAGACCAACCCTCACTGGTTGCTAGGTAATATTTTCATTATGTGGAGTCATAATTTTGTGTGAGAAGTGGCCTGAGCAGTGAACCTTTGACAGAAAAAGCACAGGAAGCTGTGTGCAAGAGATGATGAATCTAGTGAAGCAAAGTAGGGTGGAGACAAGAGGAATATGTTGGTATGAAGGGAATGATAACTGGCAAGCTTTTCCCAAGTTGCCTGGTAGCAAATGTGGTAGGGTGAATACAGGTGTTTGGACCTACTGAGGGAGAAGACTGAAGACTAACTGGCATCTGAACCTTGGACTCCTGGTGGGTACCTTTATTCCTCTTACCCTTCTTCTTAAATCCCACTTCCTTTTAGCCTGTTTCCAACCCACCCCTCTGTTGTTACATCCCTGTAACCATCATGATTTCCTGTCATGCTGTATCATGCTCATTTCTCGACTGGTGCTTCAACTGTAAGATCTTTGGGGTAAGCAGACATGGTTCTTATCAGTGGAATGCAGGGAAGGGTGGCACAATCCACAGCTTAAGACTTCTAGAGGATGCAACATTATAAGGAAGAGGCAAATCCCTGTCACTCTTGCATCCCCATATACAGTCTCTGGAATCTACCACACTGGTCCCAAAACCTTGTTATCTTCAACTGAAAATTCATAAAAAGAACAACCTAAATGTAATTTCTTAATTGTATGCACATGGAAGAGTAACACTGGCAAAGAAAAAGCAGCCTGCCAGGCTGTGACTGTGCAAGTAATGGGGGAAGTGAACCTGGCGCCTTTGGAACTCCCTTGTGCTCTTCTCTCCACCCAAACCCCAATAACGTAATGGCATGTCTGTGGCAAGGAAACAGTAAATTACTTTTTTTCCACCCTGAGCTACAAGCTGCGGCAATCAGACCCCTGGGAATTCAGACTTCTTCTCCAGCTCAGCTGGAAGGATTAATGCAGCAGACTTGAGGGGTTTCTGCTTCAAATCCTGGTTCCCTTGCTGCACTAATTACTTCCATGTGTATTTGTGCAAGGCTGCATGTTGTCTGGGGTCTGCAGGTGGCATAGTGACCTTTGGGCTATAGGTGGGCTTTCCCTGCTTCACCATATGTTACATGAATGAGCCAAGCTGTTAGAAGGCAATTGTAAGCCTCTGTGGCCGAGCAATCCCTCTCTGTACAGTGACTGATGGATTCTGTTTCTCTACCCTCACTTCTCCCTTTCTGCTTTCTCCAGCTGTGAAAGAAGGAGGAATTTCTGGCCTTAGTTTATAATGTTTAATTAAAAAGAAACTTCATGCAAAGATAGCTTGTTTCCACGGCTTTGATGTTGGTGCCTGTGGGAAATAGATGAGTTGGAAGTGCATTCTGGGTAACAAAATGTAAATGAGCAACTTCAAGCATTCTTGTGAGTTTTTCAAATCTCAAAAATCAGAAGAGCCAGATCAATATATTTTCACACTGAATTCTGCTGGGCTGGTGCACTTGTACTACTGATTGTATTGCTTTCTCCAGCTCTCTTAGAAGGCCTTCCCATAAGTCTCCTCAGATACATTTTAGTTTGTTCTCAGTGAGGCAGCTGCACTGTTGTGTGAGTGCTCTGTAGGGAGTGTTGTGCTTGGAGGGAAAAGAAGCAACAGTCAGTGCAAAAATTGCCCATGAGTGTCCCTAGGGAGCATCCTGCCACTGGGGTAGCATCTAGCTTTTGCAACAACTTCCAATGGTTCCTTACTTAGGATGTGATTGGGGAGTGAAACAGAAATTCCTCTTTTGTTTTTGCCCTTTGTCTTCTTGGAGCATTTTGGCAGAAAAAAAAAATAATTATTATATATCGGTATTTTAGAGAATATGGAAAACATGTCAAGGGCTTTTGGGGCAAAGGAAGTGGTTCAAAAGAATGGTTAATCTCAGAACCTTGGAGTGCTGGCTACTGGTTCCAGTGGGATAATTCACATCTACCACACATGGATATATATGTATGTCATGCCTTTCAGGCAGCCTGGAATAGAAAATGTGATAATTCTAATTTATGTTTTTCAGCAGTTTTTTTTTTTTAATATATTCTGCTAAGATCTCTGGTCTAGCTTCACAGGATTTCTCTTTTCACAGTTTTGTTAAACTCACCTAAGGCATGTGTTAGACACTGAAAACAGATGTATAAAGGGAATAGGTTCACTGCCTTTGTCTCTTCCTGGAATTAATACTTGCCCCTGGCTCATTTCCTTCCTGCTGTTAGATTGTCTCCAAGAAGGATAAGGCTGAACAAGAAGGACTGCCCACTGGATCAGGAGGGACTGGCCTCACTGGGCATTGCCATGGGAGATGGCTCAAGTGCCCTGCTCTCTGAATTATCACATGGAGGAAGTCTTTTCTGGATGGGCTATGCTAAGAAGGACTGATTTTTTTTTTAAATCAGTGTCTTTGCAGCCCAGATGACTACCCAGCTGCATAGTCCTGGCTTGAAATTCCTATGTGTGTCCCTGGTCCTTCAGTGTATCTCTGGAACATGTCCTCACTGTGCTACATGAGAGCTGCCTTCAGGCAGGTGACCATCACTCCAGACCTGGTGGCAATGTGGTTTCTGCTCTGGTGGCTTTACAGAACTGCTTTAAGTAGTGGGGTTTATCCAGACTGCATGTGTACACTGTATCATCACTGTGGTACAAATCAAGATCACACAAGCTTTCCTCCTAGGACTCCAGCTGAGGCACTCTAGCATTTTCCTTAATGGCTCAGCAGTAGAGACAATCAGAAAACTGGCCCAAAAATCACTGTAGAGGCACTGTAATGGTCTGTTTGATACAGGCCCAAATCACTGGTACTCTCTGTTGTGCGGGGTGTCAGGCTCCCCACTCCTACTACAGACCAGACAGGATCCTGATGATTGTATTTGTGGGTAGGCTGAATTGGAGGGAACATACGCAGAGGACTGAGTGTCTGAGTAGATTAGGGCCATTTCAATCCATTTGTTTTCAAATACACCATGTTTGGTTTGGGCCATGTGGGGTTTGTTTGATAAAGGAAGAACCATACTAATTGAATTCACTGGGTCAATGGCAGTTCACCCGAGGGGAGGGCAAGGACTCTGCTGAAGGGATCTGCTATTAAACAGAAAATTGCGAGAGCTTGGGTTTTCATCCTAGCAAAACTCATATGGGTCTTATCCTCCAGTGAGTCTCACATAACAGTGGAAGCCCAAGCCCTCAGAAATTTGCTGCATCATAAAGGCCTTTGCCTGTTGCTGGAGGATAAAATGAGCTCAGGTTGTGTCTCACAACCACTAGTTCAATTTGTTGGTGGTGAGGAAAGGACCAAAATATGGAAAGAACCAAAGCTAGCTGAAGAAAACTGCCTAAGTATTTCAGAGCTAGTCCCTTCCCCTTGCAAACCTTAAAAAAGGAGTCTGGTAAGCAGCAGCAGCTCCCCTTCCAGAATCCCTTAACACAAAGGTTTTGTATTCCTGTGTTAGTTGTGGAGAGAGTGAGGTAGTGAATGGAAAAAATCAGGGAAATAGGGAAGAAAAAAAATGAATTTGTGTCTACCACAGACAGGAGATAGGCTCACTATGACTTGAAGCAACAAGTGATGCAAATCATTATTAAAAAACCCCAATGAGAATAGCATCTTTTGTTTATCTGCTGGAAACTGCCAAAGGCTATGTTCTAAGGCAAAATCTATAGCTCTGTGTGTGCATTCTAGTAGGGAATATTCCATCTGCCCCAGTAACCTCTCTTAATAGTCCCCACTGGCTTCAGGGGAGACTGGCAGTGTTCACTGAGCACATCTCTAGTTTGATGTGATTGCCCTACAAATGGGAGGCGAGTGGAGAAGCAACGGGGAGTCCCTAATTACTTCCACAGAATATAAATCCATGATGGTTTTGACAGCTTCTGGAGCTGAGGGCAGTATCACACTGCCTGGCACACCTCATGTCAGAGAACAGCTGGCTGTAGTCCCACCTCCATCAACAGCACCATCAATGCTCCAGGAGGAAAGGGCAAAGCAGGAACATGTGAACAATGTGACACTTGATGGAGAAATTGCCCATTAGCTGTAGCAGTTCTGACCTTACAGATCCAGAGGCTCTGACACTACCTGAATTGCAATGAATAGCTATGCCTTTCCTACTTGGCCCGTGCTTTGTGCTCATACCTAGTGCACCTGTGAAAGGCATGGCTTTACAGGTGTTGAGAAGATGCCTCGTTATTGTACAATCACACTAGAATATGAAGATGTTGGTTACCCATTCAGTGAGGACTCAGCGAGGACAAATCCTGGAAAATGGTGTGTCGTAAGTCTGTACTCCTTTTCCTCCTCCACAATTGCCCTTTATAGTCATTCTGCTAAAGGAAGCAAACTTTAATGAACATGCCTGATTGATGAGGAAACCCATTGTGAACAGAAAAGCAACATTTCCTCCTGCCTACTCTGGGAGCTGTTATATCTTCCAGTGCAAATATACAGGTAGGAATAAATTGCTTTGCTGTAATTTTATCTTTTGTTCAAGCAATTTTTTATGACAAAGCATTTGTATCACCTAATGGTGTCTGCAAGGCATTGTTGAGGCAGAACTGCAGTATCATTGAATCATAGAATGGATTAGATTGGAAGGGAAAAGATCATCATGTTCCAGCCCTACTGCCACAGGCAGGGATGCCACCTACTAGACCAGGTTGCTCAAAGCCCCATCCTGTCCAGCCTTGAACACTTCAATATCTGCAGAAGATGTTGCTGTAGATTATGGCCCAGTAGCTGTCATAGAATTGTTTACATTGGAAAAGAACTCTAAGATCATTAAGTCCAACCAGGACAGTGGAAACTGGCTGGAACCTGCTGTTTGGAGGGCACTTTAGTGCATTCTCTATAAGCAGCAGTTGTTTCCAGGTGAAAGGATTAGTGATTGTTGGGATCCGTGATCAGGGTGCACAGGAAGAGGGTCTTGCTATTGTTCTGTGAAAATTATTTTAGTGACATGTACTCTCCAGATAGAAGCGTGTCATTCATGTATGTAACTGGTTTGCTTCCTTTTTTCCTATAATAAAAGATTGTTGCTAAATTCACTGACCAAAATTAAACTAAACTACTGAATCCATGCAGCATCTTGAATATGTGTATAAATCTCATTCTGAATCACACAGTTTGGATGCAGTGGAGTTACTTTAGTCCTTACTGAAATGCAGTTTCCTTTGAGCAAATCACAGTAGACTGACAAAGCAGTGTTAAATGACACTCTGGCAGGAAGTACAGAGGATAATATTTCACTGAAGGAAAATGGCAGGAAGTCAGTAGAATGTCTGTTATCTTAGCTGGAGCTGGCATTTGGCCTGGTTACTAAAGATAACACCTTTTTTTTCCTCCAAGACTTGTCACTTGCTGCTTTATGACCATGTATCTTGATTTACATCTCGCTCAGAACATCTCCAGCTGCAGAGCATCACCAGTGCCTGGGGGTGATTCCAGGCTTCTCCATGGCATAGATAAAGGTGAATTTTTGAGCCCCCAGGATGAGGGACTGGTATGAGCCTGCAGTTTCCAGAGGCAAGAAAAGAGTAGCTAGAAGGGGTGCAACTATAACTACAGGCTGAAGAGGAGCTCACTGAGGAAGTGGGATTGCTACAGCTACTGCTGTCTAACACCTGAGAAAGATCAGGTAAGTGACTGCTGCATCTCTTGTGAATAACCCTGACTTCTTTCTGAGCAGCCACAGAAACAGCCAGCCTGCCTTTCCAGAGCTCCTGCAGAGACTAAGCAGGCATCACGCTGTCCTGAGCACGCTGTTGTCCCAGGCAACTCTGTTTTCTTATTTCCATGCCTGGCATCACACTGAAGTTGTGGCATAAAAGAGGAAAATTACATCTGACTCATGGCAGTTGTTGAGATCGGGATTAATTTTTCAAGGCCTAGTCAGTGCTAGGAGCTCCTTAGTTTCCAGGACCTAATGGGACTGCTGTCCCCAAAAGATAAGAGCAAAATGTGCACAATGATTGATTGGATGCTTCTGATAATTTTTATCAGGAATAGGAAATAGTTAATTTTATTAATTGTTGATTATGGGTGTCTTTTGTGAAATGCACACTGCCTGTCATGCTGAACACTAAGGAAATACCACTCTTGCTTTATAAATGGTTGATGGGGTTACCAAGGAAAGTTACTTGTCAAGGGACATGCTCTACAGCTTGGAAAGTAAAAAGATTATATCTCCATCTGAAGTTCTTGTAAATTAATTTATGACGAGGTCCCTGCTGTCTTTGACAGGCTGTGATGTGAGCTTACAACTTTTCTTGGTGGCTGAGGGAAGTTGCCTCATTTCTGCCACAAAGATCTCTTGTGACCTTGACAGCAACTCATCTTGGATGACTGATAACAAAGAGTTGATAACAATGAGTTTAGAACTAGATGTTTTGCTGTTTTGGTATTTTTGTTCACACTCCTCTTCTGAACGCTTTTCCTAGTTTCCTTGAACTTCTCTCTCTCTGTGTTGCCAAAACATCATGTGTGCCTCTGGGAGGCTTTCCAACTTCCAATTGCAGAAGTGGGTCACTCCTCATACATGCACATTTACAGTCTTTTGCAGATTCCCAGGCTCTCAGCATAGCACTGGGGGAACTTAAGCAGTGCTGTCATAGCCTGTTGCTTTCAGAGGTTCACAATATTGCCAACTGGCATTAACTCTTACATTTGTTCTCTTTGACTGTCTGTCTGCCGAAAGAGATCTTGTAATGATCACCCAGCTAAGGATGAATTATTAATTTGAGATGCTGAAGGAGATTTGTGTCAGAGCCCAGCTTTGGATGGGTGACTTGCACAGAGCTTAAAAGCATCTCTAGCTCATCCCCCTGCCTCATTCTGCATTCTGTGCCATTTCTCTCACTGCCTCAGGGCAGAACGTTTCAGAAAGTTGAAGTGGGAATATTTTTATTCATCCTGTTACATGAAGTTAATCTCGTGTAGCAAAGCAGCTGTGTAATGTTTTGTATTAAATCTCATGTCTTCCCTTGGGTATTATTAAAATTCAGGTAAAGAGTTTTTTTAATTTTATTTTATTTTCCCCCTCCCAGGGCTCTCAAGGGGCCATTAGGCTTCATTCTTAATAGCTTGCCATCCCCTTGCCTCTGCTGGTCCTGCTGCACACACAACTGCACTTGTCTGACTGATGAAGGGTGAATGCTCTTTAGTGACTCATGCACATGCTGCACATTAGTGAAGACATTTCTAGCTGAGGTGCAGGGACGGCTGCTCCCTGGCACATTGAATAAAGCCTTGGTTGGCAAATTCTCTATTTGCTTGATTATAGCCCTGGAACACAGAAAATCCCAGTTGGAAGGAAACCAGCTGCTCTACCAATACCCTGGGCTTCACAAAACTATTGCTTTATTTCAGTGCCATTTCCAAGAGAACCAGAACTTCAATTCTCATTCTTTCTGACATGTTATTGCTTTTGCTTACAACAGCGGGATTTGCCTCCATTTGTTAGTTTAAAGAGAAAAGCCTCTTCTGACGGTCTCTGCCCCACCCTTTCCCTACTCACTCTCTGCTTTGTGTCATTATCTGTAGAACCAAAATGAGATTACCTGGAAGACAACACAGAGACCTGATAGTGAGAGAGGGAGGGAAGGATTATCACAGGGATACATAAGGGAAGGTAAAGAATTAAAGTCCTACAGAGAACACAAAGGGCTGGAGACAGGGAGAGAAAATGAGCCTAGAGAAAAAGAGATGAAAACAGAAGAGAGGCTGTGAGACGTGCACTGAGAAGGAAGAACATGGAAATATACAGACTGGATTGTAGACTGCACAGAAGAGCTAACCTGAGGGCTTGCTCCGCTTCTTCCCCTCTGCACCTCTACTAGACTAGTGGCAACTGTCTTCATAGCAGTCCTGCAGAAGTGGTCTGGACAAACCCTCGTTTGCCTCTAAACTTCTTAGTCTTGACACAGTCGTACATTTCAGAAAAATCTGGGTAACGTTTTCTTCTTAAAGTCTTTAACTTTCACAGCCCCTTCTGCAATTTGTTATCACATCCTGGAGGATCACAAGTGCCAAAACATGGAACAAAGTGTTGCCCACAGGGGCTGGTTACAAGACAGAAGAGCAGGAAGCTTCAGAGCTTTTGCCAGTCTTTCCATACTTATCAGGCTTCAGGGGTTTGGTAGTAGACTTCTAGTAGACTGGAAGTTGGCTAGACTAGTCTTGGGAATCTTTCAAGCGGAATCCAGATTCTGAATCCTTTGCTGAGGGCAGCTCAGAAGTACAGGAATCAAGAAGATGCTTCTTTCCTCTTGCTTTGTAAGCTTTTGTGATGTACGTATAATAATTTAGTCACAGTAGGTGTCTAAGGGCTACTCAGCTCAGAGAATGTGTCCTTGGCACTATTTCATTGAAAGTAAAACCAGGAGTGAAGTTGGCTCCAACCCTTAATAAATCCACAGTTTATCTCTTCCTGATAGGAAACAGCAGCTAGTAACTCACAGTGTTGTTTAAAATACATAGCAGGAATCAGTCAGATAAGGGACTCACACAGTTCCAACCGATGTTCCACAGTGGCCTACAAGAATCCATATTTTTAAGCTGTAAACCAACAGTATTTGTATAGCAGTTGTCCTGATTAATGAGTGTCCAGCCAGTGAAAGGATTTTCATCTTCAGATAAAGAAACTTCACATCTGAGTAGCACCTGACAGAGGTGCAATCATGTAGTTTGATCACAGGCCAGGAGCCCTACAACCTAATAAGTCTAATCTTGCTGCCCACTTGGGGAAGTCACTGCATATTCCTGGCATTCACTTGCTCTCACTTGTGAAAATGTGAGGCTGATTAATTAGTGCCTGGTGAAGGGTTCACAAGGACCATTCATTTTATTACTCCATTTTTTAAAATAACTAATCTTACCCTACTATCAAGTCTGCCTCAATCCCACTGTGTGGTATTCAGCAATATCACAGTTCCTACACCCAGCATGGCTGCCCTATTCTCTTATAAGTTCCCTTTTGTTGACAGAAGAGCATAGCTGCCTTATGCACAGATGCACAGAAGGACTCTTGAGACTAAGCAAAAGAAGCAAAACCTGTGTGTTTTTGTTTCTGCCCTGGCTGTGTGTATGCTTGGNAAAGCGGTCTGCAGAGAAGTATTACCTTTGATTAAAGAAAGTAGCATAACAGAAAAAAACACTGAAGCTTCAGGGAACAAAAGCAAGCTGTGTACTTTTCAACAGCTATCCCAATGAGGTTATAGCAGCATCACCATCCAATCATTGCTTTGTGGACTTGCTAGGATATGTCATCTCCATCTGCCACTGAAGATTGGTCTAGATCTTAAAAGCTACGCCCACTTAGGGCACCAAATCTGGCCACAAAAAATTCTGGGATCATGTGTGATGTCCAGCAAACTTCACGCCATGAAAATTGAGTGCCACTGCTGTGAGTCACTGACACTGTGGTTGCATTTTACAGCCTTCCTGTAATCATTGTATTCAGCCGTGAATGTTTGTCCCAGTGTTTAGGCAGTGGACAGTTCAGTTTTCTGGATTTAATAACATTCTGTTTCATGTGATACCAGAAGGTCCTTCCATGCACAAGGACATTATTTCAGCAGTCTCCCACCTACTCTGGTAATGTCCATGTAAACTGACTTCTGCAGAATGGGGATTAGTTTTGCTGTAGGACCCCATGCTACCTCCTTTCACCTAAGCAGGGACGTGACTGATTTGCAGTTGTGATGATATGCTGGTTTGTTTTTCTCCTCAACCATGTTACATGTGCTTCAGAAGAATTTGTTTGGATAGGACCTTCTCCCAGGTTCAAGGGGAGCTATCACCACTTTTTTGGTGAGGGATCTCTTTTTACGTATAGACATTGGAACCCTTTTCTTCAGTTGGCTCTCTGGAAGGACTCATTTGGGGAGAAGGGAAGCAGTGAAATAGTTTGATGAATGGCATCAACTTACATCCCCCAGGAGGATTCCATATGTTTTTAGCAGATGTTTAACACGTTATGGCAACACAACTGGCTGTGTTGAAACAAATTGCAGGGTGACCATCTAACTGTTGTCAGAAGTGAAGTTTTCAACACTTCCATCTCACCCCAGGCAGTTACTGCTGTTCTCTGTAGATACCTGTGAACTACGTGCCATGTTCTGACCAGAAAAATAGTGAAGAACTTTAACTGTCTAATATAGTGTTATTTAATTGGAATATCTCAAGGAGCAATAAACCCTGAACTACATTTGTTGAGGTTTTGTTGTTGTTGTTTGGTTGTTTGTTTTTCAAGGAGAAAGGTGCTTGTAAAATCTTATAAGAATAAAAATAGCTTCAGGATTTTAGTGTCATCTGGAATTTTAGAAGTGCATTTGAGTCTCCTCCCTTTGTGTTATAAAAGAAATGTAAATGCCAAGAAGAGTCAAAGCATTTGAGGATAGATATTTGGATGAGTAAGGCACTTGTCTGTGATCCAGGATCTCCTAGCTCATGTCCTGGAGCTGCCACCGACCTCTAGTACTTCTTCAGCATTCATTCTTCTTGCGTCAATTCCCTGTTTGTAAATGGGGATAACTGTTCCTCTGTATTTGTCTCTCGTCATATTTAAACATGTAGGGGAAAGGGACTGAGGGGCTCCTGCTGCAGTGGTGCCCTCCATTTTGCTTGTCCTTCTTAAGTGAAAATTACTAAAACAACTATGGGAAATAAAGTTAGTTTTCATACAGGGCTTCAGAAGTACAGAAAAATCTCAGCTGCAAATTTCAGAGGAAATAAAAGTGTTGAGAATTTTCTCAAAAGATGTGCAGTTGAAAATCTTGGATTCTTGGCTTAATCTCCATTTTAGGAAACTTCAGAGGAAAAATAAAAAAGCAAACAGTGAACAGGATATTTTCTGGCTCTTTTTTCTGGTTTTTTGTTTCTGTTTTTTTGTTGTTTTTTTTCAGTAATATGCAACTTTACCTACTATTAGCTGTGCAAAGGGTTGTCATCCTAAATACACTCATTTTGCTTTAAAAGTATCCTTTCAATGCTGAATATTAAAATCATTACATAGAATTCTCTTAATTGAGGTTTTTCTGGGCAGAGTCCAAGGGTTCGTTCAATCATTGCTGCTGCAGTTTGGGTTTAGGCACTGCTGCCAGTTCCTTTGTGTAATCTTCCAACTTGAAAGATGAGGAAAGAGGGAAGTGGGCAGGAAAGCATTTAGGAAAATTATGTCTACCTATTTGAGTATCTCAGAGAGTATAAACTGTTGTCATGCGTTGGATAATCTTAAGAAAAGCATGTCCCTTGCCCTGGAAGCTTGTTTCCCATCTTGTGGTCTGTGGGTCTGAAAGACATGAGAAGGTAATATATGAAATGATGACAAAACATGTTTTTTTTCACTTCTGAAAATCATATATGTATGTTAGCATGTAATCAAGTGAATATGAAAACAAGGCTGGAATAAATAAATATGTAAATGGATAGTCAAAATTCTTCTCAGTTCTTGATTTAAAAAACAAAACCAAAAAACATGGCAAAGCTGCATGAAGGAGGGCCTATGATATTTTTTCTTCAAAATGTTAGCTGTTCCTTGGATGAAAATGATAGCAAAATGCTGATATTGACAAAGAAACCAACTAATAAACAATTTAGCTTCAGTTTTCCCAGCTGAGCCTGGGAAAGGAAAATCGGGTTGAAAAATACACTGGCAAGGTTTTAATTATGATTTTAATAATGAAGCTTGAACAAACCTCTCACTACCAGTATATCAACTGCCCCCTCATGCTGTTTTCCCAGGCCTGATGGAGGGGCCCTGGGAAAGGAGTCTGATAGCAGATGAGAGAGCATACTGATCAGTGTAACTTCAGTCAGCACTACAAGTGCTTGACATTTCAGAAAAACAAGATCTTTTACTTTGCTGTCTTTATCTGGGAGCAGGTGATCAGGTTCAGACAGTCAGTTTGTCATCTTAAGCTCTTTGTGGCTGAGACCTTCTTTGTTTTGCACTCTCAGAAGTGCCATTCAGTCTCATGGCAGAGTTAATAAAACTGTGTGATTTCCACTGAGCACAGATTGCTCCTGGAATGTGCTATGGTTATCTGGAAATAGACTGGTACTCAGGTTCCAGCATGCAGATGCCAGAGAGTTTCCTTCTGCCCATCTGCCTAGGCAATGAGCTGGCCTGTATGCCAGTCCAGCTCTTGGAATCACAGCCAAGATATATCAGGGTTGGATTACTGCTTTATCCACCTTCACAGCAAATTAGAAAAGGTGTTAATAGAAATACTGAAAGAAAATAGTATCAAAAGAAAGGGAGCAATTTGAAGGCAAAGAAAGCAGAAAGAAAGGTGGGGAGTCCGGGGAAGGAAGTAACAAGGAAACTGTGAAGTTGAGAACTAAGATGTGGAGCACAGACAAGAAAGGATTCGTAAGTAAGGGTTAGTTCTGTGGAGTGAATTTCAATTCTCTCGAAGTCCATACAGTTATGCCTGTGAGGAACCTGCCCTGAATTGTTCATGGCTTCTCAACATTGAAGTTTCTGCTTCTGAAAACTCAAGCCTATCAGAAGTGTAACAGTAAGGTTTTTCGTATTGTGAGACATATGATGTAATATTCAAGAGACAGACCCTCCAGACAGCAGGAGGGCTGCAGCTCTAGGCGCTTCTGAAACCGGAGAAAGTGGCTTTAGTGTTTTGGGCTAAACCATGGAACTCGTTCCTTGTTCTGATTTCAATTCACTAATGTATTTATCAGAAAACAACTAAAACAGTCCTCTCATATTTATCTATCATAAAATTGGCTTTATTCAAGGTTGCTGTTATGCCTTAAGTTCACAGAGGATGCACTATATCCTTTACACATAACAAAGAATGTAAACCCCAGCTTTAAATGCAAAACTCAATTCAGTGCTTGCGGGGATTCACAAAGCAATTCCTTCATGATAGTGAAAGCACTGTAAACTCGGGAAGCTAATTTTCAATAGTGGCCCCTTAAATTGCACGGTTGAGCATGTAAGAGCACTATTGTGTCTATGTGAGCATGTGGAAGATTTGAAAGCTGGGGTCACATATAGTTGACTTTTGTTCATTTACAAAACAGTTTCATAGAATCAGGATGGAAAACAGAAAACACATACAAGTCTTTGGATACATCACCCTGCACTTTTTTTTTTTTTCCAAAATATCAGAATAATGATGTCACTGGAGGGGGTGGGGGGCAGTTATTGGAGAAATGCCAAGATTATCCCTGATGAGGAAGGGATCTTGCCTGTAGAATCTGGAGCTGCTTAAAACTGTGATGTTTTGGGCAGGACTAAGCTCAGTCAGTTTACTAGAAACCCTCTGCATGAGATCTGTGCGTGAGGTCCCAAAGCAAAGGTAGCAGTTGGGCAGATAGACAGATATACATACGTTTTCATGGTTCATTTACTGGTACACAGCAATATTGCCTGGCATGTGGGGTCCTGCAACAGTCCTTGACAGTGCAGGGGTGCAAGTGTGAGATTGTTATGGAGGGTGCAGGGGGAGGACCAACGGAGCCTGATTCGACAGTTCTGTAGTGCACAAATGTAATCTCTGCCTGAAAGAGCCATGATCTGCTGCTTAAGGGGTATGACAAGCCAGCCTCCTGGAAAATAGCACTCTGAGTCCTTTGCAAAGGAATCAAATGAGGAACAAGGCTATTACCTTGTGTCAAACTGTGTCTAATAAAGAAATGGAAATCCCCTACTCTGCCACAAAGACCAAGGAGAGCTAGGATCATGCTGTGTGACACAAATAAATGAATAGTGAAACAGAAATGGAAAAACATGGGCCCAAACATTGCAAGAAAATATCGGACCCTGAAATGATTGCCTGCCTTAAACAATAGACTATAACAAAACGTACATTACAAAGACAGTCTCGTTGTGTAATCCAGTTTTGCTATTTCACAGAAATAGATTTGGGACCATAACTGTTAAATTCCATGTGTATTACCCTACTTTTATATCACATTAGGCAAAAAAAGAAAGCAAACGCCAACAAATATCTGCACCTGGGGAGCCTTGTAACTGTTCATTTCCAAATACATGAAGCATTAGCAGAGATATTTATAAAGAGATGCTGGCATATCTATTTTTCCTTTGCAGTGCACTGTTAGACATTTCTGTTGTTTCTTGTTCTTCTACTAAGCTTTAAGAGTCCAGACCTGCATCCCACATCTTGCAAAGCATCATGAAATAAACAGGTCTTCTTATCAGTACAAGAACATGTCTGCATACTTGCAGGATCTGGTCCTTGCAGGATTGCTCTCTCTTTTTTTAATATGAGAGTGCAACATCCAATTTACTGATGCCCTTGCTACTGAGCTATTGATTGTTACTGAGAGTAACACATTACTTCTGCACACCTTTTACTCTCTCAATTTCTTTCCCTCCGACTCAGCAAGGACTTTTTTGAGTATCAGGACTAGTGCAGCAATTTCCCTAAGGGATAGTTCAGTTGAACCCCACCTGGATTTCCTGGTCTGATGCTGTTGGATTTGAGATACAGTCACCCTGTGTGCAAAAGTAGTAAAAGAGATGACCTCTCCCTACACAGTTATCTATTTTTCTGAAATTCATAGCTGTCAAGTGCTATTGAAATTGTTAACTGACTCAGTAGTTATTGACACACACACAGAACACAACTGCACAAGTCATATTTCCTTAGGAAACCAGGCTTGGGAGTGTTGACTTTTCCCGTGTTGCAAACGTGGGCTCTTCGTTGAGTTCGGTAAGTCTTTCCAGTCCCACAGTGTCATCCTTTGAAGTTTCTCTAGCACATCTTCGAAGGCATTTTGGCAGCTCTCACTGAGGTACCAGTCGACGAGACACCTCCCTCCCACCTTCCTGGTCTCCTTCTTTTGCGCCCCAGGGATCCATCCGGTGCATCAGAAGCCCGCTGGGAGGTTACCAGGGGCACACTGGGCAGCTCTCCTTCCTCCGGTGCCTCCTGAGAGCTCGACAGGCTCAGGGTTCACCTCCAGCAGAGGATCCCAGCCTAAGCTGCCCCGGGGCACGGTACGAGAGGGATGAGTTACCCCGGCCAGCCCTTAGCGGCTCCNGATTCGCCTCTCGGTGCCCGCCGGGCGCGCAGCCTTAACGCGGCCAGCAGTGCCGGCTGCGGGTTGGAGCCCCCCGCCCTCCCGCTGCCCCGGGACGCTCGGGGTGCCGGCGGGGGGCACCCCCGGGGGGCGGCTCTCGCCTCCCCCCGCCGCCGACTTGTTTCCCCGGGGGACAGGGGGGATGTGCGGGAGCGCCGTGACTCCCCGGAGTGCGGGGCGTGTAAGTTTCCGGGGCTGAGATGCCAGCCAGCCCACCGGGACGGGAGGTCGGGGAGGACGCCCCGGCTGCCCGAGCCAGCTGAACTCGCCCTGCTGGTAGCACCTCTCCAGGGTCGGGCCCCGGGAGCGTCAGAACCTCCCCTAGATATTTCTGCACTCTGTTGCCCCCGCCCCAGCCCTCCGGGATCCCTATTCCCGTAAAGGCGAGCCGAGGAGACGCTGGCGCCGGGAGGTTGTGGCCGGAGTGCCCTGTCCTGCGTCTGTCGCGTGTTGAGGTTTGCTGCTACCCTTGAAGTTCGGGTGAGGATGGTGGGAGAGTTAATTGTGTTTTTGACTTCAGCCCAGGCCGGTAGGGATTTTTCTTTTACACTTTGTTGATCTGCGGTCCCACCACCCTGGGTCAGTGCCTGCTAATAGAGATTTATAGTTGCAGCAACATGTTAGTGAGGTACCACATGGGGGGTTTGTAAGCTGAATAATTGGGCATTGAAAGTTTTATAATAACTTTTGTATTTAAATAGTATAGTGAGTGAGTAAACAGCATTTTCAGATGTGTTGTACTTGGGTGATTTTCTGAGAAGTCTCATTGATAATCATAATTTCTTTTTTTTCCCTCTAGTACTTCTCAAAGCAAATAGTAACATCGACCTAACTACTGTTTGCATTTCTATAATAGGAGAAAAATTGAACACAATTCATAGACTCTAGGCACATAATTCACCAAATAGCCAGTAGCTACCAAAGCAGCTTAGGCAGAAGTGTGCTGGAGATGGTTGTGTGCCTGGTTGGGTATATGCAAACTGTGAACACAGGCTCGCCCTGGATTTTTGCTAGTGGGTAAAAAGTGTGTGGACATTTTAAAGAGTTGTCTTAATTCAACAGTATGTATCCAAGTGTTTGATGGTTCTACCAGCAAAATGCTTATTTTGGTATTTAGCGCTTTTGTAAGAATCAGTAATTGTTCTGTCACAAAAGTATACAAACTGAGAGCAAATGATAGGGATGTCATTTGGATAAATAAGCACATTGTTTATCTTTTTCATAATTCGGGGGGAATCCTTCACATTTGAATGTGTAGCATAATGTATAGATGTGCTTCTTTATCATCTGCTTTCACTGAACTATTTGTATATTATGTTAAAATGATTCGAATGTTTGACGCTCTGTGGAAGGCAGTTAATGTTTCTGTATTTGTCGTGGCCGAGGTACAGCTTTTGTTGGCTTAAGCTAAAATACCATGTGATACAGTTGCCATGAATTTAAGCCTAGCGGAGTAAGAAGGAGAAGGGAAGAGCTTTAACTTCTCTGAGATGCTGCAAACTACCAGCGAAATCCAGATGCAATTTCTACCCTTCCTGCGAGGTACTACAAACTGCTCCGCTACCCACGTTGTGTGTTTAACCCCGTGAGACACGCAGGTGAACGGGTAGTTTACTCCCTGGGAAAAGGAGAGATGGAGGCGGACCGTCAGTCCGCTGCCCGGAGGGTAATTGGGAGAGTCGCGGGAAGCCGGGGAGATCAAGGCCCCCCGACTTTCCGAGCCGGGGCCAGGTCCAAGGGGCCGGCTTGGGTGGGTGATGCTGGCAGCTTCCACGAGAGGGCTTTCTCACTGTGCGGTGTCAGCGCGACCCTTCGGCAGGGCCCTCGGAGCGCTCGCCGCTCCTCCGCTCCCTCCTCGGTACCGAGGAGCAGAGAGAGCTTGGGAGTGGCTTGCACTCACAGGTTATTTAAGATTTCCTTTGTAAATTACGGGGAAATCCCTTTATTACCCCTGAGGCGCAAGGATAAGACATCCTGGGAAGAACACCAGTCTTCTCTTTCCAGGCTCCCTTAAAACTTAGAAGGGATCCTAACAACTTAATTTCCCCACAGCTGAAACCGAGAAGAGGCTGAGTGTGTTTTTCACAAAAGGGGAGAGGGGTATCAGAGTGTTTTCATCCTCGTCTCAGATGATGGCAACGAATACCTCTATCCTGGCGTGATCTCATTTTTGGCTGCTTTAACATGTGTTAGACTTTTCAGGGTGGGGCTGGACGAAAGGGAAACAGGAATCATTGTGTGAGTATGAAAGGGCTGAGCTATCCTTAAGTCCTTTGCCAAGCTGTCTGTGTGTTGTTTAGTTCAAATAATTTCACACACACAGCATTGCAGGTCTGTTTTAAAAGGCAGAAACTATATCTGCAACCAGTAATAATATTGCAGTTCATAAAACATGAGAAACATCTGTTACTGTGACTTCAATTTGTTTCTCTCTCCTTGGAATAACCAAGTTGACAGCTCAGTCAGGTTTAATGTCCTGTGCTAAACCTTTGGTCGTGTGTCCTATGGCTAATTGTGACTCAGAATCACTGTTTTGCTGCAGTGACTCAACGGGGGACTGGGAAGGGCTTCAAACCAGCTCACTGCATGGAACTAGTCCCCAACAGCAGCTGGTGGGGGACAAATTCGGGTTTTTGCAAAACTAGGTCTATCATGTGCCCTTCCCACTTTCAGTGTGGCAGAGCTGGCTGGGATCTTAGTATCAGGGCCGAGCGAGTGAAGGGAGAGGGTCTGAACTGCTCTAGGGGTATTTTCCCTCCTAGCACCTTTTGTCTTGCCTAGTCTACCCCAGGTTGAATACTGTAGGCAGTTGAAGCAGAGCCATGTCATACTTTGATGTGTGTTTATTTGCTTTAGTGACACATTGCCTTGCCTTTTTTTTTTTTTTTTTTTTTAAGTTGGGTTTCTCTTCTCACCCCACCTCCCCAATTAAAAAAGAATTAGAACAGAGGCAAAATGTGAATTAAGTGACTGTATTTTTGTGAATGAGTTTTCTTGCTCTGCCCCTGCCTTTCTTGCTGCCTTCTGAAAGATCTCTTCATAATTAAAATATTATGACTGTCCTTATGGTAGCCCCTCACTTGTGGTGAGGATCCTAATTTGACGTCAATGAAAAAATACTGGTTTCTGGCATAAGGGCAGACGACATTTCATCAGTTAGTGCTTGCCCATTTTTTTTTTTTTTAAACCACAGTGCTAAGACCATATGGACAGATAATGAGTTTAAGCTGATAAACAGCTTACAGATTTGCCCAACTAAAGGACTTTCTTCCTAGAAAACACATTTTCCTTTAAAATAAATAATGAAGTTCCTGTGTTTTTATTTAATTATCTTGAGTCCTGTCTGTTCTCACCAGGCTGCAGGAAAACAGGCACAACTGCTCTGGGGACAGAAGCTACTGGATTTATGGGGCTGTAGGTCTTAGAGGAGGAAGGCCTTGGGGGAAAAAAAGTTCAGATGCTACAAAATTGAGGCCTAAGGCATCGAAAAAAGCAGATGGTGGTCCAAGTTGTATTTCAAGAGTTTTGTGAGGTATTGCATAGTTCTTGACATCTTGAAGATGAGTCATTGTATGAGGTGGTAGTAGGTCCGAGGTCTGTTTGGGAGTTTTAATTCAAACAGATGGATATCTATACTCCTTGCTAATTCTGCAAGACTGCTGAAGGAGTTCTTGTCTGGGAATACTGTTGCAAGACAATTCCTACTTTTGCTTTTTCAACAATCTGTGACTAATTTCAGTATGATTTGTTTGTTTGTTTAATTTAAACTGATTTATCAATAAAATGTGAGGGAAATATTTTGGATCCATTTTTCTTGGTTTTTGTGGGGGGAAAAAAGTCCCACAAGTAGTACTTTGAGAGTTAGAAAGCAACTTGTTTTGGGAAATGATGGTCTTTAGTTGTCACTTTAAAATAGTGACTCAAAGCAAAGTGTAGTGTATTTTCATGAGGACAAAACCTGTGTCTTTCTCTCCTAGCATGCATAGAAATGAGCTATTTGGAATCTGAAAGTGCTCTTTCCATTTTAAGGTATTTCTTATGAGTTATTTTTTAATTTTTTTTTTCCTGGAAACAATTACTAATCTTAATTGGAAGTAGCAAATGAAGGAAGAAAGTGTTTGTACAGAAAAATCAGTACAGGCAGCTCCATTCTTTCTCATGCTGATTATTCCTTCTAAAACTTAAATGTTTTGTGTTGTCTCTTCCCTTTATACTGTCCACTTCTTAGCACTGGGAAGATTACTGGACTTTAATTGTATTTCATATGATGATATATTCCAGATGGCTAGAGTTTAGTTTTCTGATGGTTGCTGCTGTTTCATTTGTAACTGATATGACAGCAAAGTTGCATTTGGTCCTACCTTTGTTCATGACTGTACAGTTCAGCATCTCTCTTGTGTCCATTCCTTCCCCTATACCAACATTTCTTTTTTTCTTTTACTATTCTTTCAGTCTTGAGTTTCCAAACTGGTGGATGAGTTATCCTACCCCACAGCTGCAAAGGATTTGGGTGAATTCAGTGCCCACCAAACAGTTGATGGGGTCTCCCCCTCACCCAACCTCTTGTCTTGGAGCATTTAGCAGCTGTTTTGCTGTTCATAAGTTCTGCATTGGTAAAGATCTGCCTTGGGCTAATTTAGTATAAATTGTCTGCAACTGAAAGAAGTGGCTATGGGAAGGCAGCACATTGATCTTTTTCTGTTAACCGCACCATCTGCTAAACCAGTTTGTCAGCATGTTTTTATTTATTGTTGCAGAGATAAGATTTAAATAAAAAAGCTATGATAAAGATGTTTTACTTTTACAATAGGATTTGCTTCTGCATCTCTGCCACCTTCTGTTCTCTAGCAATGGGCTGTCCTTCATTGGTCTTCCTCAGAGCTAGAGGCAGAGAGGCTCACTATCTTGGTGAATTGTATATGTGTGGGGTTTTTTGGATCTGAATTGCCTCTGCAGGTGTCTTGATACAGAAAGCCTTGGATGACTAGATGCCTAATGTGAATGCTTCATTTTGGGTGGACTAATATGCAGTGAATATTGCACGACAATTGAGAGTAGTAATGTGGTGTCAATTTATCCTCATCAAATTCAGTTAAAAGAAAATCAAAAGCAGTATCTTGTCATTGTCTTCAGAGATATTGGAAGTGGGCTTTTGACTGTCACAGGTTTTTAGTACAGGATTCCTCCTGAGTGTGTAGTCCCTCCAGCAAGAACTCTGATGAGTGTTAAGTCTCTGGAGGTTTTTGTGTTTTGGGCATTGGTTTGTTTTGGGAGCTTTTCTTTGCCATCATGATCTTCCCTTTGCTATGTATTTACTAAATAAACCTTGTCTAAAATGGAAGCTTCCTGCTTCTTGAGAAATAAATTGAAAGGTCACTGTAGAGGAGTCAATTCTTAAACTCGAATAAGGTTCTTATTTTTTAGACCATTCTATCTCTTCAAGCAGAAGCAGAGGATGCTTTTGATGAAATAGTGCTGAAACTGAATCTCATCCATGTACTTGATATCACTTGTTCTTTTAAAGGGCCTACTGCGTTTAGATCACCTCTATTCCTGCGCTTCTGTCTCTCTCATTTAGCTGGTGCATCACTGTGTTAGAGAAGTACTTTGTTAGAGCGTTTGTGGTGCCTAGTGAGATCTGGAGTTTACCTTAATTAGTTTTCTGGAAGCAGGATAACCAGTATCCTCTTTACTCCTATTGTTTGTAATGTCACTGTCAGGAAAAAATCTTAACATGGTTGTTGATCCTGAGGAAGTGGAACTAAACCAAACTCCTGCTAATGTGAAAAGTCATGTAGGATAGCAGAGATAATAATAGCTCTTAAATTCTTTTGGACTTGTCACTTGAGTCATAAACAGCTTTAAATACATCTTAATGCCATCCCAGACGTCTGAAAAGCCCACATTACAGATGAGTGGAATGGGGTATGGGACTGTATGGTGACTTGTTGGCTGTGGGTCAGTGGCACAGCCTGTCAGGGGCTCAGGAGCTTAGAGGCCCTGGCTGCAGCTTGGGTCATTTATATTGTGCATGATTACAGTACTGAATGTTTCTGCAGCTCTGTGCTTCTCATAAGGCTCAGCACTGAAATTGTAATGCTAGCAGCTTTCTTTTTATGGCCCAATGCCCAGTTTGAAGAAGGGTGATTTTGGTCATGTTGCTAGACATACTTATTTATGGCCCTGTTTCATCTGTTGAATTTAATCTGTTGGGGTATTTTTAACATTATTATGGAAACAGTTACTATATTTACTCCTTACAGAAAGCTCAGTGTATGACAGTCTATGGGGAGAGAGTTTTAGAGTAATAAAGATTGCACTATGATTGTGTCTACACTTCTTCAGCAAAAATGGTCTAAATGAACTGACTGGCAGTTTGCCTGTTTTTGAGACATGGACCTCACAGGACACTGAACTGGAACACTCTATGCTGGGA
The DNA here is from genome assembly GCA_013400415.1 of Scytalopus superciliaris. Taxonomy (NCBI): domain Eukaryota; kingdom Metazoa; phylum Chordata; class Aves; order Passeriformes; family Rhinocryptidae; genus Scytalopus; species Scytalopus superciliaris. Next base: position 312,818 of record VXBX01008262.1, read on the forward strand.
AAGCAACAGTGGGATTTGCTCTTAGCTCACTTGGTAGCACATTTCATTTTTTTGGGGTGTGAAAAGAACCAGATCTTCTTGTACAGAGAGAACTTATGCCTATACTGGGCTGGTTTCTCAGACCTGCTGAGAACCTGTTTCTCATGGAAGTCTTTGGGACCTGTGAGATGAGTTCCTCAAAGTCTGCTGCCTGCGTAAATGAGATAATAACAAGAGTTCCACTGACTTGAAATTCAGGGGATTTTGGAATGAGAGTCACTGTCATTGTTAATGTGCTAATTTCTGTGGTAATTTCAAAACAAAATATGTTTTAATGTCAGTCTTGCTGATAAGCATTGATGGACCTTAACAGTGACAATAATGTGGTGGACACACAATGGACATGTATGAGAAATAATGAAGAATAAAGGAATCAATGTCTTAGAATGCTATTAATAGAGATGGAGTTTGGATTTGATGTATTTTTGAACTGCTGACTCCCCTTTGTTCCTGCTAAGGTCAGAGGGCATTCTCAGAGCTTCTTAGGATGAGGCATTTATTTTGTGTTGATCAACAAAACTTTTCCTTCCAATGGGAATGTGGCATGTAACAGGAATCTTCTAGAGTTACACCAAACTGTTTTTCAGAATAAGATACAGGAAAAACTGTGAGCTAGTTCTGGAAATGCTTGAGGCACAATGCTAAAAGCACCAATAGATCTCTCTGGTTTGGCAGCCTGAGAACTGACAATGTAATACCTTGCTGATGTGATGAATGACTCTGGGTTCATAATATTGAAAAATACCTTCAAAACTGCTAAGAATTTCAGTTTACAGTGATGCTTTGTTAATTAAAACTTTCTCTTCTTTTAAATGTTAAGAGAAACATCAGTCAGGAACAACAGTCTGATGAGATTAAGAATGAATATGGCTTCTTAGAGACTGTCTGGATTAAGTGTGTGTGGTTGTTGGATTTTTTTCCCCCCTTTTGTGTCTTTTCTGTTTTTTTCTTTCTCCTCACTGTTCTGAAAGGAGCAGAAGGTTTCATGCTCTGCATTTTTTGTGTTCATATTTTGATACTGCAGTGGGAAAAGCTTGGCAGGAAAAGAGTTGGAATTAGTTTAAAAACATTAATTTTCTTTGTTAATGTTGCTGCAGATAGTTCTAAGTTTCAGTCTGTAGTGGATTTCTTACACTATTTGTGTAATGTTATACTCTTTGGGAAGTGTTTTGAAACTCTGCCCTGGCCTTGGGTTGCAAGAGGCATTGGGAGGGGGGGTTGGACTCTTACTCCCAAGTCCTATCACTGATTTCACTGCTCAGAACTGAGGTGGGTGAATGCCAGAATAACATCAGCCTGCTATAGACACTCTTTGGCTCTGGGAAAGTTTCACTGCTTTTCTGAGCATCTGTTTCGCCAGCTGTGAAAATGAAGACAGTACCCTCAGCATGTGGGTATGATGAACGTTCTTGTTAGCTAATCTTGGTAAATGCATTGGAACTGTGGAAATGTGGAAACTGGGTTGTTTGAAAGTGTGAAGGTTTAAAATGGTGTAAGCCACGAGCTTGCATCTTTGTTAGGGAAGAGAAGTACCAATTGGGTGTCCTTATGGGGCAACAGGGCAGCAGGTTTGTGGGAAAGAGGACCCGAGGGAGAATTATGCCTTATTCTGACCTTTTACACGAGGTCTAAATGGATTTACTTGGAGCTTTGTAAAGCATCTGTCCAGGGCTGGATTTTGCCCTCATACCAGTTGCCTTTCCTTTTGCTGTTTTTCCAGTCCCCACTGCACACACTTGTTTTTTATGATCAAAGCTTCGTTCTTTAAAGATATGCCAATGCCTTGTAATAATGCTCAGAATATCCCCTATGGGGAACAGTTCTGATTAGACACTGAAGAATTCTTTAATTCTCTTCATAATTTTTACTGTTAGGAACATCTTGTTGATATAAGGTGGGGCTTTTATTCCCTTGCTGTTACTACTTCTTCCTTGGCTCCTCTCCTCCCCAGACACTGCACTCAGTCTGCAAGCGCTCCTGTTGTCTCATTTTATATAAACTTGGTTCCTTGGTTCTTGCTTTCAATTCATTCTTTTATCTTCTACAGCGCTCAATGAATGCTTAAAAATAATAAATATTAATAATAGAGCTCTTTGAACCAGCAGGTTCTTTGCTGCTTAAACTCACCTTTTCCTGCTGCTTATCCCCTATTAGAAGTTGCTATAATCTGCAGATTGTAGCTGTAATAACTTCTGTAGCAGTGGCTGGGTTTGTGACAAGCGTAGGATTATAGCTCCAGGTGGGGAATTGGCAGCAGGAACAGAAAACCTCAAAGGCACAAATATGTTGTTCCAGTTGAAATATTCTTAGCAATAAAGGAAGAGAAGCCAACAAAATTTAGTGTGGGAATAGAGCTATTTATCTAGGTTTCCATGGAGTGTCAGTGACCTACATAGGGTAATCCTGTACTGCACATAAAATGCTGCGTTTAGAAGTAAAAAAAACATTCTTTCTGGAGAACATAGTTTAAGAAGGCTGTACTTTTGGAGATGCTTTTGAGCCAATTCATAGGAAGTGTCTTAAAATCAGCAAGACAAACCATGTGATACATCTATTGTATTACTGCATGTTTTCTTTGAATTCCTTGTGGAGACAGGTTTACCTATTCTTACAGCTGCAGAAGAAAAAGTTGCTGTCTGTCCCAGTGCATAAAGTTGACCACATAGTGTGCAGCCCAGTCTCCAAAGCTTTTGCCACATACATGTACACTGTCTTGGACATCAGCAGACCTTCTGCTGTCCCACAATAAGGAACAAATAAAGTAAATATGATTGCAGTGTGTGAGGTTTTCCCACCATACCTCTTTTCCTTTAACAAGACAAGCTGCTGGATTAGGAGAAGAGAAAATCCTGAGGTGTCAGGGCAAACTTCATGAAACCTTTGTTTCTTCTATGTAGTGTTGTCTGGCCCTACTTAGGGAAGTGAGCTACTCCTAAGCAGGACCTCTGTTGGGTATGTTGCTTCCAGGCTTATATCTGCAGCAGAAACCGCACTTGAGACAAGGACCAGCTGGGAGTTTTTCAAGGAAACAATCAGCCTGCAGAAAAGGCTGATTTACTGAAACCATTATGGGAAAGGATTGGTCTCCACTTAGTTCTCCTTGGGTGAATTTCTTGCATTTAGGATAGAATTTTTTAGCCAAAACAGAGATGTTGGTTAGGAGCCAAATGTTTTGGGTTTTTCACCTATGCTGTCACAAATCCAAAACAAGGACCTGAAAGCACATTTCCTACGTGCCAGAAATGCATGTGCTAACCGCAGAACTGTTGTTCTAGAGCACATGGGTTTTTGTATGAAGGATTCCAAACCTTCATTCCTATATGGAATGAAAACAATATTTTAAGTCTCAAAAAATGTGGTTCCCATCAAAACTTGAGTTCACATCCAGGTGCCATTTTGTCTTCCTCAGTGGCCTTGTTGTCTTTCCTCACTGGGTCTGAAAGTTTGTGTCTCCCCTGGTTATATATGTTCTTCATGGAGTGGAGCATAGAATCTCCAAAGACCTTGGTGAAACAATCAGCATGTCAGTCACAGGAGGAGAATGACTGACCCTGAAGCATTACTGGTGTATTTTGGCAGGGTCAAGGCTGTACAAGGCTATATAACTCCTAAACCCCTGCTTCCTCTGAGGAATACTATTAGAAAAGCACCTTAAGCAGCCAAGGAAAATATAGCTGAACATTGCTGATGTATTTATGCCTGGGCCATTGTTGTTGGGCAGGGTAGGAAAAATAATGCTTAGGGCAAGAGGAGCTGCTTGGAACAGGATGAAACACTCTCTTGTTGGTTTGACTGCAGCAAGCTCAGCAAAGGCAGGGCTAACACATGGTTTCAGTAATAGGTCACTCTTCCAATTTCTTCTTTCCTGGCATTTTATGGAGAGGAAAGTGGTCTTCTGTCCTTTCTTAATTCTCCTTGGAGAGTGAAGAGATAACAAGGACATTGTGAGAGTATCTCAGCTGAGCTAGGTGTGTACTTAGTGAGGGTGTTTGTTCTCTGTGGTTGTCTTATGCATCACTGAAGACCCCGAATCTGGTTATTCCAGTGCAGCTCAGCCACCTGAATCTTGATGTGCTCTCTGCTGCTCGGCTGCCAAGAGGAGCTTTCACGGGCTCCTTCTGTTGTAAAAGGTGGGATTGCAAATTGAGGTGAATGCTCCAGTTCTGATCCTGAGAATGCCACTCTGTCTTTAATTTGTATTTTGTTCTTGCTTCGTTTGAAAAATGGGGGGAGAAAGGCTGAGGGTTGAGGCTTCATCATTGTACAGACAGACAAAGCACTCCTCTTAAAGGTGTAAAACATTCCAGGCCCTTGCTGTGTATTTGAGGTTTAAATAATGGGAGTTTCCTGTTTCAGAGAAGCCAAATGTATCCTCAGATGGTCTCCACTAACCTGTTTTAAGACTTGTGTTTAGCTTGTGGTAGATGAGGAGTCTGAGCTTGCCTTTTTGGTTTTACCTCTCCTTCAAGCTAAAGTAGGAGGCATAAGGTGTGTTTAAGGCATAGAAAAGCAGCAGCAAAAAGCCTGACCTAGTGGAAATCAGAACCAGAATCACCATACAGTTTTTTGGATGCAGTCTAGAAGAATCCACAAGACACAGTCAGCTCTGGAAATCATAAAATGTCAAAGCACTCCTGAATATGAGATGAGCTCCAGTGTGTCTGTTTGCAGGCAGAGATGCAGACCCCAGATAACGGGTGTTTGAATGGACAAATAAAAACACCTTAAGTCTTGGTTTTATGGGTTTGGGGGTTTTGTTTTGTTTGTTTTGGATTTGGGCTTTTTTGTTATAAAAAGGCAATACTTACTTTTAAATATTAGATAATAATATCTTAGTATGTTTTCACAAACAAATGATCTAAGAAAAGAAAATATTTCTCTTAAATTAATCAAGTCCAAGACCTCCATCTGTGACTGAAATACCCACATATTTCTGTGTCTTGCTTCTTCTGGTTACAGTCATTAAAGGAACCTTCAAAGGAACCTCTCAGAGGCTGATTGGTAAGGTTCCATAGATCCCCAGGAAGATAAAGGTAAAGCTGCTACCTTTCTTCAGAAGCTTTGACTGTGCTCTAAACCATAGCTGTCATTTGGGAATTATATGAGACTTTTTAAGGCTAGATCTTTTGCCCAAAAATATCCGTTTGCATCTTCTAATCACTGAATGACCAGACTTCTTTGCATCCATTTCATATCCCTATTCTGCCCATTTGTTGAGTATAATTATATTATTGAGAAAAGCAAGCTTATGGGACTTCACTCTTTTCTTCTGAATCAGGAATGGTGAAATTAAACAAAACAAAACAAGTCAAGTTACTCTGAAAATAGTTCCAGTAAGCTGAGAACTAACTTAGATGTAGGGATGAACTGCACTGCAAATTCGTCCTGTTGAAGTAAAGTCAGACTGCACTAGGATAGCGTTGTGAAGGGTTTGCCATAAGAGCAGGGCTGCATGCCCCAGCTATTTCCCAAGACTGGCTTGAAAAATCTTTTCCCTGGCTGGAGCTGTATTCTTGTGGACTTCAGTGTCATCCTCTAGGAATTGTCATTTAAAGCTGAAGAAGTCCAAAAGAAGCTATGTGGTGGATCTGTTTCTCTTAGCATGCTGCAAGATTACAGCTCTAGACTGTCCTTTAATGTGAAACTACTGTCTTCATCTGTAATCCTTCTTTATGAAGTGCAATAGTATGGAGTGGAACCAAACATTGATTTTTCTTTTAAATGGAATATGATTAAATTTAAGACTGAGTCTGTCTGTCTTGCAGCTTTATAGGTAACTCTGCATGGACATTTGTCACTTCCTTTCCCTTTCCTGTTCTACTGTCCCTGAGTTTTTTTCCTTGTGAAGAATTCTGCCTAGTAAAGCAAGGACTTCTCCAGATACGCTATTGTTTAGCAAGGAGATGGTGAAACAGATGCAGTTGTTGGAACTGATGATAAGGTAATTTTCTCACCCTTCCGCTGTGCTTGAAAGAGAATTTGCATTGCTAGTAGCATTTGTTATTGTGTGTATGGCCCTAGATAGAGATCGGAGATTGACTGGTGGATAATGAAACAGTGCGGTGTGCCTGACTGAACAGATTGGGCAGGCATCTGAACTATCCCTGTGCTAGCCCACCAGAATGAGTCAGTTGCTCAGAATTTTTCTGGCAGATGTAGCCTCTCTGTTTCATGTCACAGTGATTACCTACCACTTGTTTATCGAGTTTCTGGGTGGTCCACATTATCGGAACATCTCACAGTTACAAATGTATCTTTGTAGCACCTTTTTGAGACAGAGAATTCCCATTTTACTGTACAAGTGAAATCTAAGTAAGTTGCCGAAGGTATCATGGGAAACTTGTAACAGAATAGAAAACAAGAGAATAGCACCTATCCAAATTTTGCTCCTAGAAAATGTATCTCAGATTTAAAAAATGGGAAGGGAGTATTATCCTGTCTTACAGGAAGACTCCTCCAAGCTAAATAAATGTCTTGCTTTGCTGTGCTCTTGGAGCCAAATGTTCCAGGTAACTCAGTGGTATGTTGTTAAGGCCTTTTCTTCTTTGGACTGTGTTAATTGTCAATAAGTTGTTTAATGAATTTTGATAGAACACCTTTTTCTCTGTAAATTAATCTGTTTGTGGGTTGTTTGGGTTTCTTTGTGGGGGTGGAGGGGGAAGGGTTGGTTGGTTGCTTCTCTTAGAAAACAAAGATCTTCTGAAGTTTTGGAAGGATTGGGAGGTGGTGGGGAAGTTCTTACCTCAGCCAAATAAGTCAATATTTTATGGTTTGGGATATACATTAGAGTGCGGGAAACTACAGGTGCTGGCCTTGGGATCTAAAACTCCTTTCTCCACATTGTACTGCAGTGCACACACTGGTACTTTTGCTTTCTTTTTAAATGCCAACTTGTGCCCTGTTAAACTTAGAAATGTGCACAGGTTTATAAAAAGTATTTTCCTTTGAACAGACTGTCTTTTTCAGACTGTTTACCCTGCAAAATAGTATTTGTGGAGAGGGTATAATCAGGCCTAATAATCCTTAACAGGTTCATGACTCCTTGAGTTCCTACTGTTTAGTAGTATCTGAGGAGTGATGTGGTGCTGAAGCATTTCCCTGTTTTCAGTGCAGCAATCCTAATCAAAGCCACGAAGTGAGATTGCTGCTTTCTCTGCCCTGAAGCACTCCTGGGCGCTTCCTTGAGAAAGTGATTTGCTTTGGAGTTATTAAAACAGCACATGCTGTAAAAAATTAAATTAAAAAAAAACACCAAAAACCAGCAAACAACCAAACACTTCCCAGGCACAGGTGTGGAGCTGCTGAGTATTAGTGCCAATTGTGCAGATTCAAATCACAGCTTTGTTCTTGAGATTGTAATAATAGTGTTAAAAAATTCAGCCTTGATCTTGAGGAGAACTCAGGTCCCTGAGCTTGTGTGGAATCAGGGTCAAGGTTTTTAATTTGTTCGTTCTTCAGAGATGCTGAGCACCTTCCGTGGCAGCTGAAATTAGTGGGAGCTGTATGTGCTCAGCATTTTGGAAGGCAAACTGTGTGCATACGTTGTGAGCTGTGATGTACAGAAGCCTGGATCTCTAGGGTGTTGCAGTATCTAAGATGATGCCCCTATAGTTGTTTCTTAATTAAACCCCAGACACTTTACATGGCTTCTCCTGAACTTCAGGACTCTGCTTTTCTAAAGCATATTTGAGACTTCTAGCTTGGCAACTCCTTGGAGCTTTCTATTAAGGTATTAAGAGGAAGAAAACCAGTTGGTTGCCTCAAGCTGAGGAGGAAATGCTAGACTTGAAGGATTATCTCAGTGCAATGAATTTTAAAGACCTTTTGCTGTACATGTGTGGAAAGCTGTCAAAATGCTAATGGTTCTGCTGTCTTTTTTAACCCTTTCAACATACTGAGCTGATGGAGGGGAAGTGAAAATGACACTATTCAATGGCAAAAGCGCAGTTCAGTCAGAAATGAAGTTTTGAGTAGCTTTTTATCCATTAGCCACAACTTCTCCCAGCAATAAAGAAGAGTGATGCACCCATCATTTGGACAGACCAATTCTATATACACAGTTGAGCCTGTCTGCAGGTGTGATGTAGGTCAGGTACTCCCTGCAACCGGCATCCTACAGGAAAGGCTAGTACAGGGCTGAGGAGCTTCCCTGTGCCCCTCCACCCATTTCAACAAAAATAAATAAATAAAAGTGAAGCCAGAACCAGGTTGCTGTGGTCAGATGACCCCTGCAGCCCCTTCTAGGGATCATTCAAGTAGCAGCATGGTGTCCTGTTGCTTCCCCACCTCATTTTTGGGATATGCACCCGGCCTGCAGTGTCATTGACACCTCCATAGTGGGAGAGGTCTGTGTGGCTGCCAGGACAGGGGGAAATTTGACACTGCCAGAGCAACTCATCCAGTCCAGTACATACCCAAGGGGCCCTGGAATGGGGTGGACCATCCTACCTGCGCAGATTGAACACAAGTGTCCTACAGTAGCACAAGCATATCCCCAGCTTACTCTAGGTTTTCACCAAGGAGACTCTGATTCTCCCGGATATCTTGCCTCACCATTCTAAGCAAGGGAAGACATGGGCTCTAAGTAGAGACACAGGTCATAGCAGGAATGTTTGCTACACGGCTGCTGTGACCTGGGCAGCAAGGCTAGTTTAAGGTGCTGACTAGATATTGTGTTTGAATACGTCTGTGCTGCTGTGGCTGCTCTGCTGTTGCTGCCCAAAGCAACTGGGCTGGTTAAGCCTGTGCCAGAGGCAACCGGGCATCTTCCTCAGGGGATACCATCCACATCTGTGGGAAACTGCTGTTCCATTTATTTAGGTTTTTGGCTGAAGTTTTTGATGTGTTAGTAATATCTCATTCAACTCTACAAAAATTTTGTTAGCATTCTGCTTTAGAGCCAGGTAAATACTTAGGTAACTGACGATATAAATAACTGAAATTGTGAGTGTTATTAAACCCACGAGACTCAGTCATTCCTTTAGCTGTCTCTGAAATATGTTAGAGCAATGGGTCTGTCTGCTTATCTTTTTAATCAGGACTACACAGGCAATTTTAGCCCTCAGGGGAGCCTGAATCACTGAACTGCAGGGCTATCTTTGCCATTAAGCTTATGGCTTTCAGGTTTCAGCGAACTTGTAATGTTATTTATTTATTATTTTTAAGGAATATTTACTGTTACATATGAGCTGCCAGCTTACTTCATATCCTCAAAGCATCAGTATTTTCCATTTTGCAGCTGAAGAGTATGGTTGCCAACATGTACCACCTGGGGGCAGGAGCAAGGGCAAGCAGTATGAAAAGGATTGCTATAGGGATTTTTTTTGGGGTGGGACTAGGGAGACACAGATGGAGTAAGGCTGTGAGAGACTGTGGAATAGGCTTTTCCTTTCTCATTTGGTGTAAGTATGTTGAGGTGTTGTATTGCTTGGGGTATCCTAAGCTAGATTGGATAAGGCACTGGGGAAATCAGCTTTAGGGAAAACTGTTTTAACTTGGATTGCTCTAAATGATACGAAAAAATGGCTGGTGCACAGTTCGCTAATAATTGTGTTGGCTGTGATTTCCTGTGTGGCTTTTAGAAAATGTGTTATTTTGAGTCAGTGTGTGTGTATTTATATATTTGGGAGAAGAAATAGATATTCACCATGCCCCTTGTATTTTTCCCAGCATGGACAGTTACAAAACATTTGTCAATCTCGTGTATATTTTAAGGCTGTTTTATAAGGACTCTTCTCACTCTGGTTTCTTGTATTTCTCAATTATTTGCTTTAGGTATTGCAAACAATACTTTTTAAATAAGAAATTATTCCCCCTGAAATGTGTGTGATCACTGGAAAAAAATCTCATTACCTTTTTCTAACTTAGTTACTTCTTTCTCACAGAAAGTACATTTTGCTTAATCTTGAAAATTTAAGATTGCATGCATAAACAGGTAGCTCATGTTGTGTCCATAGTTGTTTTGCAGACATAAATCTTAAACTGTGCAACCACTTTGTGTTTTCCATTTGGCTTTTTGTATGTGCAAAGAGAAGGGAGCCTGAGCTGCATTCTTCTACCACAACCCCTCCTTCCATGCTAGATGATGGTGTTAGCAGTGGGGAAAAGTAGGATTTACAGTGGGGTATATGTACATGACATGTCAGTGTCACTTCTGTGATTAAGTATGCAGTTAATCTCTGCAGATTAAACACTAAACACAAATGCAAAACTATTTCTGAAGAAATGTGCCATGTAGAGTCAGGTCTTTGGATGAGCCTGTGAAGCAGGTTTCTGGGCTGACCAAAGTGGCAGTGGGATATGCAGTCATGGTCTGTAAAGGGTGTTTATTGGAAAGGAATGGGTCACCCTCTTTTGTAGAAAGCCATTTAGGTGTTTGCTTTATTTTGAAATGGAATAGGAACCTTGGGCTTCTTTCTTTTATTTTTTTTAAAGGCCTGCATAAATTTAAAGCTGTAGTTCTCCTTTCTGTTGACTGGATGAGGAAAGAAGGGATGTTGAAATGCTGATTAACAGAAACTACAGTCTAAAACTTGCAAGTTGCTATCTTACAGCAGTTGGCTGTGGATTCTTTGCATGTACTAGTCTGTTTCTGAGGTAAGAAGGGTTGTAGGGGATGCAACCCATAACAGTAAACAGGGAAAGTTCCTTATTTGTTCAGACTGGACATACCTGTGTTCTCCTATCAGAGAAATGGAGGTTTAGAACATTGGAGTTGTTGTGCTCTGAAAGATTTCAGTCTTCAGTGTAGCAGTAATTATTTCCACCAAGAATCTTTCTGTTTCCCTACTCCCAGGATTGAAAATAACTTGTTCCAGGACATGTAACAGCATGATGGGTAGAACAACTTCTGGGAAAGAGAAAGTGCTCGGAGCAAATATTCGCTTAAACTTTAGGCTACAAGTCTATATGAACCAGTCTGCAGTATTCCAGAAGCCAAGCCCTCAGTCAAATTACCTGTTGTTGGAAGAGCTGTGGTTGTTGTCCATGTGTGTGGTCTTAGCCCATGGCAAATCAAAGGTAATGCAATTTAGCTGAACTCTATCATTGCTAAATTAAATTACCTCACATCATCTGCAGGGGATGAGCATGCACATGGAGAGCTACCACAACTCAGCTGATGCTTAGCCTGCTGTTACTACAGTGTACCATAACTTTATTGGGACCTTCATTTGAGTGTCCCAGTGACCAAGAGATATATAATAGCCAGTTGCAAAGACAAAGAAGTACAGTTGTGCCTCCAATTAGAGTGTGTAGTCCCTAAATCTCATCACATTTTTAGTGTGGGAAGTTCAGGTGGCTGAATTTGAGGCTGATGGAAATAGAGGTTTTCAGCAATTATTGTACCTACTTAAAAAAAAAAAAAAAAAAAAAAAAAAAATTGACTCTTCCAGCAAATGTTGACTACCTTGCCAGCAGGGAGGGGCCTCTTGCCTATAACAGGCAGTGGTGCCAAACACATTTTTGTTCTCTTGGGAACATGTTTCCTGAAAGGTTCCTTTCATCTGCAATGAATTCTTGTGCTTTAAACACAGGAAACATTAATGTTTCTTTGTTTTCCAAATATCTGTGAGAACTTCTTTTTAAATGCATTAAAATTGTCCCATTTGATAGCAGACCAAGCAGCAGTCTGTCCTCACTTTTAGTTGTTTGCTGCTGGGATCAGTATTCCTTGTCTAGGAATATGAGATGGTACTGAATGATCTGACCTAGCCATGGATGATTCAGCAAGCTTGGTGCCATCCCATATTTGGCTGCCATAATGGGATTTGAAAGGGGATTGGTGTAAAATGATGTTGGAAAGGACATAGGGATAGCACTTTGGCTCCTTGGCCTTTACACTAGGAAGAGCTAACTCTAGCAAAAGCTTTTGTAGCAAGTCTGTATGAACTCAGCCTGAGGAGACAAAGAATTGCAGGAGATGGATGGTTTCTGGTGGGCAGTGGGAAGGCCTCAGCTTTGTCTGACCTGATTTCCTGGCGTTCATAGCCTGAGAGTGTCAAGGTGGGCCATGCAAGCTTCAGAACCTCTAGGAGGAGAGAAGAACAAGGGCTTGCTCAGAGGAGATAGAGTCTCTTACCCCAAAACCTTGACAGAGTGGCCATGATCATGGTGGTGGGCAGTGCTTTCTGCAGTCCCAGTGGTTATCATCTCAGTGGTTTGGTACAGGAGAGGTGATGCTGGCAATGCCACTCAGTGTGATTACTGAGTCAGTAATCACAGCTGCTTCTGTGTCCTTGTGATTTTGTTGTGTTTCCTGTGTTCTTCCAAGCCAGGGCTGAAATCTCCTGTTGTTGATTGATAAAAGCTTTTAGGCTGAAAATTGTCCCATTCATATCATCTCCCAGAAACCATTCCAGCACAGCAAACTCTTTTTCCAGCTCCAGTCTTTGTCTTTTGCTAGAATTTTCTGGAAACTATGGTTGGAATATGTACCCTAAACATACACAAGGTTTAGCATCTGTTGTTTGTGACACCTATCATTGCACATGGAAGAATGCATGTGCAAGTTCATGCACAACCAGCTTTCACTTCACAATGAAGATATGGCTAAATGGGAATTAGGATTAATACTGGATTTAAGATTCTCGTAGTTGGCTGGTAATAACCTAATCTCCTCAAAGGCTGCAGGCAGGCTGGCAGCATTCAGCTCAAGGCCGCTGTTGTTTGCAAAACCTGAAAGAAATTGAATTTTGATAGTTAGAGAGCTTTAATCAGAGCCTTTCAAGATAGTATATGCTCTTCCCATCCCTATCTCAAATGCAGCCTTTTAATTTCTTTAATATATGACCGTCACTTAGGCTTGTAGGTCTGATGGGTGGTTGACAGTAATATTTTTCATTTCCTTTTGTAAAAGCTTAGGAATTCTGATTGAGTTTAGAAATGTATAAATTGCATTCTGAAAGCTGATATACCAAAGTATCTGTATAGGCAGTGTGAGACAAATCCAAGTAGGGCAGCAAGTGCTCCCCAGTTTAAAGTGTTGAGAGTGCTCAACGTCCTTCAGGTAAGGAGGCTCAAGAGGCCACAGAAGCATGGACTCCTGGAGTTCAGTCTAGCCTGGTTCATTTGTTGCTGTGGTAGAGGTGACTGATGAGAAATGCACTGGTGAGTCTGTGCAGGTCATAATGTGAATCACTGTATTTGACAGTAAGGCCCATGTTGGAAAACAACATGTTTTAACATGAATTGTTGATGCTTCTATTATTTATTGTGTGTTCAATATGATTTTCTGTGTATCTAGTTTCTACTAGAAGTTAGACATTTAGTTATTTAGATAACTTTTATCTTCAGTTAAATCAATTCAAGTAGTCTTTTTGCAGGCTTAGCCCTACATAAAGTTTCCCTGTATAACTGCTTTTGATTCCTTGCTTCTTCCGACTTTGTCTTGGATAGCAGTTTTGATTGGTTCTGTCCAAACATTGAGAGCCGTCATTTGCAAAATGTTTTTCTATCTGAATCACTGCTAGTGATAGCCTGGAAAAGTGTCTGCTTTTCCTTTGTTTTAAATCAGGAGCCCATCCCATGGGGTATCAAAGGCCTCTATAGTATGATGATGTATGCCACTGTCAGTCAAAGTCTCTATCTGAGCCACTGAGGTTGGAAGGAGCAGAGACATATTGACCAAATTTGCATGGAAAGCTTGTGGAATGCTGCTGATATGATTCAATACCCATGTCGCTAAAAAGAATGACTTTTCTGTGGAGGTGGTGATGAAGTGCCTTTAGCTAGACCTGAATCTGCTCTTATCAATTTGTGTTTTCTTACCCCTACTTATTCAGCCCTCACCTCAACAGATTTCTTTGCATTGCTTCTCTGCTCCTTCTGAGTTAGTGCTCCTTGCTAACGTTGTCTTTCCTCTTGCTGTTGCCTTGTGTAGAACCTGTTATCAAATAATCCTATTAATCTTCTTAGATAATCTTTAAAACACTGTCAAGCAGGACATTTTTTCTGTGGTATGAAGTTTACTTGCATACCTTAAGCCACCTGGCTCTCAGCATGTGAAACTGAGAAATGCACTGAAGCTTTGCATTCCCAAGGCTCAGGGCCCACAGGATGACTTGATTAACATTTGAAAGACAGTGACTTTAATTTAATATTGCAGTCTCTGCCCCTGTTATTCTCAGAGTATACAGGAGCATCACAAACATTACGTTAACTGGAATTCAGGTTCCTGCTGGGGCTCACAAGCACAAATTTGTTGACAGGTTGATGGGAAAGTTTCTATTTTGCTTTCAAATGCCATAAACCAGGCAGATTTTTGGACTTTCAGCTCCCTTCCTTCTTCTCTTCACAGAGACTGGTGGTAAGGAACAGTGAATAGAGAGGGAACACAGGCAAGTTTGGCACCCAGCAGCAAAGGTTAGTAGAGACACATGAACTATATCAGAACAAGAAAGTTTGTTTTGGTTAGTTAAAAGCATCCGACTTTCACTGACTCTTAAGAAACCTTATCTCTGCAGGAGTCAAACAGCTTGGTTTAAAGCATGTAACAATTCATGGAAGTGCTTTGTGAGCAACTTAAAACTGTTGTTTTGGTCAGTATTATGACCCGTTGGAAGGCTTGGTCGGTTGTTTTTCTGGTCTATGGTGGGAGATGGCAAAGACTGCTTAGAAACATCAGTGCGTAATGAGACAGTGCCATGCTGGGTAAGGCCTGGGGGGCTGAAGCTCAGAGATTTCTAAGCCTGTAAAAATCCAGAGAACATGCATTAATGCTATTGCTTGCTTTTTTAGCCTCTAGCAAGCAGATAGGGAGTTATTAAAGCCTTTGAACAGAATTAGGGGTGAGGGGAAATATCTGGTAACTTCAGCTTGCCTCAGTTGTACAAATTTCTTGGAGAAGAGCAAACACAGGCACAGTGTTTTAAAAAAGAAACAAACAACAACCAAACCAATCAAACCAATAGCAACAACAATATCCTCTCACATATTGTCAGGATGTGCCTACCAAGAGGACTCAGGTTTTCATGCTGGCTGAACTGTGCAAAGGGAAGTAATTGCAACACTAACCAGGGCATTAGCCAGTAGGTACATCCTGCCACGTAGGTTAAGCACTCCTTGAAGTCAAGAAATTTTGACTGATGTTTTGGCCAAAGCCTTGCTTTTATAAAAAAGCAATGGTGGTGGTAGAGGTGTATGGGTGTGAGTAAACTGTTGTCTTGTTGATAGTATCTTAAGAGAGCCCAGAGTGCTAGAAATGCATCTTGTGAATGCACAGTGGCAATTTCTTATTCCTTCAACTGAGGCCACTCTGTGTTCAGCAGTGAGACTGACAGAGGCCCTTCACCAGCACTTGAAGCTGTATCTCAAAGCTAACAGCAGATCTCACTGATGATGTTGTGCTTTTTAAAGTATTTGCAGCCTTGCCTGTGGAAGGCCAGCCAGCATCACCACAGCTACTACAGCTCCACCAAGACTTTTTTTTTTCCCAAATTCCGCAACTGGGGCCAGGAATGCAGAATCCCTGCACTTTGCTGTGCCCTGGCCAGCCCGGTGTTGTGTTGCAGATGAATTCGGTGGGACAATCTGTAAACATTACTGTGTGTTCTGATGGTAAACGTATGCAAGCTGCTTGCATGGCCTTACTCATTTATCCCCCTCGGCCCCTCCAAGTTCAGCTGCTGCTTTATCACTCCTGATAAGCTGGTGTGTGATCTGAGGCAAAGCCATCAGCCAGAACTGAAGGCAGGCAGGAGTCCCACATGCATAGTTTGGGGGCAGCTCGGTTTCTTTTCTGATAAGCCTGTGCCTCTTGCGGCAGTACAGTGCACACTCCTTTTAAACTGTAATCATAATCCTCTTTTCAGCTGGCTCTGCTTTCCCCACAGGAAGCATTAGCAATATCACAAAGTGCGGAGACTTCATTGTTTTTTCCCTAATCTGCAAAGAGAACTGAGACAAGACAGTGGAAACTTTAACCTATTCCGTGCCTTGGTGGTAAATAATTAGTTTTTTACTGAGTGAGAAAACGGGGGAAGCCTCTTAGTTAAGATAAAGTAGGCACAAGGCTCACAGGCTTATCTTGCTCTGTGGAATTCGGGAAAGGATATGTCCTTGAATTCGCCTGTCTGGCATGCCCTGGTTTTGTGTTTGGGAGAAATGAGTCTATTAGAGCTGCCCTATGTGGGTATAAGGCACCACTTGCCAGGAAATGCGGTAGCCATGCTTTTGTTTAAGGTTGTGAACAAAAGGCTCTGGATGCTTAATAATGTGCAAATTTGGGTGGGTGGGATATGGAGAAGGTTAATAGGGCAGGCTAACAGAGGAGGAGCTGAGCTTGAGAGAGGAGGAGTGCCGAGGACACAGCAGAAGAGGAAAGCAAAACAGGAAAAGCAGTCCGTTTTTGCCATGTTAAAATTAACTTAGTCCCCACTGACAATTTTGGGGTAAGTGCAAGCTGTGTCTGAAATAATGGTATTTTCAGCCGCGGCCGTGTGAGAGGTTACAGTGTGGCTCCGGGGCTGGCTGTGTGCAAGTCTATGTGCTGTGTAAGTGCTGTCCAGACGCCGACCCATCACAAGGCGGGACTGGCTGTGGGTGTGCTTGTGGGTGGGAATTCCCTTTGGGTCAGTGCTTTACCTTTGCAAAACTCCTCTTTGCAAGCTGCCTGTTGTACAGTCTTTCTTGTCATGCTTGTTTCTGAGGCTGGGCTGTGCTTTTCCTGAAAAGGAAAAGCTGAAGTGGGAGGAGCTGCCCCGGCCTGGCATGGGGGGTACAAATGTAGGGTGGTGCATGGTCCAGGTGTGCGTGTGCTGTGTCTGTGAAAGTCCTTTAATCCAAAATATGACAAAAGCAAAAGAACAAAAGAAAAACCTCTCAAAAATAGCATGAGATAAGGATCTGGAGAATTTGCTTTTTATTTCACACAAGAGTTCCCTAGAGACTTCTTTTAAGGGAAGAAATGTAGCTTTCAAGGTCGAGGGGTTTTTTTTTCTTCCGCCCCCCATCCTCTTTTCTTCAGACTTCAAAGGCAGTCAGCTGAGAGCTTCTTAGGAATGTTACATCTGTTCAGAGTAAACGTGGATTGGAGGCCGGGCACTTTTTCTTCTGCCAAAGTGTCTGAAATTTGTTGGCAAATTTTCTTGAGCGTGGTAAACAAAACACAACCTCAGTCGGGCTGGGTGGTGCGCAGTAGTGAAGGGTGGAAGGTCAGCAAGTGGGAGTAGTTTTCTGCAAACAAGTGGGTTTTTTTTTCTCATGCCTTAATAGCAAGCAGTTTAATATTTATTCCTTTAAATATTTTTTTTTTTTGCAAATTGAAACTGAACAAATGGACACAAGTGTGAGTTAATGCCTGTCTGCTACTCCTCAGCCTTCTAGATTCTGCTAGCTGGTGTACCTGTTGGCATACCTGGTTTGTCCTTCGCTTTCAAACTTAATCTGCACGTATCAGAGAGTGAAATCAAAGTTTTGCTTTCCAGCTCTAACCCTTAACTACTGGTCCTTCACCAACTGATCCAAAACCTATTGGCTTCACATCAGGCACTTGACATGCTACAGAAAAATGTCCTTCCAAGCGTGGAGGGTACAGCAGGTGGGCTTAGGAATTGGACCTAGCTTAACACTGCTCTGCCTATAATGGAGGGGAATTATTACTGATTTCGATGAAAGATGATGTGTGGCATTGCTGAGTACGTTTGGAAATCCTCTCCACAGTAGGACTTACGGATGTGATCAGGTCTCAGGCAGCCTTGTGCATAACTGCCTCTTCACATCTCAAAAGTGTAACTGAACCGCAAATGGTTTTCACACCAATTATTTTCCTCTTGTTTTTTGAATAGAGCCGGGAGGGGGGTTGTTTATCCCATTTCCCTGGTGCAGCTGAAACTCCAGCAGCAAGCTTGTGCTGAAGCTGTTGTTTCCTCTGCGTGTTTCCCATAAGGAGGCCAAGGAGTGTGAGATTTGTGATTCAGTGTGTGGCTTTGTCACATGCATACTCAGGCTGAAGATGATAGAAATCTTGGTGCTGTCTCATTTCAGGTTGGGTAAGTGTGTTTTGTTTGTTGCTTTTGTGGGTTTTTCTTTTAAACTAGGCTTCTTAAATGAAGAGCGGCAATATTTAAGCTTCTGTGTAAATAAGCAGAGAACCCTGGCTTCATCTTGACTAATCTGTTTAACCTTCGTCAGCCTAAATATTTACTCGAGGCATTGAATATCCAGGCAGCGTAATTCTGATGCTAAAATTCGTGCACTGAGAATGCTTTAGATTGACTAATCCTGCAGAATTCCAGAAATCCCTTTCTATATAAATAAACTTTCTATATGAAGGATTATAACTAAATAAATGCTGTGGATTCAGATCAGCAAAGCAGAAGTATAGCAGTTGGCCCATTTCTTCTGCTGCTTACTTATGTATTTTTATAAGGTTATTCATCGTAGTCTAAGTAGATGTGTGAAGAAAACTGCAAATACTGAAGCACGGTGCTGTCACATACTGCAGGAAGAAAATTTACCCCTCTGCCTTTTTGCTAGCACTTTTATCAGTTTTCAAATTGCCATCAGCTTGATTTATCCAGACTGTTGAAACTGTTATTCATTTTGGGCATAGCATTCTGGTGAATCTGTGTTTGGTAGGTCTTTGTCCTCTTATTGCAATTCAGCAATGGAAAGATTTCATGAAACGGTATTGGAGATACAAAATGTGTAGCTCAGTTGCTGAAGATGCCCCATCCCCCTACACCCGCGCATTCCTGCAGCTGTAGAGCAGAGCCTACAGCATCTGTATTTATCAGGAACAAAACTGGCATCTCAAGACTGGTCTGAGGTGTCCATTGCAGGGAATACTTATAAGACCTCTGTGTAAACCTGTTGGTGTAGGTATGGTGTAAGCAACCTTCTGAGCAGTTTGGCTTCTGTCCTGTTACTGTGTTAATTATCCTGTCTTTGTGAGATTAAGGTGCAGATTTATTAGGGATCCTGATCTTGGAGAAGTTCTGTTAATATTCCTTCATGTTGCCCTGTCTGTTACTGGACATCATTCCAGAGATGTGAAGGCTGTAAACACCCAGGGGAGAGAACTTGGTTTAACTGTTGTAAAGGGAATAACTAAAAAAGAATGGGATCAAGTTAGAGAAGTAAAACCAAAACTGAGGAGGACTTCACAATAACACTGGTCATTAAGTTCACGGAAAACTAATGTGTGCTCTGCCATCTAAGAATTTTGAAAGTAGACTTGCAAAACTGAAATAATAGGAGGGCCAGCAGGATGGAGATGTTCCCTATTGACGGGAAGGGTCCCAGCCCATCTTTGTCACTGCTTTTTGCTTATAAGGTTGTGTGTAACAGTAGAAAACTAGAAGGAAGAAATTGCCTAGCTGGTCTATTATCAGGCAGACATCTAACCTGGAACCTGTGCTGTTCACGGCCACTTGGCCACTTTTCTCTGCTGGAAAAGGAGCAGGGCAAGAACTGCACCTCGCTCTGCTTGCCAGCAGGCTCCATAGGGAAATTCCTTCACTGTCCTATGCTGGGTTAGTCAGTCCTTTTAACAGTGCATCTGGGGAAGAATCACTGCAGTTAGGCCACTAATCTCATTTCTGTCTTCAGATAAGATTGTTATCAGAATAATTGTCTGTTTGTTCCCCCTTCTGAGTCTAATCAGAGTGGATTGTGCCAGTACCTCCTGGGGCAGAGGAACTCAGATGTTGATTACCCCAAAAGAAAGAGAAAATCCTCAGTGTATATTTAATGTAAACTTCAGTTTTGTTAGATGTTCACGGGAAAATCATCTGGAAATAACTTGCTCAGACGTGTCTTGTGCATTTCACAGTAATATATTTGTTCTGGTTTAAAGTCTAAGTTTAGTCAGGCAAGTTCGTGTCATGCATGCTGTGGTGAGGCTTTTGAAAGATAGTGCTTTGCACCAGTGAAACTGGTACTTTCCCAAGCCCTGGGACAGAGCAAGTTCATGTCTGCAGAGAATGCATACTCTTAGGTGTTCCAGCCAGCAAATAATTCTGAACAATTAGTGCTTTTCCCCTTATTTCAAAGCAAATTACAGGAGTGGGTGGATTTTGCTGGTGGGTATTAAGGAGGCTCAAAGATATTAGCTTTTCATATATCCTTCAAGCTGGGACTAGAATTTGTCTCTTGATGTGCTTACCTGAGGAAATGTACTATTTGGTCTCTTTGTAGCAATGGGTAAACCATAGGTAATGCAGCACTCCAGTGAGATACAGAAATTGTGTGTGCTTCCCCTATTACATGGGTGAGAAAGCTTAGACACAGAGGTACCATGGGCTGCTGTGGGAGTTGCCAAAGCAGAGCGGGATAGATAAGGAGGTCTGTGCCAGAGCCAGCATTGCTAGTGACTGCTCCTGAGTTCTGATCTGGGTTACCAGCTCTTGTCACCAGCCCTGTATGAAAAACAAAACCTGATCCTCCCCTTACTGGTGTTGCTGCTGTAGAGATGTTGTCCGCTTCAATCAGACCTGTATTCCTGGATAGCTTAATGAAGCTCTATAGCTTTTGAGTGTGATACCTAAAGCAAGCTTAAAGGGCAAGGGCATACCACCAAAGAGAGTGCTCATAGCTGCTGAACTTGCATGCCTCCTATGTGAGAACCGCTGAGACTGTCTGATTCCATCAGGCTTAAAAGGTGTTGAATGAAGCAGGTTCTTTCAGGCACACGTAAAAGTCATCTTGGGGACATTGAATTTGGTATGTCCACAGCTTCTTCTAGCCTAATGTGTGCTTGATGTGCTTAGTGTGGATATTCTCTAAAACTTTTATTGTGTAGTTTGCTGCTTCCTGCTCCACTGGACTTCAAATCAATTATTGTTGTGGTACTTCATGGCTGTAGTGTCCCTTTTAGCCAGGACCATAACCACTTTACATTTGCTGGATGACTTAGCTGATGTTGCTCTCCATTTTACAAAGAGGGAAATAAACTTGCAGAAAGACAACGAGAACTAGAAAGACAGAAAAGCTATTTAAAAGTATTTGCTTGTACTGCAATGAAGAGATGCCAGAGACAGTGTTTAGAAAAGTGTTTTTGGAACTGGAAGTAAGGCAACTACATCAGGGCAACCAGCAAGCCTTAAATATGTAGGATGGTGCGGCCACCTTGCTACTAGAATTTGATTTTGCATCTCCACACAGTGCTGCAATATCACCTTACTCAGACCTGGCTGCGGTGTATTTGATTTGGCCCTGCTGGATGTGCCACAGATGTGAATGTCTAGCAGTAGAGCTTGCGGTCTTGAAGGTCTCTTTGTATGATTTGTTGCCTTGTGCACAGGAGTTTTTTCTTTTTTACCCCGTCTCTATTACATATGTGGCTTCTTATGTTTTTTATTGTGGTTATGTTTTGTTTTTTTCACTTGAAGCCTATTTTTGCCACCCTTTGCTCCTCTAATGGGCTCCCATGCTATCAGGCACCAGAGCGATACATACAGTAAATGTGTTTTGTTATAGAGATTACTATATGGTGTTCACTTTCTTTGTGAGCCGTTCACATTCCAGAATCTTGTCTCCAGCAGTTCTTTTTCCCTATTGATACTGAGGAGAGTGTTGTTATTTACCAAGCTACTTCTGCTGGTGTAGCACTTCAGAGCCATCCCTGATTGGATGCATTGCTCCCCATGTTGTGGTGTTGATGGTGAAGTTGTACATTAAGGAGCTGTTGGCTGATTTATGAAAAGCACACTTTTGGAGGCTGGGAGCAGGTTCTTCTGGAGGGGCTAGTGAGCTGTAGTCCCTGCCAGCTCCTTTTCTGCAGTGTTAGCCCTGTGCAGTGCCTGCAGGGCGTGATACAACCATGTATTTATTGCTTTACCTCCCTCAGCTCATGGCTTCATCTTCCCTGTTTAATGCTCCCCTCCCATTTGTCACCCATGGTACTGCTTATTCAGTGCATAATAACAATTTTGAAGCCATAATTCTAAATATCTGTCTAGTTTGCAGGGTGGTGAGTCACAGTTACCCTTTAGCAAAACTACCAGGTAGGTTTTTGAATCCTTAAAGGTACTTGTCCCTGTCTAATCTGAGTATTCCCTGGTGAGTGGTGTCTACCTTGAAATTTTTTTGAAGTACTCCATTAAACCAAATGCTAGCAAAGTAAGTGTAACACAAGCTTATCTCAAGTTACTCTTATGGCTTCTGCCAGCTACCATAAAAAGCTCTTCTAGACTCTATTAGCAAGTGAACAGAAGGAATGTCACAGAGCTGTCAGGCCCAGGCTGTCAGCCTGGTCTTGCCATGCTCAGGAGTGTGTGATGTGACCAAGGCGTTCCTGTGTCAGAGTTTATCTAAGGACAAGTCAACTGCCATGCTGCCTTTCGGGAGCAGTTGGAGATGTTGAGATAATTGTGTTCACCATAAACTACTTCTACTCAGCTGTAAGAATGGCCATGTATAATGTGAACAGAGGTAATGAGTCTTGCTAAATGGTAATTTTAAGAGAGACTGCACAGAGAGATTTATTGTTGGGAAGCATAGTATCAAAGAGTGAAAAATAAAAGAATATTTTACTTGTAAACTCTTAGACATTTTGCAAGGAGATTTGTCTCATTTTTTATGGATCTTCAGTTATCTATGATAACGGTCTTTATTTGAGTAGATTAATCCTGAGAGGATCTGTGAAAACTGTGGACAAACTTTATGCATATGCACACTATTTCAGTTAAGACAGCTCCACTTGTGACTTGGTAGAAGAAATACAGCTGATTTCAGTGAGAGCCGAGGAAGGCATTAGCCTGCTTTTGACAGAAAACTTCAGGAAAAATTATTTTGTGTAAATGGGCACTTGAGTCCTGCAAGATGCTTCCATCAGAGAAGTTGCCTCTTACCTGTAAGGCATAAAAAGAGAAAGGAAATAAGTTTTTAACTAATTGCAAGGAGGCATCAACAGCACATGGGAAGGCATAGGGAACAGACAACTGTTGAGCTGATCTGGGGAGTCAGGATCCTTTTGATGTGATCACTGTGAACTTCTGGTTATAACATGTCATGGCCTTTCCAGGGAAGTTTCTTAGCCTTGTTTTCTATTAAGCACTTTGTGTTGTGTATATTTAAGGTTGGCTTGTGCCTTTGGGTGTTTGTCAGATGACAGATCCTAAACAATCCTTCTTTCTTCTGTTGAATACTAGGAAGGAGTCCAGTTTATCTTGTTTTTCCAGATCATTTCTCTTCCACTGCTTGCAGTGATTTAGGTCTGTTAGTTTTATCATGCTGGTAGTGAATCACAGCAGTGGCAACTTTAAACCCCACAGTTCACAGTTTGTTCCTAGTGAATGGCCTGTCTACTCGAACTCTGTTCCAAGAGACTTGTGGCAGAGAACATCTAGATGGAAACCTGTCCTCCTACCTGTGTCTTTTTCTAAGTGGAAGCATGATGGCTGCCATTAGAGGTAATACTGCAGTCTCCATGGGTTAAATGACATATCTAAAAGTCTCCAGTTAAGATCCAGCCAGGGCTGGGACAGTCCCCACTGATGGTCCCAAATTGCTGGAAGTGCTCTCATATTTCTGGGGGGTGTCATAGGAGATGGGGAGTAGCCCTGCCTTGCGGGTTAGGAAGTGCTGCTTGTACATTCTCAGAGACAGTAGTGCCAGTAAAATGTTGCTGTGGCTCCCAAAAACATTCATCCTTGCCTTGGACACAACTTCTAGGAGAATTCTTCAGTAGCAGGAAGGAAGGAAGAAGACTTATGCTCTCCCAGCCTTCTGAATTAGACACACTGGACTAGAAGTTCCCTGAGAACCTTTGATAAGGACCCCAATCAGCATATTATTGCTCCAGTTATTTTTGTGGTCTGTCTGTAGTTCTCACTGCCTTTGAGATTTGTACCTGAACAAAGACTGTGGTCACCCCATTCAATAATAAAATTTGACGGCTAGTTTCCTGATGGCTTTTTGCTTCATATTTGCTGCTGCTTCCCATCATCAACAGCACTAAAGTGGCATGGGGTGAAAATCAGCACTAATTTGGGAGTTTGATTGCCTGTGTAATAAGCTTCTCTCTTATTCTTTGGCAGGAGCAATAGCTACTATAAATTTTTTGCTGTCACTTCTGCATGGGCCGTGTACCAGTGTCAAAGTTAATCCCTCAAAATTATGTTCCATTATAAATCTCTCTTCGCAGATGAAGTGGGTGCAATTAGGCAGAGAGGTCCAGAACCATTACCGAAAAAATAAAGCTCTGAAGGACAAAAGCAGTCTGCCTGTGCATCAGAAAATGGTGTAGCACCTCGCCAGTCACCTCCAGAGAACAGAAGCTTCTCAGCCACAATGTTCTTGGGGTTTGTTTGGCAGTGACAGTATGTTCTGAGTTAACCAAGTTGAAGTTCTACCTTTTTGTAAGTACAAGGTCCTGGATCTTAAGAGGAATTTGAATCAATTTGTGTCAGTTCTTCCTCATTTCTTTTCTTCCAAGTACACACAGAATGTTTAATGTCTTTATTCCTGCCCGAGCCCTGGGAAATCATGGAAGATCATCAAGACCTTGGTAATAGGCTGACAAAATCCCTAGCATATTTAATTAGAGATTATTCTTTTGATGTTTGGGTTGATTTTGAGGCTTATTTTTTTAATCAGGTTACTCTTGGGTAACCGTCTGTATACAGAACAGCTTTCCTGCTTTCATGAATGTCAAAGACCCCAAAGGTTTAAATGCACTAGGATGGTTAAATTACTTTCATTTTTTAAGTTTTGCATTAAATTCTTTTTGAATAGGGAAAATGAAAACGCTGCTTCTGCTGTAACATTCTGACTATGCTAGGCACAGCTATACAATGATTAACTTCCTACATCCAATTGAGAAATCCATCTTAAAACTTGTGTCTGCTGAAAGTTCCTTCTTGTCTGTTTCTGGAAGGGGGTGATGGCAAGTGACTTAGTTCCTGAGGGTGAGGTCTCCTTCAGGCTGATGTGTTCTCTGAACTGTGTAAGCAGTCATCACTTGCTGCTGGTGGACCCAACATATCTCATTCTTCTTGAGAATCCAGTGGCTGCTGATGCCAAAGGAGCCTCCCTGACTTCTTGTGGTGTTTTGCCAATTACCAGGGAGAGCTTACAGTGCTCGATTATAGGCTATATGTGTTGTCCTTCTCCATTTTTCCTATGAGTTTCCTCAAAGTGTTTTCTCCAAGTATGCTAAAATGTTTAAGGAAGGGGTTGAAGTTCTGTATATGTTCGAGTAAAACAGGGCTGAGACCACCACCCAGTTCTTAAGATTATCAGTTATGGCTTATTGCATCATTTGTCAGTTATGTGAGAAAAGTGTAGGGAAACTAACTGAGGTTTTTGTAGATGATATAATCTCCAACTGGGGCACTGAATGACAGAGTAAAACACAGACTAACAATGCACTGATGTCAGGCTGCCTGGATGTGACTGAGAGAGTTTTTGTCTGTGAATACAAATACTGGAATAAATCACTAACTGGGTTTTAACAACTGTTGTGGTTTTGGCCTGGTTTCTGAACTTTGAGATAGACAAAGAATTGCAACACAGCATCTCATTCTCAAATGTTTGACTAATCAGCAGTGGGGTCCTACATATGCTGGAGTCTACCAAGATAGAATCTTGACAAGCTCCAAAAGAGTTAATTACAGATGACAGCTGATGCTGGAATATGGGCCACATCAGTCACAAGAATGGTTTCATCCTTGATGAGGTACCAGAACAACTTTAGGCTGCTGTTTTGGGCTGGCAGAGAGAGTTCAGGTACTTTCTATACCCAGCAGCTTGAGTGGTGAATAGCTATCATACACAGAATCCATCATCTCTCATGAGGGATGTGACTGTGAAGTAGCTGACTTCTGAAAACAAGCTTTCTGCAGATACTTTTTTCTACCCAACAACAAAAGTCTTGTTTGGGAATGCTTTTTGGCTGCAGTCCATGTGACCCCCCTGGGAAATGCACTGTGCATTTGACTTGCACTCACCAAAGGAAAAAGTGAAAGTAACACAGCTGTAGTGATTTACTACGAAGTTTTGAGGCTAATTGCCTCATATGTTTAATTAATAACTGACACATTCTGTCCCTCAAAGAGCTTGGAGAACTTCCATCTGGACCCCTAGTGATTACAGCCTGGAAGCCATCTCTGTAATTAAGGAGCAGGCTATAGGAGGCCCGTTCCCATTATGTGCAATTATTGTGCTTGCTACTTTTCCCCTCCTTTTTTACAAAAGGACTGAGAAAATAGGGCTCAAAGACTACTCTGACATAAAACCCTGACTAAAGAGGTGCATTGTGCTACGCCGTGGTAGAATGAAGGGGTTATGTTTTGGTGCCAGCACTCTTTCTTTCAACAGGCTGTTGGGAGACAGATTTTCCAAAGAGCAAAATGTGTCTTACACCAAACTGAAGTACCTGTTGGTCAATATTAATTACCAATGCAATAAGAGGATTTTTTGCAAAGAGCTGAGCAACTGAATATTTCTCTTGTTACTTCTCTATCTCTCCCTGCCAACTTCAGACTTCTTCTAGGTTTGTCAGCTGCTCATCTGCAAAGACTCCGGCTGGCTCAGGAGCCCTCAAAGCAGAGGATGTTGTGTCTTTAAGCCTTCCATACAGTGCTGAAATGTTATGACAGAGCATCTCACAGGGGGATGCGGTTTCCATGGCAACCCCACACTGTAAGATAAGCAAACTGGATTATTTTTTTTTCTTTCTGAGAGGTTGGAGAGTAAGGAAGGAATGAGGCGATCTGTCAGCGGGCAAGACTTGAAAAGAGGAAACCATGTCCATTAATCCTGTAGCCCTGGCTGCTTTGTGTTTTAATTAGCGAATGTTATTATGGCAGAGAGCATGGGCGCCTCACCCTGTTACGGCTTTTTGAGGACTTTTTTTGTTTGCTTCTCTTTTTATATCTCCAATTAATAAAAAAAGAAAAGGGGAGGGGATGCGGGAATCAGGGAAGAAGCTTTACTAGGGCATTAAATGAAGGTCTGAAATAAAAAGCATCAGGATCTTTGTTCCAGAGCTTGTATTCCAAGCCAGAGACAGGATGTGTAGCTTGCTTGGTGAGAATGTATCTGCCATTCTCAAATTGAAAGTGCATCTTAGATTCTTTTTTTCTGTCTTGTTGCTGATGTTTGGGAAAAATGGAAATTTCCCATATCCTTGCAACCTGCACATGTAAACATGTCAGTGTGGACTAAAGCAGGGAAGTTGTAACTTGCTGTTGTACTCCCCAGCATGCCCAGAGGCATTATTTGAGTCTGTATTACACAGCTATACTGCCTTCCCCTGCCTTTGTTTTGGGATAGTTTATACCTTTGGGATCAGTATTTACCCTTACGTGAGAAATTCTCTGCTTCCCAAATGCCACCACTTGTAAGAATGCAGGACACTGTGCATGCTAAGAGAGTCAACAATGTAAGGACAAGGAGGGGGAATGCTTCAGCCTGTGGTGGGAAGGCAAGCTCCCATACAAGCTGCGATGGCATCTTAGTAATCAGATAATATCCTGGTAGCAGCTAGTGCACCAGCTGGGTAGGAAACTGTGCTGGTCTTGTAAATGTTCTGTGTGTGGGAGTTTATTATGGAAAATATTTTGACAACCTTTATTATTTTCAAACACTTGTATGTGTCACTAGAAAATTAGAGTTAACGTAAATGTTAACCCAACAGCAGTCTTGTCTGCATAGTTTCCATGTCCATCCCTTATGGAGTTACTCTCTGCTCCTTTGCAGGGAATTAAAGCCCACTATAAATCTTCATGTGGAATGAAAAGAAAATTATTCTAATCCTTTGAGAAAGGAATTTACCAAAGGCATTCTTCTCTACTTTCCTATAAGCAGCAGTATCTCAGCCTATTTTTCAGGGGCTGGTGCTTACAAGGAATTCTCATAAATGTAGTTCTCCTTACTTTCCTGTCAGTGTCTTCTTCAATGCCCTTGAAGAGTTCAGCAAAAGAAGTTGCAGATTGGAGAAGGCCAAACAGCCTCAGAACCACTGTTCTAGATTTGAGTACTTCCTCTCCGAATAGCTTTCTCATGAGGGTGCAATCCATGTGGCATAAATAGGTCTTAGCAAAGGTTGAAGTCAGGGGCCAAACAGTTATACCTTGTTTGGGAATTTAGGGCTGGGGCAGAATGGTATTTAGCTCTTTGTTGAGTGAGCCATCAAATACTGTAATTGACAACAAGCAGAGTTAGAGGCAGCTTAATTTCTTTGGAGACTGTTCTCTTTAGTCCTTCTCCTGGCTACATGGACAAATTCAACACTTTGATGGATAGCAACTGCATTTGATGTTTTCAGCTAAGCTGCCCAGAGATGATTTTTTGCTTATACCAACAGAGACCGCTTTAGACAACTTTAATCAGTTGTACTTTACCGCCTACCAGTGCCAACTGCACATGTGGCAGGTTGGGTTTGTGATCCTGATGGCTGGGGCAGCTTTCACTGCCCTTATCCCTCCTCTGAAGACCTCCTGCTGCCTGCCTCTGCCCTAGCAGGAGAGCGTCTCACACATCTGCTGCCTGATGTAGGCTCCTCAATTCATGCCATTCTGTGGTCTTCATAATTTGCCTTGGACTGAGTGTTGTTAGACCCTTACACGTTGCTTGGGTTTGTTGTCCCTCGAGGTACTGACAGATCTGAATCCTTGCCAAATAAAATTAGTCCACCTGCTTTTGGCTCTAAGCATCTAATCACCCAAGCCCAGCAGAGCTTTGTTTAAAGAACAGAAATAATTGCCGTGCTGCACTGGTTCCCAGCAAGTGCGAGCGGTGTTCGAGTCATCAGGTGAACTGGGGAATGAAGGAGTAGCTGCATGCCTTATTTGGCTTGTTTCTCATAGGAATCTCTCGAGGACTTTCGTAGGACTCTCCTGTATCTGCCCCAGCCTTTTTGATCAGTTGGTGCCCCGGAATTTATGGTGGAAGGGAGCAGCTGCAGAGTATTAGGCACTGCTCCAAGTATTATTTCCAGAAGGCCAGTGCCTCACAGCTAAAGCTAGATGTTTTAACTGATTATTTGCTGACTCATCACTTCACATGGTTTCTTTCCCACACCATTTTCAACCCTCACCCCTCTTCCTGGAGATAATGCATCCCTTGTGCATCTGTGTAGTTTATTCTTAGTTAATTCTTCTAACTACTGCTATTTCACACTTATTTCTTTTGCTTGTCTGCCAGTTTTGTCCAGGCAGTGCTCAGGAGTTGGACTTGATGATTCTGACAGGGCCCTTCCAACTGAGTATATTCTGTAATAGGTAATTTTTTTACTATGACTAAAATGCAAAACCTTCTAAATCAAATAATGTCATCCATCCAAAGTTCTCCTCCCCTTACCAGCTTGCTAGCCAAAATTCCTTCAATTTTTTCCTTCAGTAAAAAATGCAGATCATTAGGTTCTTAAGCTCTGCTTATTTCTTGGTGGTCCTGAATTGAGTCTGGGTATCTGCATGCTCAAAGAAGCATAATGCTTGCTTAGGGTCTATCACAGCTGACTTGGAGGAATTTTGCTTGATACTAGGTGCATGCTAGCTTAGCCTGGAAGTCATTTAGACTTAAAAACACAGAGTTGTGCTGCTGCTAATAAAGAACTGCCTCCAAGAGGCTTGTTAGTGGGGCTGCTGGCAGACACTGCCCTGGGTACACAGGGACCAAGCATGTGGAGTTTGGTTGCACCCTGCAGAGTCTAGCATGAGTGGAAGTGCATGGATTTCTGGGCAGAGAGATGTCTCTGAGCTCTGCTCAGATGATCTCTGTACTGTCTAGAGTTTCCCTGGCTTGTAAAAGCATGTCAGAGGGAGAATACACGTAAAATACCATGGTCCTAGAGTAGTCAGGGAGTGCAGAGTTTTGAATCAAAATTCTCTTCCATATATTTTGTATCTAATATCAACACATACCAATCTGGTGCATTCTGTTTACATTCAGGTCTGTTTTAGGCATCCAGCATAATTCAGGAATATTGTAGCTCTGAATGCATGCAAGAAAAATATTTTCATACTCTTTTCTATAAAACAGTCCATGGGTCTGGAGTTTGCCAGTTTGTGGTAACTTCAAGACTTTTCCTAGTGTACAGAAGTTTTTGAAAAAGGAAAAATGTTTGGTAGCTGTATTTATGTTCTATGAGTCCTAGTAATAAAATAGCATTAATTTATTTTAAAATCTCCAAGCAATTTCCCAAAGCTTCCCTGTGCAAAATAGTTTGAAGCACCTGTGAATGTATCTATGTTCTTTAACAAAATACTGAAGAAACCTTTTGGTGCTAGGACAAGCCAGGACCACAAATTAAATTAGATGAAAAAAAACCCCCAGGTTGATATGTTTCATGACCTAAATGAAAGATGCTTTGAAAAAAAACATCAGTCTTCTTTTTGGATAAGGACTCAGCATGAAAACATGAACAGCAGTTGAGTTTATTCTTGAAGCCATGTACATCAAAGCTAACTTGACTGAGAAGCTCTCTGGCCTAACTTACAGTTGTTGTCTTTGCTATTATTAAATGTCATGCAGTCGGTGAGCAGCTAAGAGACCAGGATATTTGTCCCATGTAGAGTTTTATAAATCTGAGGAAAATAATCTTGATTTCAAAACACCCTTGATCTTTACATTAAGCCTGTATGACTTAAGTGAACTATAGACCTCTTACAGAGTGGTGGTGCAGAGCCACAGAAAGCAGGGAGGTGCTAGCTGGAGTAGAAAATGACCTTAGGGTCTTTGGATTGTAGGTTAGAGAAAAAGAAATGGAGCATTTCTCTAAGACAAATATTTTCTTTTGACTATTCCAGCTGATGACATTTTTAGGTGGAAAAGGCTTTCTTCAGTCAGAGTGGAGACCAAGCATATGTCTCTATTCATTTCTAACTTGCTTAAGACCCTGAAAGTCTGAGAAAAGTGTACTTTCTGAAACTTAAGACAAAGTTTCTAGGCATAGAAAAATTCAGAGAATTCTTTTCCCAAAAACTGTTCAGTTTGAATTTCTGTTTCTTTGGGAGGTGGAGTGAGAAAGGGAACCTGCCCAGTTTCATGCATGTTCATTGATTACAAGGCTGTATTGCTCAGCTCAGTTCCTCCCAGACATCTAAAATCATTGTAAGTAATTGGGTTAAAGTCAGCATTTATCATACTTAGTTAGCCTAGATCTAATCATTCTTTCCAGAATTGTTTGCTGAATTGCTTGGCATGTCTAACCTTATCGGCCCTGTTAACTTCTTATCCCCATTTGACAAATCTAATCTCTGTCTTTACTTCTGCAAGGAGTGAGACAGGCTTCTGTGGCTTGATGTGCAGCCAGCCGACAGGCATCCCAGAAACTTTCAGAAGGATGCTTGCAGCTGCTGGAGAAAACTGGAAAGGGTTTCATATTTAATGGGCATGGAAATTAGGGTTTCTTGTCAGGATGGTTTACTCATTTTTAGCTGTTTCAAAACAGAAAGTCTGCTAAAGTTAACAGATGTCAGCAGTCAAAGATTGCTACATCCAGCCTAGGGCAAAGGGTATAGATGGTGTTTTGTGCCTTTCACAACCCACACCATTGTGTCTTGCCTGAGACACTTTCCTCTAAGCTTATAAAATCATTCTTGTCTCTAGTTATTTTCTGAGAGTATGACTGAACCACTTTACAGGAAAACACTTACAGTGTTGTGCCTGAGTTGCACACTGGAGACCTGATTTTTCCCTCCCTCATAAACCAGGAGTGACACCACCAAAGCCAAGGGAGCCACGGAGTTGTGAAACTGAAGGCAGCAAGCAGAAAATCCACCCTATATTCTGTATCCTATGCTCATTTCTGGCCGCCTTTGCTCTAAGAAATTTACATGAAAAGGAGGGCGGGGGGAGATAGTCTCTCTGGCTTAGGGGATTTTAAGGAGTTGTTTGGACCATGCTGAAGAGCTCATGTCGGCCACAACTGGGAGAAGTAGGATGTCTGCCTCCTCTGTGTGTTTGCGTGCATAATTTTACATAATTCATGTTCTGATGCATAATGCTGTCATTTCCCACCCTGACTTCTGATGTGCTTGGCTCAGCTCAGTGAGTTGGAGGATGTTTTGTTACCCTCAAATGGAAAGGAGGCTTGTCCTCTGTGTACACTGAGCGCAGGGTCCTTGAGAGCATACCTCCCTTTCATTGGGCATGACAATCAAAAAGTGATTGATCTGTCACACTGATGGTTGGGGCTCTAGCTTTTTGTGTGTTTCAGCCTGTTCAGAAGGGCAAGGGCTTATTTATTTATTGGTTCAGATTTTCAAAAGGGATGTTTGCCCGGATGTGAGCATTTCCCCCGAGATCCCTCATTCACAATGGAACCCTACGTCAGAACTGTGGCTTGAGGCCCCAGGGATGGAGTCTGGCCAGCAGTGCTTGGCCTGTCCCTCCATCGCCTCTGTGCAGTACTTGGCAGTCCAGAGACTTGTGTGTGTATGCCATCCAGAGTGTGCATACCCAAATGTAAACATGAAATCACAATTTGAATGTGAATGTCACGTTTTAGACCTCATCTTTAAAAACCGCTGGGCCTTCAGTTCAATTCTGTTCTGGGCTGGTGACTCTGCTGATGGCTGCCTTGTCTCACTGGACTGCGGGTGGGCTCAGGCAGCACCATGGGTATTTCCCCTGCAAGAGTTATGCGAGGGGCAGGGGCCCAGAAGTCTCTTCTTTTGCTGCCTTGAGGAGGGTAGAAATAAGGAATCCAGTGTGTACCTGCCCAACTAATGCCTATCTCCCCTTTGGGAGCTCACTGCCCCTGTGGAGTGTGGCAGGGCTGGGCTATGTCTCTTTCTATCTTTTAAATTGACAAGTTCAGACTGATGTTATGCCCCACTGATGTGGCTGCCCACTTCAGTCAGCTGCCCAGAGGCTCCAAAGGGCAGACTGCTCTCCAGCATTTAGAAGATGTTGATGGGGATAACATCCACTCTCCACAGCCTCTCTAAAGTGCCTGGCAGCACCCATGATGCTTGTGCTAGGAGTGGAGGCACCAGACAACTCAGTTCTGCCTAAGCTGTCTAGGGTGAGGTGGCATAAAGCTACAGGAGGGGGTTGCACAGTCTTTCAAAGCCAGGCAACATATGGGACAAAAGAGTTGAGAGAAAGGACGAACTGCCCATGGAGCAAATGCAGTGCTTTGTGAGAGAGTAAAATCTTCAGGTTTTCCAGTGGGCTTCATTCAGACCTCTGTCTCACTCTTTTCTTTGATCTGGACTCTCCTTCATACTAGGTATCTTAACAAAGACCAAAGAGTGATAGAAATCTCCTTGCTTTGCGGGATGCTTTCCTTTTAGTTACCCTGCTATTCCTTTCTGCTCTCAATGAAATAAAGTCATTAGATGTCATGCCTTAGAAACTGAGGAATACGTGGGGTATACAGCCATGATTACTTAGGATAACTGTTAGCTGCATCTGAATGATTCCCAGAGGATTGGAAAAAATACTGGAGAAAAGACTTTGTGTTCAGGGGCAACAGGAGGTTGCTTGCATTCTGCCAGCATCATATTGATAGATGGTTGTAGCTGTGGCCTGGGCATCCAAAAATATTGCATCCACAAAGGGCAGATCTGACTGTTAGAACCAGGGAAGCTTTGGAGAAAATTGTAGCAGCATAGCTGCTGTGGTTGCATACATGGATCTATCTCTGCTTCCTCCAGCTGCATGTGGCTATTGAGGCAGGTTTCCTTTCAGTAATGTTTAGGGCACTTCTTTCTGTGTAGATTCCTCCTGTTTTCATTCTGCTGTGCACATTATTATGGATTTAACAGCTTGGAAAAAAAACTCCACCAGGTCTGTTTATACCTATCTACCGGATCTGATGAAGATTTTATCTCATTCTTTTCTATGGCCAAGAAGCACAATTTTTTTTTTTTTTTTTTTTCAGTGTAACTTGGCACTAGTATGGCCAACAAAATGGAGCAAGTCACTGCAATTGCTAACAACCATGGGGGACTGATCTAGCAGGTGGATATTGACTGGATTTGAGGCTGCTGTACGGCATGACACGGGCTTGGCACATTAATGTCGCTACCCTGTCTATATCAGTGCAAAGTTTCTTTCCATTTACCTAATCTTATTCCAGCCAATTAAGATACGTTTGCAATTAGATGTAACAAGTTTAGAGTGCTTGGAGACAGCCCTGCAGAGGGATTCCTGTCTCTAATTTTGGAGCAATCACATTAAAACCAGCACCTCCTTACCAAGCAAGAATTAGAATGTTTCAAGCTCTGCTGGCTCCTCATAAGCTGTGCTCTGTTAGCTCCAAATATTCTTTGAACACTATCTTCCTCAAAGCTGCTTTTCAAGTAAAGTGATTCGAAAACCAGGAGAGATTACCATGGAGTGTTTTTTAACTCTCTCATTTTGATTGAGAAGGTTTGAATTCAAAATGTTTTGACCAGCTTTGTTTTCATAAAAGAGTCACCAAATATAGCTGTGTTCTCCTTAGCGTAAGAAAGGTAAAAATGCTTTGACAGTGATCCATCTGCTGATTGCCACGTGTACCAAGTGTCAGGATGAGATTGATGGCCTTAGAATATAAATCCATTGAGGCAGGAAGAGTACCTTCCTTTGCTTTTTTTTTTTTACAGTGTGAAGTGTGTATATTGTCTGTGCTGAGCCAGTGGTGAATAATAATGAGTGACTATAGTTAGTGCCTGAGCTAGGCGAAGCCAGGCCTCCAGCCAGCCTGGGGTTAGGAGCTCTGCTAATTATTCAGATCAGTTTGAGCCAGCAATACGCATTTTGCCTAAATGCATCAGTCTTTTCTTCCCAATTATTTTGAGGTCTAGGAAGATACAGTCTCTTCTGTGGAATTTCTGTGAAGTCAATATTTTTAAATCTAAAACCTGAAAGATTAGAGCTTTAATGTTTTTGGCATGTTTGTTTGTTTTAATTTAAGAGGAACTTTTGGCTAGAAAATATCACTTAGGCAGTGATTGTAAGGAAAAAAAGTAATCACTAGAACAAGTGTATAGCCTCTTCTTCCAGCTTGCTTTATTGTGAAGGGGTTAAGTGTGACAGGATTTTGAGTCTGTTCGACATCTAAAAATCAGAAAACAGAGGCTTTTTGCAAAGCTTTCTTCCCTGCCTAAGTAGGCCTTTGTTTTTCCCAGCCCATGTGAGTCCTGCTGTTGTGCCTGTGTCTGACAACAGTGCTCATCTGGTCCACCTTGGGGGTGGCAGTGAATTTGCATCCTGTCATCTGAGGATGTGACTAGAGTAAGGAAGTTCTAATTCCACTTCTTGAATCTTATTTTAGACTTCCTTGAAAATATATCTGAAGCAGTCCAGGACCTGACTGGAGTGGATGAAGGAAAAAGATTAAGGATTCTGTCTAATCCAGCTCAAAATTGACAGCACCCAATAAAAAATTATTCCCTGGCTGCTTCTGCAGTCCTTTGCTACTCAAAGCAAGGATTTGTCCTTGGTGGTCACTGTCAACTAGAGAGCTGGAAGTCTAACTTTCTGTCGCTGAATGGCTCTGTGTTTCATGGGTATTTGGGGTTTTCTTTGTTACCAGCTGTGTTTCATTTTGGAAACAGGATTGAGTCCCTGAAATACAAGGCTCCCGTTTCCTTTGGGGAGGAGCAACTGGGAGCTGTACCTGTGGTGGCAGGTGGTTCCTGGAAGTACATTTTCCATTCAGATGTTTATGATCTTGAGCAGGTTCGTAGCTGCTATTTGTAAAATCTCTTCTCATTAGCTCAAAGCACTTCAGAATTTCAGGACCTGCTGCCTTCTCTTTTCCCATATTTCTTTCCCTCCCCAAGCACCTCCTGTTGTTTCTGCATTGTGTTGAATGAGCCCAGTAGCTCCTGCCGCAACCAAATGTCGCACATGGTACAAGCACAAAAGCCTCTTGACAGAACAGCCCTGAGAAGAACAAGCTGGAACAAAGATGTGATGGGAATGTTTTCCCAGTCAACACACCTGGGTTTACTTCTCTTAGCCTTGTCTGGCAACGCAAGGTGGCTGCTTCTACTCCCTGCTTTGCTGATAGCTAAAGAGAATTTTTGCTGCTTTGGTTCAAAGGGGGGAGACTGTTGCTCTGAGGATTTGCTGACTTGGACAGAACAAGTTATGTTGGCAGATCTGCTGAGTGCTGTTTCAGAATATAAACACAGGCAAGAGAAAACACCTACCTTTTGTTAATTATACAAAGTAATATTTAGAGCTTACTCTTCCATCCTATATTGAGGATTTTATTAGTTTAGAGGAGTTTGGGTGCCTGCTGAAGTTTGAAAATAGGATATTATTTTCTGAAGACACAGTATTTTTTTCTAAAGGCAGTGTGGATGAAACACAGAACTCAGATATAAATTTTTGAGAGCTGAATTTCTTGTGGGAGAGGAATTATTCTCTCTCGCTTGCTTGCTGTTTCTGCTGAACAAGGAAGACAAATTAAAGGGAGACTAGACCACTAGAGCTGCAGTGGGAGGAAATGAGAAGACCCTCTTTGATCCCAAATTCTCAATCAAGAAACATTTGCCAGCAATGCCAAATGAGATTTATTTGTCAAGAGTTAGGTAGAGGCCAGCAGGCCCTAGAAACAAACATAAGGAGGAGGTACCATACTATAAACTTGAATTCAACATATTCACAGTTAATCTTCTTTCACCTACATAATATGAAGGTTATTAACCTGACTGCAAAAGGACCTACTGGGTAGTTAAGTGTCACGTGGAGAGGATTACTATGTTTCAAAAAGAATTTGTGCTGGCGACTGTAACATAAGAAATGTATTAGGTGCCTCTTTAGATCTTCTGTAAGTGGTAAAGAATCATTGATCACCCAGTGGGATGGGGGTTGGGAAGCTTGTTTTTAATGTTTTAATACCAAGTCAGAAGAGAGCTCAGAGTTGTTAATGAAAAGAACACATACATTTATTATTATTATTATTCATTTTTCTGTCTTAAAGAGACCAAGAGGGAGTTAGTACAGAGGGGTGAGAAGTAAATCATTAACATCTTCACATTTGCACTGCAGATTAATCTGGGGAAAGGCTGGTAGTTTTTAAGCCTCTTGCATATTTGCCAGGTGAACTTTTTAACTTGATCCCTCCTTTTACTATTTTTTTTTCTAACCAGAAAGTTTTCCATGTACAGATTTAAAAGGTCACAAGGTTAAGCAGAAATCAGAAGCTGATTTATTGCATAAGTACCCTTAGCAGGGATTTTGGCCAATGCTGTATGAAAGTTTGTTTAAAATTATGCTATTTTTTTTCCTTCTGCTGAAGAGATGTGATTTGGTTTTTTATATGCCTGCTCCACTTGCCTCGTGCTCGCTTTGCTGAACCTTACAAGGTTTTCGGTGCAGGAATGATTTTCTGATTGTTTCCAAGTAAATGTCCAACTTGTGGGGGTGGTGATGTCAATTCTGACATTATTTTATGCTGACCTCAGTATTCACACTTTGTTTCTCCTGCTGGTCAGTATGTAACAGGTAAATCTAATTGTTGTCAGGAGTGGATGGTGTGTCTGAGCAAGGCTGTGTTGTGCCAGGGAAAGGTTGTTGCAATACAGAATGGAGTGAGGGCTCTGGCTGAGGGAGCTGTGTTGGATATTTGGAAATGCATCTTAAGTGGAGATACAAAACAGAGATCCTGACTGCTTATGAACACTAGAGATCCTCTAACACGCGCTCCAACAGCAAGAGCCTTAGCCAGAGTATTGGAGGTAATTAGTCGGTCTGCCTGCATTCCTTCTGCAGCCTCAATTAATTATGAGGGTCTCTTTAGCTTCTGGATAAAATCGTTCTGTAGTGGTGTTAGAGGATGTTAACCAGCTGCCACCTACAGCCTCCATCGATACTTTATAAATACTGTACAAAGAACTTGAAAGGAAGGTCTCTTGCTTGCAGGCTCAAGGTCTGCTCCTGCTGATCTCTTCCTCCCTGAGCACTTGGCCTACGAAGAGGATGACATGATCCTGCCTGTGTGGGTAGTAAATACAAATGCTGCAGCAAGCAAAAGCCTTGGTATGCTTCAAGGGGAAAGCTGTTGCTTTTACTGTTTCATTGTTTATTGACTGAAATATGAACAGAGGCTGACAAACACATATAAGCAGATTCAATGGGAAGAGCTGTACTGAAATGCATCTATCGGTGACAGTTTCTTGGATAAGGTTGACAGGGAAAGTAGGTTGGGTCTTCCATTAGGCCTATTGATACTGTTGAGGGAGGTAACCTTTTAAACATGTACATGTGATTTCTCATATCTGAAATAGAAGCATCGGCCTTTGAAACTAAATAAATACATGTTGAGAACACTTTCCCCAAGTTTAGCAAAGTTATGTTAATCACTTAGACCATCTGTTGGAGAAAATGTAGTTGTGAAGCTGGGATAGGTTAGGGGCATGTTGGTGGGAGAAGAATAAAGTTGTTTGTCTCTCTGTGGCAGAGTCAAGTGAGAGATTTTGAGAATTGCTTGCTTTTCCTGCTGATATTAGTTTCTTTTTAGAAATAAAATGTTGTATTCTTTTCTAAAAATAATTTTTCTGTGAGGCCCAAAAATTATGATGTATTGGCTCAGTATCCTCATGACGGCAAAGTTCTTCAGTTTAGCAGGAGGATAAGATTGGGAGCTTCCTCACCTGAAGCCCCACCTGAGCTGGGAGAGCTCTAAGGATTTCTGGCTAAACTCTGTCCAGCCTCTGTAGCTGGAGGATGTGAGACAGCTACACTGCAGCTTTATTCTGAGAGGAAGTAGGGCAAGAAATATAAAGAGTTAGTCAGTCACCTCAAGAAGTTTGGCTAGTTCCTAATGGCCTGCTGCCTGAGCTTTTCAGCCTGACAGCATCTTTCCTCTTAAACACATTGTGAAGTGTTGAAAAATGGTTTGGATGTCATTATTACAGTGGCATTTGTTCAGGAGGAGCTGTCTGTTTGTTTAAATAAAGCCCCAAAGGAGGTGCCTGTTGTCCTAGGATTTCCTAAAACTGGTGACCCAAACAGGAGAAGAGAGTGTCCAGGGAAGGGACATCACAGGAGCCTGGCTGAGTGCTGGCAGAAATGTGATTAATCTTAGCTAGACAACCATGCCAGAACCACTTCCAAACTGTTGAACTCTACTCTAAAGACTTAGTATCTTTGTGACCACTCTCCTGTCCTTTTCAATTACCTTGTCTCTCACTTCCACATACATGAGTCTTCTTTGAGTGCTTCCTTATACTACAATGATGTGCTAATGCAAGTTGTAATATGCCCTTGTTACAACATGTAGTGCAAGTGAAGCTCATGTGAAGCAGGAGAGGTACAATTACAGGGAAATGGCAGTATTTAAGCAAAAGGCAACCATCTACTTAAGTTGCCCTCCTCCTTTTTGGGAGATACTGGGATAGAATTGAGAGCAACTTCTTCATCTGGTCTTGCACTTGGTCTGAAGGAAACAGTATGAGTGTTTGAGACCACCTGTAAAACATACAGGAGCTGTGTCAGGTCCTGTGGTTGTTAACGTTTCCCCAAATACGTAATTCCTGCAAGGCTGTGGAGATGAGATGTTGAACTACTGAAGTGTAACAAGCAGGGCTCCAAACATTTTAGGAGGGACAAGTGGTAGAGTCCCAAAAGAAGGAAGATATGGGACTCAATGCAGAGTAACAAAACCCTCAAATTGTTTGGGAGGGAGGTTGCTTCCACCCTTCTGCTGCTCTGATTTGTGTGATTTAGCAGACTTGGTTGTTTAGTCAATGTGATTTGTGCCTCTTGGACCATCTACTGCAATGTTCTTAATTTCGGGTCAAGAGGAAGGAAATAAAGGCTTCTGTGTGAAACAAAGGATGTCACGTACTGATCTCCATTGTTAAAACAGTAGAGGAACTGGTGTGAAAAGCAAATGAAGCTGTAATTTGATGAGAGAAGTAGAATCATAAAATCATTTATAAATGTTGCAAAATCTTTGCCACAATGTTGACTCCTGCCATTTTATTACTGAAGTCAAGGAAACCTAATGCTTTTACAAGATCTGTGGCTCTGAGAATTTTCCTTCAGAGTAAGACCCTGCTAAAAATGTGTTTCCTTTTGCTCCTGGAGTAGATTTCATCTCAGTTGAACAGGGCCAGTTTTCCCTGTATTCCATAACCTGCTGTTTTCCTCATGAACTGGGAGGCTCATGAAATTTCCATCCAGAACTGCTGCTGAGAACCTGGAGGACTGTGGCTTGTTGGTGACTGCTTGCTGCCTCTCTATGGACTACTGTGGTAAATCCAACAAATAACTGACTTACCTGTGCAGGAAGGTCACCAATCTTATTTTTCCAACTGTCATGTCCAGCTTGAGATCCCTGTCCTGTAGCTCTTAGTTCTTGGAAAATCCAGCACTAGGAAGGTTTGTGGTTTTTTTTTTTTTTTTCTTCCCTAACTGCACAATAGTAGCAAATCAGGTGCTTTAAATTTTTAAAGGTTAAAGAGGACTTTGCTGTGTGTTGAATTGCAGGTCACTGATCTTCTGCAAATCAAGAGAATTAAATTATTATCTGGTATCACCACCTGCAAGAATGAAATTGAACAATGACATTAGTACATTCAAGCATAGATTCATTGACGTCAGATTTTGCTCAAACTTGGTGAGAATGAATCAGATTATTTAGCCATCAAGTTTTATCATTGTGCCTCTGTCACTCACTAATGGCTTATAACTTGGGGATCAGCAGAATTATAACTAAAATTAGTATCCTGGTACACCTGATCAGTTACAGAATACAATGCAAGAAAGAAAATGCCTTTTTAACCCCTGGTATAATTACTTATGTCTTCATGATGAATCAGAAACATGATAATTTGTAGACATTTTAAAATACATTTTTATGTACGTTCTTCTATTGACAAATTGTCTACAAATAACTTACTGACTTCTCAGTTGCATGAGTTATTTGAAATTATTCATAGATTGCTTCTTGGTTTGCTGGTTGTTTACAAGCAATTGCTTTTTAGTATTCAGTGGCTGGTATTCAAATGTTCAGCTTCCAGCTGCAGAATTCTGTTTGTATTTTGACATAGAGGTCACACAATAGTATTTCTGGTCCCTGACTAAATGCGTATAATTCATAGGATCTAGCTTCTTGCACGAATATTTGCATTGAATTACAAAATCCTTATTCTGTAGCCATTCTTTAACACTTGATTATCAGCAGAAACTGAAACAATCCTTTTTAATCTTATTTACAGAGTATTTATGGAAATGCTAATACACAGTGGACATTACCATAAGTGAACAAATTTACTGTAAAACTTCAGCTATGCACTCAGCTGCATTTTTATTGCTTTAACTGTGTTTGCCCATCTTCTTTCTATGATCTCAAAATAGCAATATTCATAATACTCATATTTTGGCCTAAGTGAAATTAAGGAATTTTATGAAAAAGATTCACATATGTATTGTTGAGTTATAAAGATTTCCTGTGGAAACTGTGTTTAGCAAGCACCATTCTCAGTGCTGACTGCAGAGTGCCTTATGTGTGTCCTTCCATCTGATTTTGCAAGATTTTTCCTGTTATGTGTTCATAGAATCTCACAGTTCTGTTTAAAACCACAATACTATGAATATAAAATCAATAGACAAAAGACAAGACTCTAACTGGACAAGTCAAAGCTGTTAAATGAGCAAGCCACTCTCACAAATCCTAGTCTTTGGTCTCACAGCTCCCTTTCTCCCTTACCCTCCCCAGCTGCCCCCTGCTCCATAGAGAGAAGATAAAAGGATTGCAAGTGTGAAGACATTTCAGTCTGAGGATTGCATTGCAAAGCAGAGAGCTTGTTTGAAATTCTTGTATACATTTCCAAAATAACAATGAGAAGCATGCTCTCTTGCTGTTTAGAGATAAGGGAAAACTGCCCTTGAAGACCTGAAGTGTCCAAAATAAAAAATATTGTTCCTGCTTCTTAGCATATGGATCATTTTGAAAACACTTCTATATTTTTTTGCTTTAAGGCATCAGTATTCAGATAACCACAGTGCGAGGCATTGTGAGTCTGGCCTCTGGATTCTGTTTGCTGTGTTTCTCTACACCTCTCGCTGGTCCCTGGGGCTCAGGAGGGTGTTTATTACAAATGAATGTTTAATGTCTGCCTTGAAAAGCTACTTGTCTGGCTTGGAATTTCTGGTTGCAGTGCTCTGGAAACAGCTGCACATGGAGAAGGTCCCTGTGGAGCATTATCTGGGCATGGAGTGACTCTCCTGCATCTTATGGCTGCTTTTAGTGAGGACTTTCTTGTCTTACTGGTTGGCAGCTCATTTAGCAGAGCTGACACTGACTGTTTTATTTGACCTTCATTTCCAATTAATCCCTGGTACAGGAGTCCACTATCTTGAGCATGAGGTCCAGGGACAGGACAGTCAGTAGATCCCTGACTTGCCTGGCCCTGGGTATGAGCAGGATGGTGTGGCAGCTCTTCAAAGGAGGCACTGAGAAAGAAAAGCTTAAAGTGAGCCAAATGCTTCCTCCACCTGTCTTACTTGTGAGGCGAGGTCCAAGGGGGAAGGAAGCCTCCTGTTGTAGAGGAGTGTGCTCTAACATTGCTCTGACTGTTTTTACCTGGGATGGCAGCTGGTGCCTGAACCTTAGTTTTCCTTCTAACCTGCTTTTGATTTAAATGCAGCTGATTTCTGTCATAGCTAGGAGATAGAGGTGGGCTGAATGCTTTAGCAGCACAAATCTTAGAAGCTCTGGCAAACTCCCTCTGAGGTGTATGGATATGCACACTACCTCTCTTGTTACTGTCAGGAGACTGGCTTGCTTGTGCCTTGGAAGAGGTGCCATATGCTCTGCCTGCATGGGCTGGAACTGTGTGGGTGTTGATAAACTCTCTCAAAGCCTCTAAGGCTTGATTGCACCACCAGTGTGAAAGAGCAAGATTTCACAGCCTCCTAAGGCTTTGTCCTTTCTCCCAGTTGCTGGGCTCACTTTCCAGGTGCCAAAAGGCATTTCTTAGCTGATAGAAATTATTTATTCTTGGCCCTAGCTTGAGCTGTCTGCAGACTGCTGTATCCTGCCAACTGGTAGCCAGACATTAGAGCTGACTTAAGTAATCGTGGGTTATAAACAGCAACTTTCCCCATGTGAGTCAAAGGGAACAGAAGTTTCCCTTTGGAGGAGCTCTTTGGCTTCTTGCAGTGAGGAGCTGCTTTCTGAGGGTCTTTAAACACCTAACTCTACCCAAAATTAAATACAGCTGTCCAGAACAGCTGTCCTAGGAGCTATGCCATAGCTGAGCTAGGAGCCTTTTGGTGTGCTTGTGTGGCCCAAGAGACCAAACCAAATAGTGCAGCAGAGAGTTTTTGTGCAATTGTTTCCTTGTCATGCTTTTCTGATGGCAATGCCTGCCTAATTAGTTGGTATGCTGTCTCCTCTAGACTCTTGTGGAATGCTGCAGTCAAAAGCTAAGTGCTAGTAAACACTCTTGTTGCTGATTGTAAGGCCAACAGGTTTATTTCAGTTCACATTCTGTCTTCCTTAAACTGTTTTACAAGTAGTGTTGGTCTTTCCTTTTTCCCTGTCTCTTAGTTTCACTGTTCCTAGACTGGTGCAAAGTGCTGCAGTGCAGATGTTCCATTTATTCAAATGCTGAAAAAAACTTCATTTTCAAGACACACTTTTGCAGACAGCTCTTTTGTTGGAAGGGATAGTCCCAGCAATGGGACCCCTTGGGTGCCATTGTCAGGAGGAAATCTCAGAGTCAGAAGTTGTCTTTATTGTTAAGACTGATAATACATTGCATTTTGGTTTCCATGGACCAGGCTCCAAAAGACAGTAATATCAGCATGTGCAGTGTTTTGGAAACACTTCTAAAACCACTTGCTAATGAGCAAGGCAGAAGTCCCACTATTTATTTCAATGACATCTAAAATGTCCTGAATGGGACAGGTTTTTATTTTATTTCACCTGAAACACTTCCAGAGGGCCAGGTTTTTCAGAAATGCCTAAATATTTCTTGCCTGAGGAGTCTTGAATATGCAGCTTGAGACATTTGTACAGATGCATCGCCAAAGCACTGACCACTTCTGACAACTGCAATATTGCTCTCTCTATCTGTCTGTTTGGGACCTGGTTGTGCTCCTATTGCAGACATGGAATTTTGCCCTTGGTTTCAATAGAACTGTAGTTTTCCTTGGCATCTTGTGTTCAAGGCTCAGAAGTGCTACTTCAGTAATTGCCTAAGAGAGTCCTCCAAAAGGGTATTCTCTGACAATAGTGTTTTTACAATAGAAAACATTATCTCACATTTTAATAACTGTATTAATAACCAGGAAAGCTAGATGTTTCTTTGCAGACACACTGTGATAGTGAGCCAAAGAGCTTGCTTCCTGCAGTTTTTAGAAGGGTGGCATCCCATTTCTCCAGTTTTGGGAGATCCTTTGGGAATGAAAAGCTGGATTCATCCAGCATTGTGGCAGAATGTCAGCATATTTTGTTCTATCTGTGTCATGTAGTAACAACAATTGCCCTTGATCTAAACTGCTAGACCTGCTCCATATTTGCAACTTCCATTATGCTGCCCTGCTTCTGATTACTAGGTCTTTAAAGCTGTTGAATGAGAGGACAAAAGAGAAAACCAGTGGGAAGAATTGGGGGAACAGCAGCTGATGAAAAACATTTGCAAATAGGGGACATGTCCTAGTAATAAAAGCTGGTATGAGCCCTCAGAAGCACCATCACCAGAAAATACCAGTAAGATATAAGTATGTGCCTTCTCCCTGGTCAGTCCATTCTGAGGTACTATAATTCTGCTGAATGCCACTCAGCACAAAATAGCTTTAAGGTACTCGTACAATTGAGCCTTAGCTAAGGAAACAATTACTTCATCTCTGTATTTCTTACATGTGCTGGAACTGCTAATACATTTACTGGTAATCATGTTTCTTTTGGACTATTGAAAAGTTTTGACCACTTTTAATGTTGCATTCCA
Source organism: Scytalopus superciliaris (assembly GCA_013400415.1). Classification (NCBI taxonomy): domain Eukaryota; kingdom Metazoa; phylum Chordata; class Aves; order Passeriformes; family Rhinocryptidae; genus Scytalopus; species Scytalopus superciliaris. The sequence continues at coordinate 357,649 of VXBX01008262.1, forward strand.
GAAAAAAAAAGTCTGTTAGATTTGTTCCTCCCTGCAATATTAGTGGTCAGAAGCCTTGGGATTTTTTAACGTACAGCGAGTAGAAGGGAAAAAGAAAAGCATAGTTCTTTTAATATGACAATTTTTTATTTTCTGAGAGAAGAAGAAAAAAATCTCTTTGCCTGGTGTTAACTTAAAGTTCTTCCTTATCTTCTGCTGCTGTTTGTTTGGCTGACTCTGTATGTTGTTCTTCAACCCTTCCAGTTACTGGCTTTCTGCAGTTAATAGGCGCCTTTCTGTTATGCAGACAGGGCAAACTTGAGGCCTTTAAGATTTATGTTGTTAATAGCATTTACATTTTGGCATCTGATTCTTCATGCTTGAAAACCTAGTAGCTATTTCTGTAGGGATCAGCTCTACCTTTACTGAAGTTTCCTGCCATGAATAGCCCTGCTGCTCAATGACAGTATGATTTCCACCCAAGTTAATTAAACTGTACTTCAGTGAGTGGTGTGTGTCTTTGCTAGCTTGTATGGTTCAATGAACTTTTCTCACAGATAATCTTTAAAGTTGCTCTAAGTTGACTTAGACAGGAATTATATTTGGCACTGTACCCTTTTGTGGTAGCCTTTATTCAGAGATTAAGTTCAGTAATTCACAAAAATCAAATCTTTATGGTGTTTTATTTGCATCTATGCATAGCTGGAGGCACTGCAAACTTTACGAAGTAAAGAACAGCAGATGGTTGGTGCAGAGATGATGTAGCATGTGGGCAAAGAGACCCGACCCACTCAGGGGGTAATATAAAGAAGGATATGAGGGGAGAGGGTGGTGTCCTCCATTTCTTAGAAAATCAACTTCCTTTTCTCTTTGCACTTTGCAATCTGATTTCATGTGCTGTTCACAAGATTCATTACTTTGAAGGACCAAAACCTTTGAGCCATGTGCTGTTTGTTTGGAACATGATGAAAATGGTGAGACATGGTATATAATGGCTTTGTTACTGTGGTCAGGAGGGTTTAGGCAGAGTTGTGGGCACTGGAATGGAATTTTGCAAGATTTAACTCTTCATTTCAAGGGGATAATGGAACAGCATTTCATGTCCTTTTCCATAACTGTCTGTGGCTTTCTCTTTGGTCTTTATCATTTGGTTATTGGATTTTGTGTGCTTTTTTTCCTCTTGAAATACTTCTGCTAAACCCTTTAAAATTATTGTGTTTTTCAAGAAAAACAGTCAGGTCTTAAGAGGCATTTTTTGGGGAGTGGGGGAATCTGGAGTTTGTTTAAAGAAAGGGGATTTGAAGAAGATAAAACAGAGGTATCAGTAATGCAGAACTAATGATGCATTCCAGAGGAGAGTTGAAGAGCTATACAACTCCATGAAGTGCTCCATTCTGTATTAGCTTTTTCACTGAGAAATCTTTTGAAGGACCAGAATCACACACACATGTATTATACATAAAACTCTGTAATATATAAAAGTGTGTTGGGATCTAACACTGCATGAGGAAGCCAATGGCATTCTCATGGAGCAAGCGAATGACACTAAATTCCTTAGGGAGGAATCAAAGCCTTTCCAAACTAACCTCACTCTCAGCAGATGTTTGAATTTGTTATAACAGACATACACCATGGCTGCACATACAGGGTGTGCTGCCTTGAATGTATTTTCTTTCTACCCTTGTATGCTCTTCTAATTCTGGGAACATCCCGCCCAAAGGTGTCAACGTGTCTGCTCAGGTGAATCTGGGGAAAGAGATATGAGAAGTAAATGAGAGCTATGATAGAAAACAGCCAGATTGTCAGAGCTAATAGAGTGACTGCTTGGGTGTAAAAACCCAAATACTGTGCTGCAGTATTTCAAGGATCAGCCAGCCCTTTATTGAAGGAAAGAGGAGAGAGCAGCAACAACAAACCTAAATTAACAGCTCAGACTGACAGAAAATATTGTTTCTGAGTCAAACAAGAAAGAATGACTTGAAAAACAGACTGACCATTGTTTATGCACTACTCAAAGAAAACCAAGGAAGTAGTGATGCTTGTTAAATGATGACTTAAAATTATTTGAAGTAGCTATTAATAATGCAAATGCTTTTGTTAGGCCACCTGATTCCTCAGGACAGGTAGTTTAATCCTATTGCTCATGAAATACCATTGGTTTCTTCTTCCAATATGCTTAGGGCACAGAGGCCATTTGGATTACTGAGAGGCAGACATAGTGGGGAAATACTGCATTATCCTTAGCCTTGGTAAGTCTGGGTAATTAGTGAAACCTTTATAAGAGGTATCTTTCATTTCAATGCAATTTCAAAATAATTGTCTCATCTGGTAGGGATGTCATTTGTATTGACTGATAACACGTGGGCAGTATCTGAAACATCTGCTTCAGAAGTGCATGCACTAGTGTGGTTCTGAGGTGGTTGAGTTGAAGGCCCCATGATTGGGTATATTAGAAAGCTACATGAAGCAGCATATAGCAGCATTTGCTGCTCATTTAAAGGGGGGGATTTGGCCTCTTTGGGGCAATTTTTGGGTGCTAGCTAATTCCTTGTGCTTATTTACATCAGAATCCCTGAATTTCCTCCCCCTGAAAATGAGAAGCGTATCAGTTGACTGTAGACTTCACTTTTAAGGATGAACTTTACAAGCTGTAAAAGAAACAGATTTCAGGGAAAGACAGGAAAGAGAAAGGAAGAAACAGTGATCTCCATACTGATGGAATAGGCTTTAAGACTGAAGATGTTCACTTACGAGGTCAGTCACTGGTTTCCTGTCTGATCTTTACCATCAGTATCTCTCTGGATTTCTGCTTCCCATCTGTAACAAGGGAAATACTATTTTCTTTGTTCCCATTTTTGTCTGTTTAGGCAGCAAGCTATTTTATCAGGGGGCTCTTTTATGCTCCACACAGTAAAAAGCTTGGTTCTGTGGGGCCTCGAGGGACTCATGTGATACAAACAGTAACAAAGGCGCAGGAAGATGTCTAAAGGCATGTCTTGACAAAGATGGTCAGTAGTTATGTCATTTTTTTCTTCTTTCTCTTCCTGAGGTAGGGGACAAATTCCTTTTGCTTAGTAACCAGGGAAGTTAGAGCATTCTGAAATGTAGCTTTGAATAGCTTGGCACAGTTTAGTGTGGTGCTCAGAAGGCTCTGTGGTAGTGATCTGCTATTGTGGTGGTTGCCATGAATGCATCATGCTTGCCATTCTTGACCCCAAATCAGGTAGTTTTTTCCATTTCAGGAAATGGGAAGTTATATTATTTTATTAGTATTGAGTAGAACTTGTGAGTGTTAACAGTTAAGCAGCCATCAGTGTTGGTGGAGAAATCAATAGGGTAGAGGTGGTGGATTTGGTGTCTGATCATGACACTTGATGTGTGCTGGCTGTTCCCCACAGCGTGTTGAATAAATTGCTCTCTCACACATACTTGTATATCTAAACACAGGTTTCAGAGGTGTGTTGGAACAACCTGGGGCATTGGATGTTGTGACCTATATTCTCCCTGGGCATAATTTCTGTGGGAATAAGTTATTCTGTAGATACATGTGTACCTTTAATTTCAGACATCAGGACAATACTGTTTTCAGCAGGGCAAAATGTGGTTTACTCAGTCTGGTCTGTAACTGGAGCTGCATCTGGTGCTCCTGGGAATGCCATGCCTCACATCTGATTTGGAATGCCAATGAGCCCATATGAAGCTGTTAATGTCTGTGTGGGGTTTTTCAGTCCTCATTACCAACTTGATAGGAAGATAATTCCTCAGCTGCTGTTCCAACCTGTGGGATTTTACCCACTTAATTAATTTTCTTTCTTGTTAAAAAAGATCTCTTTTTATGCACAAAGAGCTGTGCTTGACTTGCTTTTCAGGGACTCTTCTTATGTCTATATCAGAGGCACAGAGGCCTCAGAAGTTGGAAGGTGAGCCCTAGGGGCAGCATGCCTGTGGAGGCTGAGCTTAGAAACGCTGCCTTGTGTGCTGAGGGTAAGCTCCTGGAGGGGAATCAAATCTGCACAGTAGAGGGACCCTGCTTCCCTCCCTTGCTTCCCCCCTTTTGTCACCACTCAGCAATAAAATGCAAGCTTGTGGCATGACCAAAGGATAGCAACCTGCATGCTAAGTGCCAGCTGAGAGTTTAAAATGCCAGGCTACACTACCCTCCCCAACCTTTCACCAAGTCAGCAAGCTGTCTACGTAAATAAATACACATATCTAACAATAAGCAGATGCCATTTTAACATGCACTGTTTCAGGCTGAGATAGTTCTGGTGCAGCTCATCTCAACATCTATCAAGCTGATGCCAATGCCACATCTCCCTTTCAGTTGTATTTAATGCACAAAGATTTGTGTTAAGTAATGAGGAATTGGCTTGTTTTACATTTATTTTGGTGTTATTTGTGATGTATAAAATGTTAGATGGGAATTCTTTGTGTTCCTCCTAATCTCTGTGTCAGGATATAGTGCAAACTCTTGTTCCTTATGCTTGATTAAGTAGCTTTATACAAGCATGTGTGTGACTGTACAAGCCCCAAAGCATACAAACATTGAAGTGGGGAGAAAGCTGTGATGAGGGTTGGATTTAAAATAAAATCTGTTTTAAAGGCTAAATTCCAGCAGAGTCACTTGTACCCCCTAAATCAAACTGAGGAACCACAGGGCCTAAAGCCCCAAGGGTGTATCTCAGTGCAGTGTGGTGGGAGGGACACCCACAAGCTGCTAGGCTGGGTCAAATTGTGTCTAGTCCAGGGTCTTGTCTCTGATAGCAGCCAGCAGAGATTAGAGAAAATGTAAGACCAGGGCAACAACCAGAGGAAATTCCACACTGAGCTTTTGTTTATTTTTGTTTTAATATTAAAAATGTATTGAGCCCAGGTGATCCATAGTCTGCTGGGTCTACTCTTTTAAAAAATTCACGTGCAGGCTAAAGGAGTGTTGGATCCCCTCATGCTGCTGTCAATGTCTGTCCCTCAACATCAGCCTCAGAGAAGGAGTCTGGTTTTTATTGTTCTCATTGACACTTCTCACATGCTACTGCTTTTGCTCTAGCAAGATACAAAGGAATCATATTTAAAATAAAAAGCAGACCAGACAGACTCTTTATGCATGCAACAAGTCTTTAAGACAGCTCTTTGTCAGACTTTTCTGAAGTCTGCTATAAGAAAGGAGAATATTTCTGCTACTTGAGACCCTCTCAATAGAATTACATATAAACAAAGCAGGGGGAAGAGGAGAGGCATGACCCTCCCCTGGAGAGGAGGATTTAGATGACCTGATACACCTTCTGTTTCTTAATGTTCCTTGAATAGAGGTGATTAAAAGCTCTCATCTGAACAAGCACACACAGAAGACAAAACACATCATTAGTGACCCTAAATATGTTAGAACCCTGTGCTTCTGATCACAGTGGTACATCAGCTGGAATAGTAATAGGGGATGAATGAGGTTTGCCTATATGGATAGCACTGTTCTTCCATAATGGAAAATAAAAATTGCTCTTAAAGATGCCATTGAATCAAATTTTTGATGACTTTCTGTACACCTGCCTATAACACTTTCCACCTTGTGGTTTCGGGTCGCTTTACAAATCTGAATAATTTCTTTTTCCTTCACTGTCTTCAAAGGCTGGAAGTTACTATTCAGTATTGCATGTCTGAAGGGATTAGGACTGCATTCAATAGGCTATGTTTCTACCAGGCAGTGGACACTTTTTCCCATGCAGAAGTGTATAGACGTGCATTTTCTACATACAAACACTTGCACCTCTCAAATACTTGCCTTTCCCCGTTAAAGAAACCAGAATGTGGTTGATATGTGTGTATTTGAAATGTCAGGTTGTGCAGAGCAGGGAAGAGGCTCATAAACAAACACTCTAGGAGGATGAACTGCAACTGTAAGTGTGCTGAAAGAGTCCACTAGAGACATGGGCACAGAGAACATCTGTCACCAGTTTGGTGGTCCCCTGCTCAGCATGCAGTGTTCCTGCATCCCACTGAACCCTCTCCCTTGTCCTGGGGAAGTGTGAAATAGCACCTCTGTGGTGAGGAGCAGGGAACTGACAGAGGGCTGATATGCTGTGCATGGGAGGAATTTCCTTTCATGTGGTCTGGTGTGCCATTAGCACTTCCCCTCTGGCTTGTAGGTGGCTCTGTAATCTACTGGATGCTAGTTCAGCTCAGTGTGGCTGTCATCTCCAGACAGCGTGACAGAGAAGGGGAGTTTGAGATGTTCGGCTGCAGCCCCATCTCAGTGTCTTACAGGGCTGCTGGGTGGAGTTATTGTGAAAGGACCTTCTCTCCCATCTTGACCCTGGAGGAATTAGTAAGTGTTGTGATGCAGGGAGGTCAGTGATACTCCCTGATGTTGCATGTGGACAATCAGCATTGGGTTTGGGATGCTGGAGGGGCTGGGCAGAGCAGAGGGTTTTGGCTTCAAAAGAGAGCAAAGCAGGCAGGTAGACTAGAGAAGAGAGAATTAATTCTATGAAATGGATTTACATGGCGCCATCTTCGTATCTGAACTTGAGCTGTCAGGGGAAATGAGATCCAGACTCACTGCTGTTCTCCAGAAAGAAGCTGTTATGGAGCAATCGCTCTGTTAAAGTGATGGCTCCACCTCTGTGCCCAGTGTCTGGCTGATTTCTGCAAGCAGAAAACAGACAAGACCTGGCATGATCCCTCCTTCTTTCCCGGTGGCCTTTCATGCCTTTCTGCAGACTCTGATTTATCTTCTTTTGCTTGCCTTATTGCTTTCAGCCCTTGAGCGTCTGTTGGTATCTTCCTCCCACCCCTACCTGCCTCTCAGCTCCATCACCTTGCTCTCTTTTTCATGCTCAGTCATCTCCAGCTCTTCCATTCAGCATACGGCTGTACTAACATCTGCCCAGTAAGTGAACATGTGTGTGCATATTCATTGCATACAATACAGAAAGGGGAGTGTGTGTGTGGTAAACATTTACCTTTGTTTTATCACACACTACTCCATCTTGTGTTCTGTGACTTGCCTTTTGGGGACTCACAGCATCTCTTCCTGGTGCTTTGGTCCTCTCCTGTTTCCGTGGTGACTCTGCTGTTCAGGGGAGCAGGAGGGGAAGATGCAGAGCAACTCTGTTGCTTCTTTCATATGCTCCTGGAAATAGTCCTGTCTTCCTTCTGCCTTCTGGTCAAAGCCCTTTTCTGGTCAGTTTAATGAACTGGAAAGGAAGAAAGGAGACTTTGCCTTTAGTCCAGACCTGTGCGGGTTCTTCAGGGTCACTGCCAGATGCTTCTCCTCACCTTCTTCAGGTGTGTGAGGAAGAGTTGATCTTTACCTAAGCAGGATGAAGCGAGTGAAACAAGGTCATGGTCTTCTCCTCAGGCCCAGTATGGAGGTATGTGTCTTATGTATTTTTTTTTTGCTGTTCCTTACAGGTTGACGAGCCTGGATCACAGTGCTAGAGACCTGAAGCAAGGATCCTGACCGATGCATGTGCAGTACAACCTGACTTCTTGAGGAGAACAAGTATTTCTCTGAAAGTCTGTCCCCTCAAAGCAGGACACAGGTAAGGCAGACAGTGCTCCTGATGCTCTGGGTCTGGGCGTGCTGCATTGGATTCAGCATAGGACATTTTCCATTAATTTAGCTCAAGAGGGGCTTTGTCATCTCTGCCTGTCATGTCTGTAGAGGTGAAACCTTATATTGTATTTACAGCACAGGAAATGTTTTTCAGAAAAAAAAGGGACTTTCGAGGATCAAGACTGCTTATGTGGTTAAGATAAATATGGGTTAAAAGTGTTGAAGGAGTATGCTGAGAAAAAGAAAATGTTGCATATGAGGTATTAATAAAACAATACTTAGATCTCTTGTTCTAAAATAATTTTATATTAAAAATTACCTTAATTTAAATAGAAAGCTTTTGAAGAAAAAGGAATAAGGAAGGGTATGTTGTGGGGAAGGGATTACATAAGAAATCTTATTATTAATTTAGTTTTCAACTGGGCAAAATGTTTCAGGTCATCCCTAACTGAAAAAAAACAAAAAACACCCACAAAAAAAAACAAACAGAAAATCCTTGCAGTTCTAATCGCTATGACTCATGGAAACCAGATCTAGAAAAAATGAGGCCCTTTAGTCCAAACTCTTAACTCCCTACTAGTATGTAACATCGTTCCCAGCAGTGTCTACCAGTCCTGATTTAAATGATGGGATTTTCCCTTGTCCCCTTGGGATACTATTGCACAGTCTAATGGAATTAATCTGCTTACTTCTCTTTCAACCCCTGACCACTGCAGATGCAATTAGTAATAGGGGATGGGAGGATTCTGTTTCCTCTGCTGTATTATGAAGGCTTAGGGCTGTATTGTGTTAAACCAGACATCACTTGCAAGTGTGTTTGCATGAGTGTGGCTTATCTGTCAGTACTCATTACAGCCCCATAAATGTCTCTGAACTACATTTCTCAGACTTAGGAGCTTTTCTACAATGGTAATTGAGGATCTGATAAGACACAGACTAATGTATTTGAATGCCTGTGAGAAAGATGGTATGATTGGAAACTAAAGTGAAACACAAAGTCATATGCTGCCACTGCTAGAGACTCTCAGCATCAATTTGCTTCTCTTCAGCATTCTCTGGCCTCATTTTTGACTTCTCTCTTGGACAATTGGATAGGAATTATATGAAACAGCTTTTTGCTGTGTGTGGTGCTGCTGGAGGTACTACTTCATCTTTCCATTTGCAAATTTCAGGCTTATCTTTGGTGAATATTGTGGGTTTCTCTAATGCCTACTGAAAGACTCCAGTCAAATAGCCAGATGAATATAAAGTCAAATAAATTGGAGGTGAAAATCATAACTGGCCTTATTCAGCTAGTGTTCATTTACTACAAAGTAGAGCTTCCTTCTATGATGTTTCACCTGTTTTTCCTCTCAAATCTGGAAAAGTTTTATTAGTGAGAACTGTTAAATTCTAAAGCACATGAATGGAATTTCAACTGGTTTACACCTGGAGACTACAGCAACATCTGAGCTGTACAAACTCTGTGTGTGGACACTTGGATTCATCCACTTCCAAACTAAAACCCACATCCTAATACAGAAAGCAACTGCAATATAATTGTTTGAATGAGGCTGCAATGTGAAGTGGAGCCTGGAGTCCTGAAAAACTGGGCATGTGCCAGCCTTTGACATGGGCTGCACCCCCTGGCACTAAAGGAGAAAGTTAGTGTCCTGCTCCTCCCTCTCAGTGAATTCCAACTCTAGTGTACTGTAGCTTTTCTGGAGTATTTCCTCAAACAGCAAGCCTAAATATAAACTTGGCTACTGGTTCAGTTTTTCATTATCAAGATAAATTAATTAAGTCTATTAAAATTTGACTAGATTGCCTGTGTTTGTCAGTTCTGAAATTCTTAAACACTGAAGGTTGAGTTGCAAAGCTTTGATGTGTTCAATGTTCAGTGCTAATTTGACCATTGTTTTTAATCCCTTGAAATTCTTTTCCAGCTTGCTGCTTGGCTGCTTCATGTGGTTTTGTAATGTACTTTAAAGGATGGGGAGGTGGTGACTGAAGCAAGGTGTAATGATCTGTAGGGCTTTAGATCATCTGCAGCTTATGTTTCCTGTCCTTGCTTTTCCAGTCAAGCTTTATTCCAGTGAAAGTGTCAGTAAACCCAAGGCAGATAGGTAGTGTTTTTCCTCTGCTCTTTGCTTTTCCTTTTCCTTGCTGCTTACTTTTTTAAAGCTCTGCATTAGCTGGTGGGGGCCATGAAGTAAAAGGCATGCTTTAAATACAGATGCTGGTGATAGTCCTTTCAAAAGCTGCATTTCTCAAGCTGGGAGCTATTGACCCCAAGTCCGATTCTTACTCCACCCCCTGCCAGGCTGGCTATTGTTTGAGCCTCCACATGGAATGCCAGTTGCCATATAAGGAAAATGACATAATGCTACATTCTTTCTACAAATTGATTTTTTACAGTTGTTTTTTTCCCCCCCTTGCTGAAAGTTGTTCTGTTTTGGTGGAAGCTCTAGCCAAAAGGAAAGCGGTAGCCTATGGTATGCATGTATACAGTCTTGGGCTGTGCAAAAGGTTTACTTTGTCCCTGTTGTCTCAGGTGATTAGGCAAAGCAGCAGTAGAAAAGGATGATGTTCAGCTACTATGACAAGAGCCAAGGATATTGCATTTTGCTTCATCTCGAACTCAATAATAATGAGTAATAAATGTAAATAATGTTTTTTCTTTCTTAAGAGGATGTTCAGGCAATGGGACAGTGGCACAGGTACCCCTCTGTGTCCCTTTTTATTCACAATCTACCTTTTATTCATGCATGTTTGCAGCCCTGATACAAGCATACCTGAACTCTTACAAGGGGATCCTGCCTTTTGCCCTCTGCAGAATTGTCTCTATTGCAGTGTTTTAAAGTTTAAGAGGTGAAAATCTTTCCACCAGAATGTTACAATTTGTGATGAAGAGCTGGGACAAAATGGTGCTGCTGAACTGCAGCATCTGTTTCTCACCATTTCCTGAAATGTGGTTTATGAAATGGTGCTAATCCTCCTTGTACAGTGTTTGATGAGGACATGGGGCTGAGCCTCCTGCCTGAAGTTCTGAGTGAGTGGCATGCACCAGTTTGGGCCACCAGCTTCCTCTCCTCCATTCAGTGACCCAGACCACTGCTGGGGATGACCATAATGCAGTTATCTCCACAGGCAGATGGAATATACAAGCCTGCAGAAAGCAAGGCTGCAAGCAGCAAGATTTTAGAGGCTGAGGTTCTTCAGCCAATAGCATGGGTCAGTCAAAACATGTACAAGCTCAGGAAAAGGACTCCTGAGATTTGGGATTTTTTCCTGGTACAACTGTCACTTGCTGATGAACAGAAACTGCCTGCTTTTTTAAAATAAATCTGGACTTCAAACAAATTCACTTAGCAACTTATACAAAGGAACAACTGGAACAACATGACCACAAAGCAGGTTGAATCCCCTGATAACAGAAAGCAGAGGCAGAGCCTGGAGTGGGAAAAGCACCAGTCTGGGAGCTGGGGGAAAAGCCAGCTCTTGGAGAGGAATGATCATATGCTTGTTGTGCATGTGAGCATAAGAGTTGGGCACTTTTCCTCTTGTATTCTCTTGTATCCATAACTGGGATACAGTCTTCAGTCGTTCTTCCTATGGTTGCCATCACTTCTGACTCCCTGTGGTGCTCTGTTGATTCTCCCTATGAAAATCTGTTCAGCAGCTGATAATGTTGCAAACTTGTTAAAAGTAAAAGCAGCAAAATCCCATTCCCTCTTAGAAACAGCAGCAACAAATTCTGAGGTTCATTTACCATAATCATGTCACAATACTCAATCTGTGCTATGGTGACATGTGATTACAGAAGTGGAAAAAAGGAAAAGTACTTTCTATAAACACTTTCTTTAGCAGAAAATTAATAGTTTAATATTATCATTATTATTATTATCTGTTGTATGCATTGACAATATACACTTTTCTTTTTAAAATGTTGAATGATTTGACAACTTTTAAGGAAACTGAAATGTTGTGAAAATGGACTAAGGACTTTTTAAATGTTCAGTGTTTTATATAAAAAGCCTGTAAATGGTGCCTGCATTGACCAAAGGAATCAGATATCATACTGAGAAAGTTTAAATTTTCTTTAATTTTTCTTTTGACTGTGAATTAAATTGTTTCAAGAAACTACTATTCTCAAGTATCTGCAGAATTAGTTTCCCAGAGAATCTTCCCTTACGATAAATTGTGCTTGTACTAGAGACACATTTGTGCAAGCCTTCTGGGCTATGCTCTGGGCTTGTGTTTGCACCAGTATAGCAGGGGAATGTGCTCATGTAGCTTTTTCTTCACAGAAGGTAATTTGGTGCCTCCTAGATGCTGTCCACTGTGGTATCAAGAGGAGGTATCACTCACAGCGAGTGGTGTGGAAGGATACATTGCCCCATGTGCTCAATTCTCAAATTACTAGCCAAGAAGCTAACAACTTTTGATGGGTACATGGCTGGCGTTGGACATCTGAGTTAAGGTTGCACTGGTAAATGGGATGCTCCTTGTCCAATAGCCATTCTTCCAAGCTCCCTGCAAACTCATGTGCTTTGCTTACAGCCTGTCCAGAGATGATATGTTTGTTGTGTGTGCACTAATAAGAGAAAGAGGAGCGTAAAGGGTGAGTGTCAGCCTAGCCATGCATCCAGAGGGCAGGCAGAGTGTCTGCAGTCAGAACTGTTTCTGTCTTGCTCCAAGCATGCTCAGCAGTGTCCGATAGCCACCGGTGAGCTCTGGTCTCTGAGGAGCAGTGCTTGGGATCTCAGCTAGGGTAGCAGGAGGTTTCAGCTCTTCTGCTGCAGAAGTTGCTGTAAGCTGGTTCATCAGGCTCTAAGTGGCTGCTGACAATGTGAGATGTGTTTGCCACTTCGGCCTCTTATGGGTCTAGAGGTGACACAAAGAGACATAGGACTCAAACATCACTAGAGCTGATTCTGTGAGCAGTGGATTGACCTTTTTGGAGGTATTTCCCCAAAGACTTAGAGTTGATCCTTCTGATGTTAACTGTGGTGCATGTGGGGACTGGTTTTGGCTGTGCCTGTTTCCTTGTGAAGTTGGAAGCTTGTGTAACATGATAATGAAGGAGGAGGAAAGAAATTGTCATTAGAAATATATCTCTAACAGTTTCTGTCATGTAGTTCTAATGCTACAAAGTAATTTAAAACTTTTTCTGACTGACTGTATGATGGTAAAGTGCTTTGTTAAGCGAAAATGGAGTTTACCCAATCTGACAGGATGGGAAGGCAAAGCTGTGTTTCATTGCCACGTCTTGGGTGGAGCGCCTGAGATATGGTGTCACAGAAATGGCAGTGAAGGCTTTGCATTGCTTATTTTGAGACCTACAAAAGTACATTTGCTTTTGATTTGTGCATTTTGAAGACTATTGAGTGAAGCTGAGGACTTAGTTTAAGAGCTGCTAGAACTATTCTCTTGCTGTAGAGATTTCTCAGGAAACAGGTATGTAAGAGGGGTATATGTGCATGTATTTGAAGCTTTTATTCTTGGGCTTATGAATAAGATCTGGGATCAGTGAAAGGTGATAACTATTAAAATCAGTAATAAGGATAGTATTACCCTATAAGTAGTGAAGTGGGTTTGGGGAGTTTTGCATTCAATTACTAGCTCTGTGCCTAGCCTGCATACTGACAGAGGAAAGTAGCTTGATTCTTGTCTGTCTTCCTTCCCTGTCTATATAAGGACGGTAATACAGCTGGTAAGCTTTTTCTTGTAGAAAAAGTATTTTATTTTGTGTAGACACTAGCTTTGTGAAACTTTGCATTCCTTTTCAGAGAAACTTGAAGATGAAAAAGTTTTCATTCTGAAGGGTTTATCTTCATATTTTTCCTTGTTAATCCTTTCTGTGACAAAGCAGAAAGGGAAAAGGGAAGTAAAAAAGGAAAGAGGTAATCCAGAAATTCCCTTTTCTCACTTGAAAAACTGCACATCAGAAAGTATCTATGCATTGTATATTAAAAAAAAATAAAATAACTAGTTGATTTTTAAACTTGCAGAATATGAAAGAGCTTATTATTACTGTTGAATGCCCTGAACTGTTTTAAAGCTGGTGTTTCTTACTTGTGTTGCTGCGCTCATTTAGTGCTAAATCTCAAGAGCTCTTTTGAGAGAGGAGCCTGCCCATAGGTCAGCTGCTGGACAGGCTGTGCACAGTAAAGATAATCTAATGGCCGGTTTGTCCTTTGTAAAATGACTCATCCTCCTGTTACCTTCTGAAGGATTGGAGTTGCATCCTTGGCAGATGTTAAATTTGTTGACAGTTGTTGGCAGATAAGAAAGTAAGAACAGCCTTGGACATGCTTGTGCTGGACATTCAGGGCCGTTTTTGACAGCATTCAGCAGAAGTGCCAAAGTAGAGAGGACATTCAGGAATTTTGTGGCCAGATGACATGCAGGGAGATATAATTACAGTGCTCTGCCTGTATTTTAGCTTCCAGTGCCCAGCATGTGGAGGTCTTGAGATGAACAGGGGACTGATTGCAGCTGTTCCTTTTCTGTGGAGCGCAGCACATGTATGAGTGGACCAACCCCCCAGCAGCATGTGCAGAACCAAATACATTTCAAAGAAGTATGTTTAAGCAACATAAACTTCCTTTTTTAATCATTTCTGAAAGGCTTATTTTCAAATGCCCCAACACTAACCAGGTGCTAATTTTCAAATAGAATGTAGCACTGTCAACATTTTGAAGATCTAGGTGCTTTAACAGGCTTAGTCCCTCCCTGCTGCATGGCGTGAGACAGCCCCTGTCCAGAAGGGCAGGAGAAAGCTTTTCCTGTGAATTGGCTTTCTGTATTTGCCACCTTGAACTATTTCTGGCACCTTTCCCTGGCAACTGTTAATGACAGGGTATTAGAGTTTGTGGCTGTCTGATGCACTGGTTTCCCCATGGTCTGCAGCAGGGTTATCAAGCTTGGGCTTTCCTGCCTGGGTAGTCTTGCTGATGCTAGAGAAAGACAGATGGACACTTAGTGCAGTACAGAGGACATGTATGGAGAGGCAGAATTTGTCACTGACTCCTCAAACTGACCTGGGCCATTTATATCCTTTCTGGCTGCAAAGTACATCCAAGAGTACATACCAAGGAAGCTAAAAATAATATCCTCAATTTTATTTCTCCCACAAGTATTCAGTCAACAAGAAGGAAAGAAATGAGTTTGTTCTCTTTTCTCCCATGCTTGTGTTCAGCTCTCAGAATAGAGCTATAAGTTTATCACAAGTTATTGGCCTGTACATTAAGTTGGCTGAATGTATGGATCACGTTACTGGAAAGTGTAATCGCTTGCCAGAACTGCTTTTGCTTTTCCATTTCCCTTTCCATCCCCCAGTTTTATATGTTATCTGGTAGCAGCACTGAAGGCCAACGTCTAGCTGAACTGATTGGAACCAGGACTTGGCATTCCACTATTGTGTCTCTTTCTGCCAAAAACTAGTGTTTAAAATAAAGACTGTAAGTACAGACTACTTACATGAGCACGATTTATGATAATTTAAAATACCTGAAGATCAGTACAGCAAGGCTCCAATTCTCCTAGTGACTTAGTTATGACCACATGGTGGATAAAGTTGTGTATATTCAACAAGTCATCTCAGGAAACAGAGACAAGTGATGGTGACTTTTAAAAAGCAGTGATGACAGGTTTTTGGGGTTTTTTTGCATGATGTAGTTTGAAAAACTTCAAACTAGCTAGATGTAAGTGTAAATCCAGATGTTTAGGACTAGTAATATAAATCCCAAGGGGTATTCAATAGTCCTGACTAACTAGGTGTACAGAGCTAACCCCAAGCTGCTGCCGTAGCTGTTTGGGGTATTGTCTTTTGCTATGTGCTTTTACCATTGATCAAGAGTAATGATAATTGATGAAAAGTGTAGTGTTTGATAGTTCTTCTCCTGTGAATAGAAAATCAGCAGTGTATAAAATTACACAAAGTTTTATATTCAAAATCTTGAGAGACCATAAATCTTCATAAGATCAAGTTGCAATAAAGCAAATAGTTTCAATCAAAAGTGGGGTTATTTGTATTTGTAAGCGTCAAAAATATTTACTTTCAGATTTTTTTAATGCAACATATTTTTATCTTGGAAATGCCAAAGCTGATCCTTTCAACATTTAAAAATGAAATCTATATTTTCCTATTAAAATTAGATCCAAACATTTTATCAAAAGAGGTTTGTTTGATGTGGTGTTTTGTTTGGGGTCATTGTTTGTTTGGGTTTTTTTGGTAAGTTCTTTAAGGTGTTAAAAAATGAAGTTTCTTTTTAGATTAAACAAAACTCTTGGGAATCAATGTTTTGTTTTGGAAGAAAAGTCTTCCAGTTTCAAACTGAGGCAATTCTTCCCATCTGTTGTTGGGGTTTTTTTTCTTTTTGTCATCTGAACTATGACATTTTTTTTATTATCTTGCTATGTTTTTTCTGGGCATACTGAGGCAGAACAATTTTTCTTTGTTTTTGCTAATTTTTGTGATCCATTTCTGGAAGACTTTGGGATTTGTCTGGCAGCAAAATGACCATTAGGACATTACTCTTCCTTCTGATGAGTTGCTTTTGCCACTCTTAGTGGCAGATAGCCTGTGTGCTGTACCTTTTTGTTCCAGTATTCCCATCCACCTCTGAACTACTGAATACTCTCAGCTGCAAATCAAGGAATAAAGCACAAATGCTCACTGTTATAATTAAATGTTTTCTTAGCTAATTCTCTTTTATTGCGTCCCAGTGACTTGCAGCTGAGAATTAAAATAACTGCCTTCAGCATCAGCAGTAGGCTCTGTTTGAAACCTTCAAAAGGTATTATCTTCCCTATATCCCTTGTACTATGCCTTTCCCCAATGTGTAGCACTCTCCTCCCCATCCCAAGTGATGTTATTACTGAGGAATGTTGGACAGATAACCATTATACACATAATAGAGGTGCTTCCAGATTTGGGGTTTGAGCTTAATTTAAATGGGAGGAGAATGGAAGGGAATGGCTTTTTCAGTAGGGACCCAGGCTGTAGCGCTTTGCTGAACTGTTTTAAATATGCTCATCAGGCAGGGAGGTCTGTGGGTGCAGGGGAGGGCTCAGCAAGCTTTTCAAATGTTTCCATGCACTGCTCAGGGCTTCTGTCCCAGACACGTACTTCATTATTGCTTCTGGGAAAGGTATTCTGGGAGTAATCAATCAGCATTGCTCTGTGTTTCTTCTCAATGAGAGCTCGTCTGATGTGTCTTTCAGTGCTGCTCATTTTATTTTTAATTTCTGAATGAGGGATAGATTTGCACAAACTAGCACCAGGCAGAAGAGTTGGTTTTGCAATGGGTGAAATCATCTGGCCTATTTTCTCCAAAGCATTTAAATGGGTACTTGAAGTTGTAGGTCCTGAAGAGGACAGCAGTGGTAGGGCTTTGCTGAGGAGTGCTTTGAAGATCTCAAAGTTTTCCTAGATCAAGATTGAGTTGTCCCCTTGGATCTTTGCTGTTACCTCTGATCTGGAGCACATCCTCTCTCAGAAAGGACCCAAATGTTTCAGCTTAACAGAGGTGCCATGGCACTGACCTGCCCCTTTCTCCATCTTTCTTCTGTCTTTTCTCTTACTTGTACCTCCAGATTCTTTCATGCAACTCTTCTTGCATATGCTGAGGCAGTATTGGAAAATGGACATGTTGGGGAGGAAAAAACTGTGAAAAAGATTTGTGATTCAAGACAGTCTTTTTGTGTGTAAGAATTTGGGGAAGAAAACTGGTTTGATGTAAGAGATAGAAAGTTTTGCCCTCTCTCTGATTATATCAGTGGGTGAACTGAGATTGAAATCCAGAACAGAACAGCTGGTACCCAGGCCTCACCTCACACTGCTGATTTAACCGGGTTAGTGTAAAATTGGTGTAGCTGGGTGGGGAGGACACACCCTGTATTGCAAAGGATACAACCCTCTGGCACTAGAGCTGTCCTTCACAGCAGTAGTGGAATTACATACTATGGATTAATCTCCTTGAGGACATCTGTATAATGTGCACTTAGGCCAGTACCTTCTGATCTTCTGTGTTGTTGGTCACAAAGGAGAAAAGAAGGGCTGTACTTATTTTTCCCCAGAGTTCAACTGGAGGTGATACTATATTCCAGGGAGGTAGTTCTTTACCTCCTTTAATAAGTAACTTTATATTGTGCTGTCTCCTACAATAACAGCTGTCACTGCTAGAAGAAAAAGAAGCTATTTGCCAAGGCAGTAGGGATGTATAAATTGTTAAGAGAGAAGTGAAGGTACGGGCAGAGAGCTGAAATTAGAGCAGGAACCATGAGAATTCCCAAGCTCTGAAGAATGCTCCTGTTTTTATAATTTCATGCAATTTTAGGGTAGTGTTTGTTTAACATTTCTAGTCATGCTGAATGAAGGAAAAATCCTGACTCATTAGTACAGTAATACTGTGATGACAAGGCAGGTTAGGCTATCTGTTGTATTTGCTGTGCAGTGTTGTGCCATGAATAGTGTTTATGGCTAAGAACCTCAAATAGTGACATAGCATCAAGTAAAATAAGAAAGGGCCACTGTGACATCTCTTTCATACTAGACACAGGGTTTCTCTGAATTAAGTCTGGTTTGGATCAGAACGTCTTAATGCAGCAATTTGTCATACTTTTTTTTTCATTTATGACCATTCTTCCCTGTATATCTTGCAATTATCTAATGTCTATATGGCAGCTCCAACAATTGTTTGGAAGGCAGCTGAACACTACAGAAGCTCTATATTTCCAGTTCCTTTTCAAATAACGTCATCCTCTGCAGTATGTGTTTTGAATGGCAGAGGCCTGTAGATCATCTGAGAATTGAAGATGCTCAGGGACCAGGTTTTTATGTGGGTTTTAGCTCTTGCCTATTACTTGCTTAGTTCATGGTGTTCTCTGGTCTCCTCAAATACTGAATCTCCATCAAAGTAAGACCATCCCAGTCTCTGTCAACATCAGCTGTACATGGAAACTGAGTAAACAAGGCATTGTGAGTAAACCTGCCCAAGGCACTGTGTATGAAATCTGGATGTCACTGAAGTTAGTGTAAATACTCCCACTCACTTCCCTGGCTCTAGAATTTTATCCCTTTACCGATGAAGAATGTTTTCACTTTGTGAATATAAGGATTAATGGATCATCTGTTCTCAGCTGACTTTTTCTCCCACAGACCATGTTTGAAGCCTGGTGATGTGGGTGCATGCCCATTAATCATGACATTGGTAGGTTTGGTCTGGCCAAAACATGGCTCCAGGAATTGAGACTGCTGCCTGTAGGTGGCTAGTAAATTTGGAAAGTTCCTGCAGTAGGAGGAGGTCGACCTGGGCCAGAGTATACACAGCACTAAGAAAGAAAAGAAAAGGTCACAGTAAGTTTTGCAGACTGTCCCTGGCACCTTCCACGTGAGAAGTATTGGGAAAGCAGGCAGTCCCAGGGAGCCCTTGGAATGTGCTTTTGTTATCAGAAAGTAGTTGGACATCTTGCTTTACTCTCTGCCTTTATTCTTTAAAATTGGAAAAGCTCCTTCTGTCCCTCATTCTGTGAAGTCTGGGGTGTACCTGCCCCAGCTGCTCCTCCTGTGCATTGCAGAGGTTTGCAGAGCCTCAGGGATGTCTGTTGCCTGGATACAGGGCAGCCCTGCATCTCAGCCCCCCAGCCGGCCCTCCAAAAGTGGGGGGGCTGTGGGAGGAAAGGTGGGCAAATTAACTCCTGTGCACTTGGAGGCAGGAGCATTAAGCCTACCTGATGAAGCTTGTATGTTCAGAGTTTCCTTTTACTTTGCTATCGTTGTTATTATTTATCATTATTATTGATGGGAGAAAAGTGCAACCCAGCTGCTCAGTGCAGAGATCTGAGGGCTCCCGCAGAGTGAGGGGCTTTGTGCCACGTAGAAAACCAGCCATTTTGCTGTCTCTCGAGTATGCGTTTTATTTTACATGCTTGTTCTGAGCCTCCTGCTGTTGCTCAGACCACAACAGCTGACAAGTAGCCTTCGTGGCAACATAGAATCAGAGCCTCTGAGCTGAGACCCTGGGAGAACAATATGAGGAAGGCACTGACTGTTGAATATTTAAAATAAATTATTTCATCTTAAACATGAAAACGCTCTTTGCACATCACTGCTTGGTGACAGCTATTGGCCAAGTCATGCATTATTCCTGTGTTCAGGTGGGACCATGTGAACTGCACAGCAACAACTTTCTCCTCTGCTGAGCACATGAAAGCTCATGGGTAGCAGGATGCCTTGTTGTATGGCACATGTGTAAATGTCTATGAACTTTGCTAACTAGGAGTAGTCAAAAATAAGTTTTAAGCTCAGTTAGTTTAAATTGGGCTAGCTCGTATTGCAGTGCTATGAGTTTTGCTGTATACATCTGTAGAGTACTGTGCTGTTTCAAACAGCACTTGGGAACAGTGTCAATGTGCAAGAACTCAAATAACAAATCAGGGTCCTCTTGCTCAAAGCACAGTTAATTTGTGAGACAAATATCCCCTGATCTAAGAATATGTACATTCAATTTTAATATGAGAAAACAAATTAGTGTAATGAAGTGTGTGAGGGGAAATGAACACCTGAGCAAAGTCACATTGAAGATTGGCTCATCTTCATTGCTGAAGGAGGACAGCAGCTATAGCTTTGAACTAATATTAGAAACAAGACTGTTAGAAGTCTGAAAACCTGGAGGGCTTCAAGACAAAGAGTGGGGAAAAAACAGAGCATTTTTTCCTAGGTCTTTAGAAAATATTATTTATGAAGGTATTTGCATCTCTGCAAAATGAGTGCAACTGATTGATGACACACACCTATTGTTCTGATGCTGCAGTCCACACTTTGTATTTCTATTTACACATGTATGAAGAATGTCAGAGCATGAAAGGTGGGGCTCACTGAGACTTCTTGTGAGGTGACTGTTGAAAGGCTGAGCTGAAGGTTAAAATCTTCTTTGTCTTGGCTCTGTGTGTGTGTGTGTATAAATATACATATATACATACATATGTATGTATGAAAATATGCACACAAAGCCACTGATTGTCAGTAAATAGCACTATTCACAGAAGCTTAGTATCTGCTGTAAGCAGAAATGACGAGCCCTTCTATTGAAGGTGAGGTTAGACATAAAATTGGTATACATTGGCACATGGGTTTTGTCATAAATAGTTTATTGCTCACTCCCTCCTGTTTTCATAAATAAATTTGTTAAATTTGTTATATGTTTTGTCCAATTATTTGTTTAGGTAAACCAAGTATATGCTAACTAGGAGTATCAATATAATGCCATATCTTAATCAGATTCTAGTATTAATATCCCACCAACATCTTGGATTAAGCACTTTACACCATATAAATTTTCCTGTTTAAAAGTACAAACAAACCCTTTCCTCTTTCCTGATTTTTTTTTTCCCTAATAGAGACAATATGCAAAAAGGCTGTGTAATTTCTGGAGTGAAATATTGGATGGAAGGAGTGAATGTGCACTCTGGTTCCTGCTGAAATGGAGAGTGGAATAAGATTTTTTGGAACCATATTAGCATGAATGAACTTTGAAAAACAGTGACCAGAATGGAGATTCTTACCTCCGTAGACAGATCTGTGTGAATGACAAGGCTGGGCTGAACATCAGTTTGGTTGAGAGTGTTAGGAATTATCAGTACTCAGCTACCTCTCTAGGGGGGAAAAAAACCCCATACCTCACAACATACATGAGGACAAATAGTTATGGATCTGCAACAAATTCTGATTGAAAAACTGTTTGAAAGAGTTCTAAACCACACTTAGCTATGCTATACCACCTCCTCTTCTACCCAACTGATAGTAGAACTTGGTGTGGAAAGGAATTAAATTGAACATGTGCAGTATTGAAACATTGGATTAAAAAAAAAACCAAACCAAAAAAACGAAAACAACACCTAATTTCAAGTTTTGTTTCAGATAAATGTTGGGAGGGTTTTTTCCACAGTATGTAGAATGTGTAGATCCAAAATCTGTAAAAAACTTGAAGTCTAGTCTCAGATTTCTGTTTAGTGAATCCACGGGTACAGTCTTCACTAAAGAGTTTACCAGTGTGTTGAGCTTCAACTCCTTTGGGAAACTAAAAATATGAAACAGGCCAAAAGAGGTGTAATTATTTTCATAAGGTTAAACAATTAACCCCTCTTTCTAAACTTACCACCACCCAAAATTCAAAACTTAAACTAATGAAAGCGAAATGGTACAAGATTACGGGACCGCTGTCTTTTCCTCCAGCTGTGGGACATCAAAGATGTATAAGCCTTCGTGTTCTGTGGCTTTATTGAAAATGCTCTCTTATCCTTCTGAGTGATGTGGAAAGGATGGTATGTTACAGCTGTGTTTGGACAGAGCCTCAGTGCATTTTGCTGATCTTTCGTGACAGTGCAGAATCTTCTTTTACCCCTTACTGATTTTTATTGTTTTTCTTTTGAGACAATTTTCCTGAAAAACAGAAGGTCTTAGTTGCCTTCAGTGTGATTCATGTGATGATTATGAGTTTATGCAGTGGAGATGTCATATACATATATTTGGGTTAACTGGATTAATTTTTTTAATGAGTATGACACTGTATCAGCCTATCAGAAGCAAAGCCACCCTCAAATCTCTGATTAGAAGAAAATAATTAAGTTTGAATATTAAATTTAGATTCAACTGCAATTTACAGAAATGTTTGTTTAAAGAAGAGCCAACAAAAGGAATCATGGCTCTGAGGAAAAAAAAAGAAAAAATATAAAAAGAGGAAAAAGCCTCTTTATATATTATGGCCATTGCTGGAAGTGACGTGTCTGATTTATTGCCCACTGCAGCTTTGAGAGTGTTTGTAAACTGAAGTAAGTGTTATGGTTAGAATGATTATAATGGGGGTTTATTTTATTTTAGAGAGAGTAAAAAAATATATATATATTTTTGTGGCTTCTGGACAGATTTCTTGTGTGGTTACTTCTGGTTCTTAAGCCAGCCTGGGCTGCTCAGTGTTGCATGCACTTACCCAATTGCAGGTGGACAACAGAGGGGCAGTATCTCAGTGTGGCTTTGAGGGACAAACAGTTGGATCTGGCAGAGAAAAAAATTATGCGGTTGCCCTGGTGGGAAGTTCTGAGTGGCTAGCTGGGATCCATGCCCCCTGTAGAAATTTTCTGCTGTTTCTAGTACATCAGTAGGTCTGCAGCTGGTTTTGGTTATGCCACTTAAAAACATGGATTTGTCAGTTGGAGAGTATCTCTCAATATCTGTCTGTGGAAGATGCTAAGATCTAACTAGTTAGTTGTTTTATATAGTATTCAATGTATTACTGTCATTCATCCGAAGTTCCCCAAGTGCTTTCTAACCTGTACACAATAGAATTGCAAGTGGCCTTTTGAACAGGGGCATTTTCAGACTGGGAACTTTAATCTGTGTAACACATTGCATCATCTTTAAGTTAGAGTCACACAAAAAATGTTTCATCACTCTCATGAAGCAGATGTCAGCTTTTTAAATTTTAGGGAGATCCTTTTCTCTTGTGGTCCAAAAATATGAACCCCGATATAGTTTTAATTAAAGAAACAAACAAGCAAAAAGGTATAAATCTCTGTCTGTATAAGGTGCCTCCTCCAAGAACCACCTTGGATTGGCCTGGAGTAATTTTTAGGTCAATAGCCTAACAAGCGGGTTGCTTGGGTTCCCTGGTGGGAACTGTGAAGACCCAGGAATGTCAGCCTGAATCTTTGATGTCCCAGGTTAATGCCCCATCAGGTGCATCTCTGGCTAATTAAAACAGTCTCTCTTGTGTTGATTTAGAGCTCTACCCTAGATTCACTGAAATATCACAAAATGCCTGGTTTTGAGTTTTAAAACAAATTGAAGCAACAAGTATCTCTCCCCAAATGGAAAGAAATTCTTAGCCGATTCAGGCTTCATCTGGAAGATGCAACAAACTCTCAGGAAGTCCATGGTATTCCATCATGCAGAGTGATAGGAAATAGGTGAGTAGTTCTCCCAAACTCAACACCAGTAGAAAAGCTGTCCAGACAGCTGCATTGGCAGAAGTTCCATTTTTTGTAGTATCAGAAGCTAATCAGCTCTTCATGAATCAGTAGTTCATGTGTCAACAGTCGTAGATAAGCATAAGATTTAACTATGCAAAGTCCCATTTGCACACAGTTTACACTAGAAGGCAGCCTCTTTTTAGCCAAATAGAAAAGTTAAGCTGTGAAGGTGAATTGAGCAGTAGAATATAAAAAGACAAAGGGATTTCAAGAAGTTATAAAATATATCTCAGAGCTCATGTTTTCAGTTTCTGGCTAAGTTGTCTTACAGAACATTTTCAGTTCAAATTTTTTTTTCTATTGTTTTAGTTTGTACTCAGGAAAACGAAAATAAAAATCCAGTGACAACAAATTCCTTCATATACTATCCATCTTTTTGTGCTATCTGTATTGCCAATATAGGTTTGCACTTTGCACAGCCCTGGGTAAAATTAACTGGATATCCAGCATAACCAGAGAATATCCTCTCTAGGTTAAGTAATAATGAAGAGATGAACCAGCCTTCTGTCACTGTTATTGGCTGATCCTCTCCTGCTCCCTCTTTTAATATCCTTGTCATCCTGCTGGCAGGATGCTGAAGCAGCATCAGCCATCCTGTTAAAATATAGAGTAGTCAGAAGTTTCAATCAACTCCTTGAACACTTACTGAGCATTCACTGCAATTCCTATAAAAATGTCTAGGCAACTCATTGCTTAGGGGTTTGCCTCACTTTGTAGCTGCTGCTTTAGAACACCCTGATTTTAAAATGTAGTTTTACAAGTGTTACTTTTACTGACTGTATTTTCTTTTTCATTGTGCATTTCTAAATGTCAAGAGTAGGAGCTGGAGAGGGGACCAATGTTGTAACAAGTAATACAGAGCTCTGGCCATTCTTGCTTCTGCCGCTGTTAAATGTATTTCCAGTGCTTCAGGTGATTGTGTAAAATAGTATTTAATGAATATTCAAAATATATTCAAAAAGCAACTCATAATTTGTGAGGAAACATTCTGTTTGGTCAGATTAACTGTAACTATAATGTTTTCCAGTCCTATAGCTCTGGAAAAGAATACTCTGTTTTCCTTTTCTGCATCCACACAGCTTTTCTCAGAAAAGTACCTCTGATAAATGAAACCTGACCAAGAAAATGGGATGGTTTTTACCCTACAGCTGCTTCATCTTTCGTGAAGTTCTGGGGTCCTAGGATCCAGCAGGGAGGTGTGGGCTTCAATGCAAGACATGGTTTATTGTCAGAAGAGACTGGGTGGAATGTGGAACCTGAAGAGGAAAGACATGATATGGGACTGAGTGCTGCAAAAAGAGCAACACGAGGAGGGTGGCCAGAGCAGGACTCATCCTGGGAGCTGTGTGAGATCTTCCCCCTGGATAAAAGGGAAGGGAATGGCAAAGGGGGGATGGATGCATCAGAAGGGTAGCTGGCTTTGTCCCCATTGCAGGCAGACAGCGTGCCTCAGGTAGTGCCTTCTGTGGTTCATATCCCTTTCTTTCCCGAGTAGTAACTTGCCCACACTTCTCTCATAAACTTAAGAAAATTGAAGGGACAAAATGATTTATTGAAAGTCTGGTGCTGAGTGAAGCTGCATTAATAAGCCTGCATGCCTGGTAGAGAAAAACTACCCTCAACATGATGAAAAATAAATCCCCCTGAGTCTTCAGCATCCTGCCTGAGTCACTAATTCCCCAGGGCAGAAAACAAAGTAAGTACAAAAAAGTTTGTTTTCACATAGCAAAGCTAAAACTAGTCCTGGGAGACATCTTTTCTTTAACTTAGCACAAGGCCAGTGTAGGTGAGTTGATAAAATTACAAACTGATCTTTTTTTCTTTCTTCATCCTATAGAGAAAACACCAATTCCATGGGACTTGTGTCTGCATGTATTTTGTGACTGCAGCTACCCCAAAGCGTATGGGGACCAGGGCATCGGGAGGGTTTAGATGCATGAATCAGATTTTCCACAAGTGCAGCTCCTTGTCTGGCTCCAGCAACCAGCACCAGTGGGACTTTGCCCTGCTCCTTCCTCCCTGTCCAGCTGCCTGCACAGGCTCTCTCCCATCATTCCTCTTCTGGTGCTTTTTGCCTCTTTGAGACACCCCTGGCAAAGGCTTCAACATCCTATGATTTCTACAAATAGTATTTGCAGCTCCTGAGGGAAACAGCAGAATGCTACTCTGGTTCCTTGAGGTTTTTAAAATACCTTCCCAGCTAAAGACAGTTTATAGATTTACTCAGCCACAGAATTGCACAAGTTTGATGAAAATTCTCCACTTACGATGGGGTAAGAGACCAGAGGATGAGACTTTGTGCTAGCAAATGACCCCTGGCTGGAAGCAGTCTGCTAAAGCTTTTTTCATGAACTACTGCTCAGGGCTCAACCCAGAAGAGCAATAGAAGGTGCGTTATTATTGCTGTTCTGATTATGGGTGATAATTGTGCTGTTCTAATTTACAAATTTAATGGTTTGTTAATAATGTGTGATTTGGGAATATAGTATAGTCTATCAGCTAAGGGTGGCATAATGGCATTAATAAGGTTAATTGAGGTTGTTGCTATGATCTTGTTTGCTCTTTGGTTTGTTAATTGAAAATGACTTATCTTAATGTATGATAGAAACAATGCTGTTCCCTTGTGAAGCTTAGGCATCTTGAAGCAAAAAGGGATATGTCAGTCTGCACTGTTAATACATTGTTGGGATATCTGTACAGCAGTGAGCATACAGATGTGAACCAGTCTTATATGTGTCAGGTATTGTGTGTCTCTGTTTATATTTTGTATAAGTAACACCACGTACTGTTACTTATGGCTGCATATTTCTCTTGTTGCAAAAGCCAGTGTGTACGGCTGTCTGGGATACATGTGATTGATTAGAGAGCCTTTATGGGAGAAAATGGAAATGAGAGACAGGCTGCTGAGTATTTAACCCTGGAGAAGAAACTTAGCATTTCATCATCTATCAATGCTTGCCTGTAACTACTATTAACATTAATTATGGAGATACTTAGTGAACACCCTGTTAGCCCTAATTAGAGTTAATGGAAGATACGTGTGGATGTTAACAGGACAAGAGACAACCAAGCTTCTATTTCTAAGGTTAAATATTCAGTAGCTCCCTCTTAGACATCACCAACATCCTATAATCAGGCAGTCAGACTTATCCAAAAGCAGAACAGTTTCTCCTGCCTTTCTCTTTTTTTCTTTCTCTCCCTAATTATAGCCACCTTACATTATTTTTGCTTAAAGCACAAAAAACGATGTGGCAGTGACCTCAGTTACCTTTACTAATGTAATTATGCTACCTCTCCTCTATTTATCTCAGAATCAGACTTTATTAGCAAACCATTTGCTGTCCCTTTTACTGTTCTTTTAATGAATGCTAGTAGAGTCACGTAAGAGGAGCTGAAAAGACTTGGCTTTGTTCTGGCCAGAGACCTTGTGACAAAGAGCTTGGGGTCTGAGTGCTTGAGTAGGTCACATAATATCCCAGGTCTGTAAAGTTCTTGTCACTGTGCTATTGTTTTAAGCTGTAAAGACAAAAAAGACCTTGCTCTTGCACCTATTAGCTATCTTTGGTATTTTGAAAAACAGTGTTGCTGAAGAGTTAAGGCTGCAAAATATAGAGGTTGTCTTACTACCGTGCTGTTGTGTAAGATGGCACATCCCTGCCACTAACCTCTGCCCAGCAGGTCTGTGTCCTCATGGAAACTGCCTTTTCAGGACTGGCTTGGAAGCTCGTAACCCTCTCTGAGAGCCCTGAGCCTGTCTTAAGTGGTGTCACACACTCCAGAAAGTACCCTTTGGGGTCCATTTCCTTTGCCACAGACATACGTGATAATCTCAGGTGGTGTATTGGACAAAAAGTGCATTTTCTCTTCCCCACGTGATCTATTACATAGTTATGGGGCTGCCAGTGCAGTGCCCCTTCAAATACTGCTTAGTTGCAACCTTATTACTTACAACCCAGGTGCTTGTTGGCTGGAGCCATCTGGAAAGGAGTTCCTATCACTAGCCTGATTGAACATGCTATCAACTGATACAGAACACAGTGGTTCATTTTTGTGAAGAGAAAGGATGACTTGTGGGTGTGTCCTTGACAAAAAAGTACCATCCTTCCTTGGCGTACTGCGAATACTAAAAACAAGCACAAAAGTATCTATATACCTCTTTATGAACTGCAATCACTACATTCCTCATTTTACAGAATAGTAACTTGTAAGAGGTATATTGGATAGATGCCAGTGTAAGGCATCCTGAACATGCTTTGCAAGTCTCTTTGTTCACTCTACAATATCACTTGGATTTCAGTAGAGCTTCATGTTCTAAGGAAACATATCACAGGCGTTAATGGGTGCAGGGTGTTCTTAAAAGAAAATTTACAAAGCAGTGTTACCTCAGCTTTCCAACTTGGTAACTTTCTCCTTTTTCCTGAAGCAGTTCCAAGCATAAGAATATCTGTGCTCGGCCCAGGTCTTGCTGCATTCATTTGCAGAAACTGCCCATTGCTGTCTGAGGCTCCTGGCACTCACATCTGGGGGGCAGCTGGCTGGCAAGGGCACTCGGGATGGGACAAGGCACACTCGATCTCTGGCTGGCTGAGAAGTCAGCCTCTGCTCATGTTTACCTGGAGAATGAGCTGGGGAAAGTTTTTGATTTTAACCATTTGTTTGCATGTTTTCTCAACATTCCTATCTGATTTTCCAATTGTGCCATTTAAAGTGCCTGTTTTATTTTGTGGTGGTCACAGAATCTGTTGAGCTTTGTAATTAATACTGGTTGCTTAATATGTATAGTAATGCATTCACAGCTCAGATCTACATGGACCTTTGTTTAATGGCCATGTGAAGCCTAAAGTGCCCGTATTTAAAGGGGGGGGGACCGGAAGGCTTTTGGCAGTGTTTTTCTTTGGGTTTTGGAGTAAGTTTATTGATTTGGGAGCTCTTGCTGCACACTGTATGCAGTGGACAGATGCTAAATTACACTATTTTATGCCATGCAGAGTTGCTAATTTAGCTCTTATCTGCATAGTTAAAGTAGCAAAATCCCCTACTGCAATATGGCTTACTCCAGTTTATGGAAAAAAACCCAGGTTTTTTTATATACTTCCATTTAGATCTGTTAACAGAAAGGATAGATACGTCATCTTTAGCAAGGAGAAAAAGCACACACATTATAAAGTTTCTGTTAAATTGCTCACTAAGCCTTCAGGTACAGTAGGAAAGAAACTGATGCTGTAAAGGGAACATAGTCATGACATGTCATTTTATTTCAGCTAGAAAAATGTAGCCTTGCTTGGAGCAGAAGCTGCCTCTCTGATGAGGCCATGGTCTGATTGTGTGGCTGGGAAAATGAAACAGTCTGACTGAAGATATTGTCAAAACCATTGAGGTTAAGAACCCTTTGCCCCAGGTGAATTCCCGTGTTTCTGTAAGGCACTACAGCTAGGCTGTAAAATGCAGGTCTCCAAGGAAAGTCGGGGCATAACCACAGGTTGGTAACTCAAGGCTGCCTTCCTGAACCAAATGCTGCATTTTCAGTCCTTAAAAAAATGGATGTGTGAAATAAATTCCTCCCTGTCTTGCCTATGACTCGTATAAACGTATCATACTTCTTGAAGCAGATATTCAAAGTCTTCAGCCAACCCCTTGCACATCAATGCCTTAATTAATTAAAATAAATTTGGTTTGTAGGTTAATAGCTTATACCACATCCACCAGTGTGGTCATTTTTTTCTGTTAAATGGCTGAATGAGATCTGACATTAAAAAATATCCTGTCCTAAAATGTTGGGGTTTTTTTTAATCTCTAGACCAAACAATGGCCCAGTTGAAGGAACTAATTTCAGAATCCTGGAGCCAATAGTAGAGATTTAAGTAGTGAGAAAATCTTTATCCTGGGTGTTTGGTATAGGTTTAGCGGTATTATATTGATTTACAGATATTAATTCCCTGGGTCATTACTGTTAGACTCTGTAGTTATCTGGTCACCTCTGACTAGGCTTCTTTACTAGAAGAGTATCCTGGCTATTACCCCAACATGCTTTGTGGTCACCTAATTCATTTGTAATCTTCCCAGGATAGCAAGGAAAGCAGCAGTTAAGTATTAACTGAGAGACCTGAGCAGTGTCATCCTGGGATAATGGAAAGATAATGTATTACATGAAGAGATGTCATCTCACCAAAAAATGAATTTCAGGAGCTGGTATTTCATACAGGATATGCAAAGTGCTTAAATGGAAGCTTGCTTAGTGTTCACTTTTATCCTATCGTTCATTCTTTTTGAAGCACAGATTTGTTTGGTTGCTTCTCAACAAAATCAGATTTTCTAAATGACAACTCCTACGAAAAAATCAGATGACAAAAAAGATTAATATGGTATGCAATATATGGTGCAGATAACAGTGTCAATAGAGCACATTGCAGAAGCGAGGAGAACTTAGGAAATAAAAGATAAAACAGAACCTCTCAATCAAAATTTGAAGCAGTGGAATCGATGAGGAAGCAAAATACCAACAGACCCTGCTGGGAGGAGGTGGGGGAGGCTGTTCAGTCAGTCAGGATGAGGTAAGCCCATCGTTTTTGAGCAGCTGCAAAACTGTGGAGAGCCTGCATGTCTCCTGCTCACCCTTTTGTGGCTCAAGGGGCTGGAAGTGGGGGACTTGGCTCTGCTGATGAGGTGTGTTCAGCTTCAGTGAGTCACTGGAGCAATATTAAATAGCAAAACTGCTGAAGGACAAGCAGAGTCAAAGCTATTCTGCAGGGTTTTCCATGGTGAACCTGCTTTCTCGTTGGCCCATAGGGAGTGTGCATGCTCAGAAAAGGAGCACAGCCTATTGAAATGATAGATCCCTAAGCACATCTCCCGCCTCTCATAGTTCCCTGTGCATTTCTGGTACTTCATCTTCCATCTCATCAGAGTTATGCTTGCCTCTAGGGCACTTGGGTGCAGAGCTTGAAAAGATGGAGGTTAAATATGTGCCCTGAGCAGAAGGAGGCTCGTGCAAATAAGCAGAAACAGAAGTATGGGAAGGCAAATTTACATGGGTGCATCCTGTGTCCAGATTAATGTACTTCATTCGAAAGATGTAAGAATAAACCTGTTTTTCCAAGGGCTGCAAGTAGGTGGTACCTTGCTGGGTGAAGTTTTGCAGTGCAGCTTTTCTACTATGGGTATCAGATTATTGGAAGTGCCTGCCTCAAACTCCTGATACCTCTTTGCTGGCTGGAAAACTTCTGCTCTTGAGCTACTTCTGAGGGAACAGATGCAAACCCAACATTTTCTAAAAAGTTTCCACATCCACCCCCAGACTTGTTGGCAACTGGGGCATCCAGGATACTGATCCTTGATGCCAAATGCCCTGAAGACTCTCATGTCTCTGCTGGCCTCCTGGAAGAGCTGGTTCACACCAGTGTCAATGTGAAACAGCAGGCAGGGTGGTGTGTAGGATGCTGTGCTGAAGGTGAAGTTTCAAAATGTTTTGAGTTGGCAGTAGTTCTCAGATTCTAGCCAGAGTGGTCTTTCCCTCCACTACATAATGCCTGTAGTGCAACCTCTGGCTGTCTGAGAGTCCTGCAGTGCTGATAATGCTGGTCAATGTGGAACCTCAGCTGTGCTGTGGATGGTGTCTACTTTCAAGATTAAAAAGTTTGCTGTCTCTCTTCATCAGTAGATCATTGACTTGGAATTCTAGTGAGGAGCTGAGTGTTAACCCAAAGAGGAAACAGGTGGAGTACAAGCCATCTGATGTTTTTCACTTCAGTTGGCATGAGCTCAGAACTGTGTGGTCCATATGAAGGACTCCACCTGTGGTTTTGTATCTGAACAGTTTTATAAAATACTAACAGTCACTCAAAATGCTTGTTTTCATCTAAAAATTACAATATTTTGAATGCTGTCTTCTGGGTACTTTGTTTCTCAACTGCTTTCAGTACAGGCAGCCTGGTACTCTCACAGGATACTGAACCAAATCTCTCAGACTCCACGGGAGGCAGATAAGTGTTGTTAATTATATTAAATACAGAAGGTGTGGGATGAAAACAGCACACTAGTTTGAAATTACTTGCTAATGTCTGTGAGTTTCTGAGAGAGATCTTAGCGGAACTGCAACTATAAAGTGGTCTGAGCACTAGACAGGGGACCACAGAAGCTGCCCAGGACATTTGCTGGGTATCCTGGAGAAAAGCCCCATCAGTTTTGTAAAGGACATAGCTTCATAAAGGGCTTTCAGACTATAATGTGAAAAACAGTCTAGGGCTTAAATGGTATTAGTGTTCTTATGCAGAGTGGTTTGTGCTTCATCAGACATGCAGAATGGTGACCACAAATCTTGTTATTAAATTTGTCATAAAATTTATCATCAAATGCATTTTCATAGCAAGACTCCACAATGTTTTCAGAAAGGTGCTTCTCCCTGTGCTGACACCAGCGATGGGAGAAGAAGTTGTTAAATGCCATGTCACTTGGGGCAACTTTTCTTATCCTTGATGCAGAGCTCACAGCAACTCTGCAGCCTGACTGGGAGAATGTCCCAAAAGCATTCACTCTCCATGCTCAGAATAGCTTGAACATCCTGTGGTTCCCTATGTTATCTCAGCCTAAACCTGGGCTGCTTTGGCTTTTCACTCTGCAAACCTCATTTTGACACTTTTGAAATACAGTCTTTTAGCTGAAAGGCAGCATTGCTTTCAAATTGCATGCTGGTCAAGGCAGGAGACATCACAAAAGTGTAGTTATAGTGAGCTTCGGCCAATGAAAACTAGTGTGATTTTGCAGTCAGATTTCAGCCCAATCCTGACTGATGTGAGAGTTAGCCTGTGGAGTCCTCTCCCTCACAGATCTGTTTTTATCACTGTATTCTATTGTCCTCCCTAAAAAGATTGCCCAGACTTTCAAAAATGGGAATTGCCACATTGCATCAGAATGTGTTCTTGCTTCTTTTGGATGCAAAGAGGGAAGTGCTCAGCAGTCCATCAGCAGATTGGCTTACTGATTTAGGGCCATATGAGCAGCTCATGCCTTCATCATTCACTGATACATGTGTAATTATTCCAGCCCCTCTGATTTGAATTAGAGGCAGTGTTATGTCTTTAGTTCCTAAGTCCTGACTTTTGGCAGGTAAAATAACAGTGAAGACTGAGTAAAAGAAAACTAATCAGTATTTCCATGGTTAAATTTGCTATTTCAGTTTTGAAAGAGTCCTTACGATACCCTGTGAGTGCGTGCCAGTTTTTATGTGTATGTATGATTGATGGTGCTTCAGGTTTTGCCCCAGGCTATACCCAGTCCACTTGCAAGTGATGCTGGTAGTGAAGTTTCCAGTGCTGCTGTTATGTGTTATTTAGATAACAATAGAGCTAAAAACCTGGACCACTTCACAATCAGAGGTACAATCCTTTCCCCCAAAGCTTACAAACCTTAAAACAAAGACTGCCTGGGGAGACTCTTTGGCACTGTATTAAATATTCTTACCAAGAAAAGGTTTCTTAAAATTGCAACCTTCCTAATAGGCACTGTGGGTAATATCAACACCAAGGTATATGTATTACGTGGTTTGACCCACTTTAACCTCAGCCAGTCTCCTGGAGATGTAGAAAATATCTGTTTCATTCAAAGGTCATACTTTTCAGGAAAAGAAGCAGCTTGTCTAG
Organism: Scytalopus superciliaris; assembly: GCA_013400415.1. Taxonomy (NCBI): domain Eukaryota; kingdom Metazoa; phylum Chordata; class Aves; order Passeriformes; family Rhinocryptidae; genus Scytalopus; species Scytalopus superciliaris. The sequence goes on from VXBX01008262.1 coordinate 390,829, forward strand.
TGTCCCAGCTCTTGTAAGAGGAGGTATTATACTTTCTGTGGGTGAAAGTCACTCCACTGACACTATCTGAAAGCCTGTGCATCCTTGTCATCAGCACGTAAGCTGTTGTCTTTGTGTGCAGAAATGAATTGCTTCCCAAGTCTGTCCGCTTAAGACCACTGCAGATGTACTGTGCCTAGGGAATAAGGATATTTTGGGAAGGAGGGTATATAGTTCATGATGTTCTCTTCTGTTAGGGGAAAAAAGATATGCTCTTTTAACTTTTAGATATAGTGGAATGTTTTCCCAAATCTTAATGAAAACTAGATCCTAAATTTTGCAGGTTTTTACATACTTAAAAATTCTTTTTCTTTGTTTGTTTGTTTGTTTGTTTGTTTGTTTTGTTTGTTTGTTTTGGGTTTTTTGTTTTTGTTTTTTGGTGGTTTTTTGTTTGTTTTTTTTGTTTGTTTGGTTTGGTTTTTTGTTTTGTTTTGTTTTTATCCTCTGGAGAAGTTTTAAGTCTGTCAGGAACGTAAGTGGGGTTTAGATCTATCTCTGAGCACTTAAGTGGTATGGAGATTTCCGTAAGGTTACTTGGTTCCCCTCCCCACAGGGTGAGGTGGAAGGATTAGATTATTGGGGAAGGGGAAAGCGTTGTAAGTGGTGATGGAAGCGAGTTCCCCCATATTTGCAACTCAGCAAAGTAAAGCTCTTGCCTCCTCAAGTCTCCGCAACATACATACTCCTTGTTGCCCAGTTTTCCTGCAGGGTGAAGTGAGTGCCTCCAAACCCCTGAGACCCCAGAGCAGGGTGTGGGAACATGTCCAGCAGCTGTGTGACCCCATGCTGTGCTTTTGGCAGGACTGTGGCTGGTCATCAGGACTCACTCACGAGAGCTGCAGTGCAGAGCTGTCTGTGTTGCTTCATAAACATGGTTGGGGCATCAGCGGAGGAAGTTTAATTAGGCACCTTTTATTTCCCAGTTTCTGGAAGAACTGAAGCCCCTTGCCTGGGCTCAAGGGCTGCCAGGCTTCCTGTGCCTGATGCTGGGAGAGGTGGATGTGTTGCTATGGCACTGAAGGTGTCTCCAAACCCCACCGCTCTGGCAGCTGAGCTGGCTCCCAGCAGCATGTCCTAATTGCGACTGTGCAGTAACAAAACAAATATTCGGAGATTTCCATAAAGGCTGTAATCAAAAGAGCATCCCTTGCTTTTTAATATGTGCTGAATGGGTTCATTTGTAAGCTTATTATGACTACAGAGAGAGAAGCTGTTAGTGTGATCATTAGCTGCCTGTGCAAATAGCAAAGAAAACTGTGGCATGTTCCAGAATAATCCCCTTTTTAAGGTCTGCACTTTCAAATGCATTAACAATAACCAGCCATGCTGTCTTTCATGTTTCCCATGCCATGAGTAAGGACAAAAGAGAAAGGAGAAGGGGACAGTGAACCATAGGCTTTCAAAATAAGTTCAGATGAAGAGAAAAAATGAAGTGTTATGAGAGCAGCAAATTCACTAGCATGACATTGTGTGTCTTGATGCAGTATCTGTTATCCATTGGGAAAGCAAAAGCAGCTGGGAGCCAGCCTTCGAGTCTTGGCTCATATCTCACGTAGTCCCTCTACTCCTGTCATCTCTGTATGAATTGTGCTTGGGGTCTTTTGTCTGCTTGGACCCTGATCATTGCTGGAGCATTTATATTATACATCTTAGGAAAGAAGAGAGAACATTTAGGAACATGTATGCCAAGATTATGGGATTTATTAACTCTTGTTTATTGTCCTGCAGAACATCTGAAGATTTCTTGTGGGCTGTGGCCATGGTTCTCCCTCTGCTCCTTCTTAATCTTTCTTAATCAGAAATCAAAAATATCTGTAGCAAAAGACATGGAATGGTTGGGTGTTTGTACCTTAATTGGGACAGGTGTGGTTGAGATCAGTCACATTTACCTTTCAAACCACATTAGCTGCAATTTTATGTATTACAGTAAGTTAAAGGTGCTGATTACAGTGAAACTCAGTTTAGATTTGCATGTGAAATATTTATAAAATATGTATCAGTTTGGCTACAAGCAGGATAACTTAGACTTCATGTCTGCCTCTTTTCCTTAGGTCATTTCTCATGTCCTTTGCTTCATTCAAGTTTTTCTGCACTTATCACACTTACAGCTTGTCAGATGTATATATTGCCTAAACAAATAAGTCACTCCACGTTATGAACTCAGTGGGATAAAGAATATCCTAATATGTTAAGAATTTGTGACACTTTGGGATGCATCATTATTGTTCTTACTAAAAACATTAAAAGATGACCAGAAGCAGATAAATAATGCCACTTCTCAGATTTCCAGAAATACTATTTTCTGGCTTTAGTATTACTGAGATCTCTCATTTAAGATCTGCTTTTCTTATAGTCTGTTTTTCCTGACTTTTGCTCTTCTAGACTGACTAAACTGACTGTTGTGTTTTTACATCTGTGTAGGCAGAGAGTTTTGTTGGTTTTCTGAGGGTTTTGTGGGTATTGTTGGTTTTTGGTTTGATTGTTTGGGGTTTTTGTACAATAGTTAATTAATTCAAAGTTCTGTTAAGTATTTCCTTATTAAAAGCAATTAAGGGTATTACTTCCCTAATTAAATGATGTTAAACAGTGGGTTATTTTTTTCACACCTTTGTCTTACAAAAAAGCACTGAGAATAACCACAAAGAAAAAGAAAGTAAGCTATTGATCTGCTTCTCCATTCTGCATTAAAACAGATGATACAAACAGGGGTTTCAAATTCCCTTGCCCATTGGCCCTTGCCTTGTGTCTCTGCCCAGTCTGGGGCTTCTTTTTCTTGCTAAGGACATCATCATCATCTTTTTGATATGACAAGGTCCTGTGTCTCACAGTAATTCATTTTGGTCACATCCTTACTTTAAAATAATTTTCCTTCTCTGCCTTGTTTCCCTGAAGCCTACAAAGTATCAGGAAACTTCTTAAAATATTGGAAATCATGGTCTGAGGAGGACAAGGTTGCCACAGCAACTGTCCACTGTTTCTAAGATTTATTCCTGCATCTTTTCAAAACCATCACAAATGCCACAAACTGCTGAGACGTTTGCTGCAAACAAAGCAAGGCTATAGAAAAAGAGAACAGAAAAGAGCACTGAGAAAGTCAGTTGTTGTAAAGGTGAGATGTGTCAGGCTCAGGGAAAAAGTGGCATGAATTTACACTTCATGTTAAATCCCCTCAGCGTCTGGAATGCCGTGCAAGCGTATGGAGTGTTTCAACACTTGACAGTATCTGACATGACAGTGGATAATGTCACTTGGCTTGTGATGCAACTCCATGATCCACTCAGGATGGTGACATTTATTCCATCCGGAAAGGAAATATTTTCAGAAATAGGAGGCCAAAGTTAGCTGCCTCCCTTTCGGTATGCTAAATAACTGCTTTCTGGGACAGAACATGCCTGGCAAAGAGTAACTTGTCAGCCAGAAGTGAACAGCTTTTTCATGGGTTTCGGATTGGTCTCAGTATGGACTGATGAACAGAGAGCTATGCTGGAAGTCAGGAGGTTTAGCACATCCATTCCTCTTTTAGCCTTGGGTTTTTTAATATGTTTAGAAAGGCAGACAATCAGTACCATATGGTTCCATTGTACGGCAGTTAATAGAAGGGAAAATACACCTGTGAGCTATCTGAGGACTTTTTTTAAAGGAACATAACTTAAAAGAGTTGCAGACTATTAGATGTGTTGGTTCTGTACGCAGTACCTTCTTTTCTGAGATGGCTGGTGCCTGTGTGTGAAAAGCTGTATGAAAGAGCCAGATGTGATTACCTATCAAACTTTGCTTGGGAAGGGGCCTGAGTGAGCAGTTCATGTTTCCAGCGGTGTGGTATGCACATTTGCACTAGTTGAAATGGAGTGGTCTGTGGCCTGAAGCCATACTGGCACTTCAAACACATACCCTAGCACTTTTCAAAACATTACAACGTTTAGGAGAATTGGTCCTCGTCCGGGACTTTTGAATTTCCATTTTGAATGGCTGTGTGCACGTGGGAAATTTTACCTCCACATGATCTCGTTGTGCAAAGTTGCAAAGACAAAACATAGATGGTAACTGTTGTATTGGGTTTGTTGCAAAGCTGGTGTTATTTATATGAAGCTTCAAGGGATTTAGTCCAGCCCTCTTTTTCCTTTTGTGTAAGACTGATGTGCCCTTGTTGCGCAGCTGTTTGGAGGCAGAAACGTGTCTTTGTTAAAAGCAGTCAGGATGAGATGGGATTCAGTTGGTCTGCTTGGGTAGGAAACTTAGGGTAGTTTTAGCAGCTGCTCTGATTCATTTAAACACTGTCCCAAGCCTCATATGCTTTTAGTGTTTTAAAAGCCAATCAGGTTATTTTTTTAAGGTATAAGATGCCCCTAAGGGCTTTACTCACTCAACTGTACTGAGGAATTAAATGCTCTGAGGCAGTGCAACAGCCTCATTCACTCCAGTGTTGCAAGGCAAGGCAGTCATCGCTGGTAAACAGACCCATGTTACAGTGACATTAGCATTTTAATGCAACTAAAGAGGAGGTAGATTGACTGTAATTTAGTATCTAGTTGCATGGCCTTGTGCAGGTCCTCTCATCGCTGCTCCGCAGGGGCCGATTACAGTTACACAGTGCACTTTGGAATCTAATTGGATTTACATGCAGTAATGTAGTTGTGTCATAGCAACGATTCTGCTGTGGAAGTGCAATGAAATTCCAGTACAATTAGTAGGATAATGCTCACAACTTGTGCCAAGGCCAAGTCCAGGACCAGCAAATGTTTTACTTTTTTTCTGAAGCCATTGCAAGGGAATGAAATTATTCTACTCTTGCTTCCACAGAGATGTTCCTCCTCACCTTTCACTATAAAAGCACTGACCTGTTGCAGAGATCCAGCAGGACATGACTTCTGTCTTCAACTTGTCTTTTGGTTAAACATATGGGTTGACGTGTTTTGGTTCTTCTAGATCCTGCAAATGTAGTGATTACAGGGAGTTGGCAGTAGCTAGAAGCCCTTGTGAAGCAGGACACCTGTAAGCAGTTCATCTGGTGGCCTTCCTGCTCTAGTCAACATGCAGAAGGCTGGATTTCTCACAAAGACAGGCCTTACTTCTCCATCCTGCATCCTCCATTCATTTCTTGTTTCACTTGCTACCTGTTGACTGTATGACACTCTCTCTACCCCATTCTTCTTTTCTCTGGAGCTCCAGCTGTCTTTCTTGCAGCATGAGACAATCAGGAGGCATGTGTTTAGCTACCTTTCCTTCATCAAAGCCTGCTCCTCACAAAGAGCTGCAATGTGAATGTGAAGAGAAGCCAGTGCTCAGCAAGGAGGGCTGATGGATGGCTGTGGGATGAGCACAGAGGCAGGACAACATGCCAGCCGCAGCTGCTTGGCTGGCTGAGGCAGCGTGGCTGCACCGTACAGCCCCAAGGATGGGGCTTGGCCTCAGCCATTGCTCCGGCTTCCACTGTGCTTCCCCAGCGACTGTAATTAAAGGCATCAGCTTCTCAAGTCACAGTTAAGCATGGTGGGTTTGCACTTTCTGCAATTCTCCCTAATGACAAAATCGTAGCTATTAACCAAAGTGAGTCTGTTTGGCAGGGACTTCCTCCCCTTTAGGGCCACAGAGTAAGGTGGAACATTGCTGCTGTTTGGCACCAAATGCAGCCTTTCATCCCTTCTGCCACAACACCTGCTGGTACCTACTGAAGCATTTAAGCTCTTGCTCTCTGTGGTGCTGTAATTTCTTTAAAATATTGTGACTTACAAGGAATAAAAAAATAAAATTCCTTTCCCACGCAGACCTTTGAGGGCTTGTAGAGATGTAATTATATGCACACACAGTAGGAGCACAAATCCTATCACTCCGGTTATTTTCCTAATGATAGGTTTATACAGCACAGTGTCATCTCTGCTTTAAAGTTAGAATCATCTTCTCTTGGCAGCAGCTATCTCAAGACAGGACAACTGAAGAAATTGTCTCTCAATTACACATGCAAAACACAGGATGAAGTGTCCTCACATACCAAAGAAATAAATAAAAAAGCCAGGGTGGGCACTGGGCTCTGACTGTCAAAAAGGGGCTTTCTGTTTTGAGGCAGTGAACATTGTCCCTTGTCCTAGCTGCAGACTCTCCAAAGCGCTCTTCAGAAGTGCCTGAACCTGCTGCAGCCATCTCCCAGCCAGTCACATAGCATCCTCTGAACTCTCTCACTGGTGGAAAAGCTGTACTGATGCAGGACAGCCTTCATACCCGGCATTGTAAAGTGGGGTACTTCAGTCACAGCTTGGCATGTGCTTTCAGCACTTCACAGCAGAGACAGGTCAATTGACAATAGATGTTTGTACCCTCCAGATTTCAAAAGGGAAGCCATCCCTGCTCTTCATCTAGAGATACAGGTTTACAGTGACAGAGGAAGGACATGAAATGTGAGGGATTAATGCAAAACGAAAGAATGAATATTCATTATATGTTTTATATTGTAATAATTTCAGCCACCTTGAAACTCCTTGTTCACTTCCTGCCAACAACAAACGATAGACTTTCGCTCACAGAAGTCTTAATGGGAGGCAATTTTCAAAGGCGCATTTACAAATGTTTGTGGGAAACAGATGTTAAATGCAGCCACTGCGGAAATCACGATGAAATGCTGGCAGTGAGAGAGTAGGGATGGACCCAGGTGACCTATCTAATGACTCACAGGGAACCAGTGGCTTCAGCAAAGCTTCGAGTATGCCAAAACCATTTGCGAAGGATGAGTGAGTGAGTCACAGTGCTGAGCAGCCCTATGTGAATACTGGACTCTTATGGCATGGGGTGTTGTTTGAAGAGTTAATGACTGCCCCTTCCCCACAGACCCTGCAGTGTGGGCTGTGTCAAATGGGTGGGAAAAACAATCTAGGAGAGGATGCCCTGAGAAAACAATAGTCAAACACACATGCCTTGCACATCAGTCAAGTCTCACCTCATCTTTGCCTAGTCAAAGGCTGTCATTAGCATTGTGCAGGCAGAAATTAAAATTTATTGAGAAAATTATAACTGTTAGCTCAAAGGCTGTGGCAGTGTGCACCTGAGTCCCTCTGCCTGCACTCACATATCTAATTCCTTTGGGTGGACAGGGTGGTGGCGGTGGTGGCTTTGCTGTTCCTCACTGTTGTGTCTTCCCATGCAGTGACAATGAGGCAGAGGGAAAGGAAATAGTTTGTTCAACTTGGCACGAGAGCTGGCTGGAAGAATAAGAGATAGCACTCTGTCTCAAGCTGAGCTTCCCAAAGATGCATTCCATCTCTCTTCCTCTGCCTTTTCCATTTTACCAATAAAATGGGCTGTAAAGTCACAGCAGAGTAAAATTTGTCCAAACCTCCTATAGAATATTGGAGGTGAAGCTGGTATTAATCTAGTCCTGTTGTAGTATGAGGTGCATGTGTAATGGGACTATAGGTTTACGTGTAGTCTGTGGACATTTAAAACACCCCAAAGATTGTTAAAAGAGATTCTGAGAAATTAAATCCCTCACTGCATATTAAAAGCTCTTCATTAGTGCTAATGTACACTAAATTAAGGTGGCAATTAGACTGAGCATATATCAGGATGGTGTGTTTTAATAAATTGTGTATTTAACATGATTGTGTTTTATTAACTTCTTCAGTAATTGCGTATTTTTCTTTTACAGGATAAGCTTGGATGGAAAGAGATACATGGGACACACAGACAATTGAAGATTAGAATAGACACTGTGCTTCCCGTCCCAAGATTTGTAAAGGTGAGTGTTGCTTATGCCTTGGTATCTCTGCATGCCAGATGCTTTCTCTCCATCTCTGTCAGGGCTGGTTAAGTGTAGCTCGGGTGTGCAGGATGGGGGTAAGAAACACACAGCTTACCTGCTATCGTATTACCCACAAGGTACTGGATAAAGTCATCCCTCTTCAGTCTCTAAGCTCTGTTGTATCTAGAGGAGCAGACTGTGTGTAAATAATACTCTGAGAAGATTTTCTGGAAGGCCCTTCCTGTTAGATTTGTTCTCTTAGGACAACCCACCCCTTTGGTTTATAGAAGTTAGATATTGTTTGCAGACAATGAACACACTAATCCTCTTGTGAGAGACATACTTGTGAAGGAAGGTAAGCATGCTGAGCCAAGTCTCAATACCTGAAAGCCAAAGGTAGGGCTGCCACATTTCTGCAGAGAGGACACAATGGAGAAATGCCAGTTGGTGGTGATCCTTTGCCAGCGGTGCAGCTTAGAGCTTCAGGGATATTTCCAGTGACATCTCAGCGGGGACACTGATACATTTACTTGGAAGAGAATCTAGTCTGTATTTTTGAATGCCTTTAAAGGTTGCCTGGCACTGGTTCTGGAGAGCTTCAAACATGTCTTCTGCTTTTACTTGGTTGCATTGTGTATGAATAGAAAAGTAGGTGTGAGTTAGTACCATTTGCTTCTCAAACCACTGGCTAATATTTTGTAGGAAGTGCTGCAGAACTGGTTCTTAGATTTTAAAGCAAGCAACAGATCAGTTCAGTGGACAAGGTCTTCATGCATGTTGACGACAATGAGATATTTATGTTAAAAGAAGATATACATGGATGATGTGATAGAAGTGACTGGAAAAGTGATTTGCATGAGGGTTGGGCAAGATGACCTCTAGATGTATCTTTCAATCTTGGTTATTCTATCTTTTCTGTCAAGTATTTGAGATGGGAAGACTGTGATGAGCCATCAGGAAAGTGCACAATGTCTGAATTTTATGTACTGAAACACAAATTATCTGCAGAGGTATGTTAGGGAAATGGTTTGTACACTTGCTTTCAAGTGGAGGGGAGGAAGGTGATAAGGAAGACTGAGATGGGTGAAGATAAGGTGCTCCTGATTGTTCTGATAGACTGGCACATCCGTGAGATGCTCTTGTTCCATTTGGCACCAGGTAACTTGGACAGCCTTTTCAAAAAATCTTTTCACAAGGCAGGTCATGAAACACTGGAAGAGATGTCCAGGGAGACAGGAATCTCAGTCCTTGGAGATACTCAAAACTTACCTAATGTGACTCTGAGCAACCTGTTCTAACTTTGAAGTTGGATCAGACTTTGGAATTGGCCCAGGTTGGAGGCAGTGTGTGTTTTTACTCAATGCCATCTGTCCTGTCCAACCTAAGTTTTTCAGTGATTTCATCTCCAAAGCAAAGGTAAAGGAATAACTGAAGTGAATCCATGGGTTTCAGTCTAGTGTGAAAAGCATACAGGGGGTGAGGGAAATGTCAGTGGTAGCAAAGAGAATGTGGTAGCATTTTTGAGGGGGTATGGTTGAGCAGCTGCCTTTATAAATGTGAAGTTCAAGGTAAGTGCAAGGCATGCAACAGCAAATGACAGAAGAAAGGAAGTAAGTGGTGGCTGGAGAATAAAAAAATGCATCGCCTTAAAAAACTAGACTATTCCTAACTGATTACAGCAGCTAGGGTGTTTCCTGGCTACACTGCTGGGGATTTTCAGCCTCCCCATCACTTTGCAAGATAAAGTTCATGAGTGATGGAGGTGCGTCTGGGGTGAAGAAATGTAGAATAATCTGCCTAAGAAAAAGCTGAACATTTATAGCTATGATTCAGACAAAAACATATACATCTCATATGTCTCTCAGGTCTGAGATGGGACAGTCCAGAGAGAGTATCTGTCAGCTGCTGTCTTCTGCAGTTCTGACTGTTAATGTTTGCTTAGCATTAAATGTCTCCTGCAAAGGAGAACTTAATCTGTCACAAATTTGGGGCCTGGAGGAGGGAAGACAAGGTATTTTTAAAAGGTAGATTAAGACATTTGTGTTCAGTTTTTATCTCACTTTTATCAGCGTGTAGTAGGAGTAACTCAAAAAATTTGCCTTTTGTGTCTATGGCTTAGAAAGAAAAGTAGAAGGAAAAAAGCAGCTCTTTGGGTCAGGATTGTCCTTTAATGTCAGTTATTTTCTCCACACATCTTGTCATCGGGGACTTCAGATACCTCAGCTAATTAGCAAGGCAGCAGTTGGCACAAATGCATTCATAATTACTTTATTTGTAAGTAATATTATTTGCATTTTGCTTGCATTGTTTGTAAATAGCATTAGTTACATACTCTTCAAAGTCTGGAGTTATGCTGGATTGCTTTAGCTCTGCCATCAAAGAGTTTTTAGTGCCTTGTAAGAGATCAGATCATGCTGTTGGTTGATTTGTCCTGTTTTAATCAGTGCAATTACAGGATCTAAATGACCTTGCATGTGCTGTGTAGGAATCTGGGTACCCAGCAGAAACTGGAAAGGGTGTGTTATGCTGGTGCAGGTAGGTCTCTCCAAGCTCTAAGTTCCACCACTGAAACAGTTGCTCAGAACTCCTGTTTCTCAGATCAGGTCAGTAGGTTGGCATTTTTTGGAGGTTTACATTGAGTGCTTCCTATGTGGAAACTCTGATATGCTTTTGCTTTTGGCTTTGCCAGCCCAAACCTTACACTGTTGCCCCTGACTTCCATTTGCACATCCTGAGTGGCAGTATTTTGGAATTTGTAAGCCCCAGCATTTGTATTCCTGATTTGAAGCACAGTGCAGTGAGGAGGGTTGCACTTAGTTGTTGCTTTGCTGTGGGAAGTGTGGTGGGTTTAGAAATTACAAACCTAAGTCCATTGCTGCCGCTGGGGACAATTTCTTGCCAAGGCAATGAAGGGAGTCCTTGTTTGTCAAAGCTGAGGGTGCATGTGTTTGTGCTGCTCCCAGGTTACTGTGACTGCCTGGCCCTTACAGTGAAGGTTTCAGGATCTGATTGCTTAATGGACTTACAGTCTCTCTTCCCTGCTTATCCCTAGAAAATATTTTAACATACTGAGTGTATGGGAGGGCAGGAGCAGTGCAAAGAATTGTAGCTTAGGTTTGTCTTTGAAAATAAAAGTAGGCCTGTACTCAGCTTATGTAAATCAGAGCAGGGAGCTTGCTTGTCTTACAGATGAAGCAGACTCAGACATGGAAAGGAAAATAAGATGGGGATGTGATTTATCAGTGCTACAAAGCATCAAGGCAGTGTTTGTTAGGCTGCTGCTTCTTCTTGGACTACAGGCAATGTTTTTCATGTGGGTGACTGTAGTGAGATGAGTGTGTATGATATCTAGTGGCACAATAAGGCTAAACTGTTTTGGGTTTTGTTTCTTTTTTTGGCTAAGGCTACTGTGATATGGATCATGCAGGTGGGTGCTCAAGGCAGCAGGATTTTGAATGTCTCAGATAACTTTAAGACTCTGGCTAATATACTAAGATTTAGCCATCCTTTGTTTCATTGGAGCATGACTTTTTTGTGGGTTGATGGGAACCTCTGGGTGACACTAATTGTGGGGCTCTTGAAATTCACTGATTTATCTGTATTTTCATATGCCTCTCTGCTATAGTGTCCAAATTCATGTGTTAGTGGAGTTAAACTGAAGAATTTCTTCCCCAGCTCCTTACTCTGCTGGACTTCAAGATCTATAGAGCACAGTGCTAATAACACCAAGGTTGTGGGTTTGATCCCCATGTGGGCCATTCACTTCAGAGTTGGACCTGATGATCCTTGCGGATTCCTTCCAACTCAGAATATTTGTGAAATCTCTTTTCTCTATGAGAGTCACAGACATGGCTTTAAACACTGTCAGGAAGTTGTGGGCATTCCCATGCCCACTTCAGAGCTCTGTGCCCTACTCCATCTCCTGCAGTTAGTCTTGTGTTTGAGTCTCTCCGGACAGAACAGTTATGCATCAGAGGTATAAGAAAATAAACCTTGTAAAGAAGAGTATCGCCCTCATTCTCAGATTTGAATTCAGGTTTGTGTTTCTTCAGAAGCAAGGTGGATCTTCTTGGAATCCCTCTAGCAAAGGGGGTTCCCTGGGCAGTACCCACTTAGCAGAGGCACACTGCTGTTCTGCCCCAGGCACATGTAGATGGCAAGGTGTTGCATGTCCACATGAACTTCTGTGTAACACCATTTGTGTTTCTCCTTGTTTTGTCACAAAAAAAGGAGCTGATTTGATTTTAAAACAGGTAAAAGTAGTGCAGGAAACACACACTGTGTAAGAAAAATCTGGCTCTTACCTCAGGCAGCCCCATGCTGGGAGCTTTCCCTGCCATGGGATTTCTCAGCTCTTTGGCTAAAGCAGAGCAGTTCCTAAGGTCACAGAAGAAAGCACCCCACGAGGCTCTACAGCACTCACAAGTTTTATGGATTAACTAAAGCAATGAAGGAATGAAAGATTTTTTTCCAGCCTGGTGAAAACCTTGGATAATTTCTTTTTTTTTTTTCCTTTTAAGTGAATTAAGTGTACTTTGCTAACATAGCATATCGTTAGATGCAGGTCTTCTTAGGGAATGGCATTCACAGTGGAGAAAGGGAATGAAATGCGTTAAGGAGCATGTGGGCTTGGAGAAGGCTTCTTTAGAGAGCTGAGCGAACCTGTCTCTCTGTGTATGTATGGACCCATTTGTGCACAGCACCATAACTGCATTGTTTTCCGTTTCAGTGAAAGTTTTACTATTTCGTGTATTTATTTGTCTGTCCCTCCTGGGTACTTGGTGATATAATGGCATATTAGGAGACAAAGTCACTTCATTAAACAGCAAGCAGGAACTTTTTCCAGTGTAGCCTCACCTGGTCATGTTATTGTTGCTCTTCCAATGGAAGCAGTGTCCAAGCAGTTTGTTGTTTAAATCAGACATCAAGTTTCAAAACTGGTTAAGATTCTGTAGGATTTTTTCCTGACTTTAAAAGCTTTCCAACATTGATCCATGGGTTTTTTGTGCAAAAGACCTGTTCAGGGTGGACTGTAGAGCACCAAGACTTCACTAGCACATAACATCTCACTGCATGAGAAGCAAGTGTTGTGTCCCAGACTGAGAAACCCTGTGTGGGCAACCTCCTTCCCACATCCACACACTGCAGTCCTTCCCAGCTCAAATGTGTACAAGTTTCCCTAAAACTGTTGTCCATGTTTCTGCAACATTTATTCTGTGGAGGAAGCTTGTATGGAGCTAACTGTCTCAAGTGTTGGTCGTGCATCTTTTAGCTGGGCACAGCTTGTTCTGGCTCCTTTTTTGGTGTGAAATAGATAGGAACACTCAGTGCTTCTTAGAGTTGACAGGCTTCAATGAGGAGGGGAAAAGTCTTCCTGTGCGAAGGGATATTTTTCCCCGATTGTGTCATGCTGCGAGTCAAGTTAGACCCTTCCTTTCCTGCAACTTTCATCTTCACATCTGTGTTTACCAGACCTTAAAAAATGCAAAGGGACTTAGCAGTGATCATTATCTCTTACCAGCTATGTTGCCTTGTTCAGGTAAGAAAAGAGCTCTTCTGTGTAATTAATTCCACAGGATCTTGCGGGAAATACAAATTGAGATAGGATTGTGTCATTCTAATAAAAAATGAGTGTGCTATGAAAGTGTTCTTGTTTTGCAGAAGAAATTGGACCAAGGAGCTTGAAGACCATGGAGGGAGACTGTCTGAGCTGCATGAAATACCTGATGTTTCTTTTCAATTTCTTTATATTTGTAAGTATTTAGAATTCACTTGCTTTCCTGAATCCTTCTGTTTCCAGCAGCCTGCTGCTCCCCAGCAGGATAAGCTGTAATTTGGTAACTTTGCCACAATACAGAATATCCTCTTTGCTTTGCACTAGCAATCACTGAATGTTTTGCAGCATCCAGAGATGCTCAGACATTCAGCTAGGCAGTGCAGTGGTCACTTTTCTGAGTTATTGTTGTCCTTGACAGGGGAGACCATGGGGAAAGCTGCAACTAGTGATGTATGTGGTTTGTCCTTGAATGGCAGAAGAAATTGTTTTCTAGTCCTGGGTGCCCTGCTGAGGTTTTCACTTGGAAACAATCATTCTCAGTTGTTCTTGTTTTATAAAGGAAGAGTGGGAGTGCCCAGCCACCCTGGCCTCTGTGGCAGGTATGGTTCAAGCATGCCCCTTCACTGGACTGTCCTCTACAGATGTGGCAGCAGATCAAGACTCTGTCTTTCAGCATTAAGGAGGCAGTAAACAGTTGGCAGAGTGATGTGTCTAGAAAGAAAGACACTTTTGCTGCAAATGATTCATTCAGTGAGCAAGAGATACTAAGAGTAGCATGTCAGAAGTCACCTGTACAGTGGAGAATATATGCAATGGAGGAACACAAGTTCTCCAAATTAACACCCTTGATCAAAAGAAAGCAATGAATCCAATTTTTCTTCAGCAGTTGTTTTATGTTGACCTGTCTTGCTCTCTTTTCTCTCCTTGTGCTGTGACAGCTGGGAGGAGCGTGCCTGCTGGGACTTGGAATCTGGGTCATTGTGGATCCCACAGGTTTTCGAGAGATAGTGGCTGCCAACCCTCTGCTCTTCACGGGAGCATACATCATGCTGGCTATGGGAGCAATGCTCTTTCTGCTGGGTTTCCTCGGCTGCTGTGGTGCCATCCGTGAGAACAAATGCCTCCTGCTTTTTGTAAGTGTCCTTGCATTTTTTGTTGGCCTCTTGGTGCTTCCCAAGAGTGGGGGTGACCGAACAGATGATGCTGTGATAAGTGCGTGAATGGGTGTCTGTTATTACAGCCATTATTCCTTTAGATAATAAATAGGCTTAGAATACTTTTACACACAGCTAGAAATAGAGAATTTGCTTTTGCTGTATGTGGATTTGAGCCCAGTCTCTGAGTGTATTTTGACCTTTTTAAGCTTTCTTTCAAAATTTGGTTGGTTGGACTTTTTTTTATATTTATAAATTGACCCAAAGTGATCCTTCCTTGACCACTCAAAACCCACTCTTCCACTTTGTAGATTCATTCCTTGGGGGCTCACACCAGAGCAGAGGGAACACACAGAGCACAGTGCCTGTGTAAGGGAGCCCCCCAAGCCAGCAGAAATGCCCAGCTCAGAGCTGCACAATGGCCTGTCGTTGCAGCTCTCTATAGCTGGTCACTCCCTTATACAGTCTACTCTGGTCCTAAAATGAAAAATTTGTTATGTTTTTTCCTGAATGACAGGGTTATATTTCAGCCCATGTGGTCATCAGTAATTACAAAGAGCTGAAGTAAGTCACTTCTCCTCCTACCTCTCCCCCCATAAGTTCTGATACTGCAGGGTTTCCAACCATTGTCTCCTACCAGAATGCATTGCCAATTATGTAGTGAAAGAGAAAGATCATTAGTATTCTTTTTCTTTTTTTTTTTTTTTGTCAAATATGACTTTTTTTTTTCCTCCCTCTGGGTCTATTGGCACTTTGGGGTTGTTGTGGGTTTTGTTTGGGTTCTTTTTAAAATCTTGATCTTACTGTATTTCGTTATGATTGTGTCTTGTACAGCTGCTTCATGGTGCAAAAAAGGCTTGTCTCTAGCTTTAAACAGAACAGGAAAGTCCTTTTTCTTTAATGCAACCCCATCTTTTCCTAGGGACGAGTGTGAGTTCATTCAGATGAATTTTCTCTAGCCCTTGGCTCACACATGCCTCGAGTTCACAGCCTGCAAATGTGATCCCTTTCCTGGAAGCCATTGTGGGTTTGATTTCCAGTGACTCCTCTCAGAAGTAAATCAGAAAACCAAATGTATCCCCTGTGAGGTCTGCGGAGATCTGCCCAGAGAAACTTAATAGAATGCAAAGGATCAGGCCCAATAAGCCTGAGTATATGTTTGATGAACATATTTAACACTTATTCCCATAAGTGAATGGGAGAGTAATATTTTCAGTTTGGACCATGTCTGCTGTATATGGATTGGTAACCTGGCTGGAGTAAGGTAGCTCTGGGCCATTCTCTTTCCTGATGTATTGTCAGTTACAAGTTTGAATATTCCTCCATGTGTATTAGTTATAGTCCAATGCACTCAATTTTGTGATTATTGCTTTTCTGACTCTTAGAGATAGTTCTGAGCCCTGCTGCTTTATTTATTTACCTTTATGATTATTTTATTTTGAATGAAATGTGAGGAAAATACAGGCCAGAAGTAATGCCCTAGACTAGGAGTAACTCTGAAAGTGATTACTGGACGAGGAATTGTTGTTCCACTTTGGTCAGGTCTTTGAGGGCTTCTGGTATCAAATCCAACTCTGTTAAACAACCTGCTATCCCATGTTCAGCAGTGTGAAGCACTGTGCTGTGCTGATACCAAGGGAGAAGAAATATATTGCTAACCTCTATTTTGAGGCCACATTGGCTGGTGTTAAAATCAGCTGATGTTAAAACACCTGTGAAACCTGAAGTCTGATAGGAGTAAGTTTTAGGCACTGAAGAGGCAAAATGTTCATGACTGTATTCCAGAGAGACTGGGAGCACTTACAGAAGAGAGAGTGTAAGTCTTTGGCAGGAATGGTACTTGGGGAGAAGTTGCTGGATCAAATCAAGTCCACTTAAAAAGTTGTTGAAGAATTGATGAGCCAGAGAGCTGCTTGAGTGAGATTTCACAGTGATGCATAATGTATATCTGAAGCTTTTAGTCCAAATGTAAACAAAAGATAGAAGGGACAAGACAGATGCACAAATGCATGGTCTCTGAGTTCTGACTTCTGTGTTTCAAAGGACTTTTATTTTTCATTAAGCTGCTTGCCTTTTGGTAAAAAAACCCAAAAAAACTATCACTGTGGAACCTAACATGTTGCATTAAGCACAGGGCTGTGAAGATTTCTAGAGTTCCCAGCACTTGGACTTGGCTCACAAAACTGGCCTGCAAATCAGACAGTTCTAGATTGTCTTGAAGGCCCTCTGACTGCAAAACACCACCATAAAAGTCAGAATCTAAAATACTGTTGAGCATACAAAATTGCACCACAGGACTGAATTGAGCTTTGGAAAAAGAACGGTCTGTTAGCTTCATTTGGCTTAGTTTTGAGTGCATACATCCTGTTTTTCACTCTTGTAAAATGGGTGTAGTAGCCGCTGAGACTTCACAGCGTGAAAATGCAGGTCCTTTGAGTTAAAGGCACCTGAAACTGGAATGGTAGATGAGTTGTGAAAAATAAACATGAAGCATTGATTTATGGAAACTTCTGATAAACCTGTAACCATCACCAGGAGCTTAGGCAAGATTTTGTACCAGTATGAGAGACTGTGCTTCTCGGGATATTCACCTTGGGCATGGTGGGTACCTGTGTTCAAATGTTGGGTCTCAAGCTTGAATTTGAATGTGAGTCTATTGTGTCCCATGCATTAACTAGCTGGCTGTTGTGTGCTCTCGTATATGAGTAATCAATTTAATTTTTGGAAGCAAAACGTAATAAGCAGATTTTGATTCTCCTTAAAATGCAGAATGGGAGCAAGTTCTGAAACACTGATGATCCACGTTCTTTTTCTCATCAACCCTAATGGCTGCTTGTGTTTTTTTTCTACAGTGGCTGTTATAAATCTGTAATGCAGAGTGCACAATATAAGTGTAAATCAGTTTGGGAATGATAATGAAGCTTATCATGGATAATCTGGGAATGACTACTTCCACTTCTGCACAGACCTGTGCTGGTGCTTGGATGAACGTGTGTCTCCCAGTAATCAGTAAATGAAATGCAATTAGCAGGGTGATGGGATTAATCACTTGATCACCACCTTAGACCTTAGTGACTATGCTGAGATCCCTTGATGGATGATGATGTGAATTTGCAAAGCATCGTTCATTCTCATCACTTGTTCTTTACCCTCCTGTGGTGAAATTAAAACAGTCTCTAGGCAGGAAAAAAAGAAGCCACACAGAAAACTCCAGCAGTAAGAATAAATAAGAGAGTTAACTAGTTCAGCAAAATCAAGAAACAGAGTTTTGTTGGAAACCAAAATCCCTGCTCCTCTGATTTTCTTGTTTTGTCATTTGAGCCCAGGCTCCTTTTCTTTTGTTTCCACTGCAGAAACAGGAAGACAAACAGGACAGGGTGGTGTGTGTGCTTTTCCAGTGGGGAATAATCACTTACAGCTCTGATATTTGACAACAAAACAACATTTTGCCCATTCCAAGGAGGTAGTTTGAATTCTCTTTTCATAACCGAAGTGCACAATGCACAGCCTTTCAAACACTATTCATAAATCATTGCTTGGGGATCACAATAGTACTTCTGGCCCTGTCTGCCTGCTTTCTGTTCCAGAAAGACCTTCTGTAGCCATCCAGACTTATCTTCCTATTTTTATTTGTTGCTTCATCCACTTCAATTGGTAACATGTACCACATTTATTACCCTCCATGTAGTCTTACAGGGTTCTCTGTTCACTTCCGTTTTTCTCACACAGCACCAAAATCTGAATTAATTTCTTAACATTCACTCAGTTGTATAAAATCATCTTTGAGCATGTGGACTAATTCTTGGGATATTTGAATTTTAGACAGGCTGACTCTCAAATGGTAATTTCACTTCATAGCTATAAGAACATAAAAACTGTCCATGTAGTTCAGACTTACTGTTCCTCAAGCCCACTATTTTGTCTACAAGAATGGCAAGAAATGCCATTTTGGAGAGAATGCGAGCCCTAGCCACTTTCTGCTCTGTTCCCATAGCTATTCCCCAACACCAACATTTGTTGTTGTAAGAATGTTAGTGGGCACATCGCTGCCTGTTCCTTTTACTGTTTCATATGGACTGAAGCAGCATTAAACTAACCCAGGGCTTCAATGTAACTGGGAATTGGTCCCAAGGACAGGTAGAGTCCTGAGTTCTTTGATGTCACTTAGGGCTTTCCCTCCAAATTTGGGTGATTTGTTCCCTTCAACACTCTTTTCCTCTCTACTTGAGTTTTACCTCTATCTGTGTGCCACCAGGCAGAAGGGTCTGAAGTGAGAGCCTGTGGGAGTCCCAGCACTCATCCCGTGCAGGAAACACACCACCTCAGCACTCTGGGTAGACAAGGGAACAGCAACCCCCAGCAAGATGTCAGTCTCTCTGGGGATGAGACCTCTTTAGTGCATCTGATTTAATTCCGTGGGGTGGGTGGTGCAGGCATGGTGAATCACTCAGGCTTGGTAACATCACCAAAACAAGGTGCCTTTAGTTAGACTGAAAACCAGACCTTTAGATTGAAGCAACAGAAGGCTGCAGGAACAACAGGATGAAATACAGTTCAAATTGAACAACCACATGCCTTTCTGTTTTGCTTTCTTTTCTCTTGCCTAAATTATGATGACATAAGTGAAATGGTTTTACTTCAAACTGGATGCCTGTTTCTCTTTTACTACCACTTAATCTTCTGGCTATGCTTTCTGTGAAGTCTGCAGTGTACCTTTAATTTAAGGATGTGAGTATGCACACTTTGGATACTATACTTGCATAATCAAATTTAATTGTCATGGTGTGTTATCAGCTTTCTGTAGAGGTTCTGTGAGGTTAATACTTAACTCATTGCAATCCCATTATGTGGAGGGGGATATTAAACAAGGCTAATTCTGTCCTGAAATGCAGAATACTCTAAAAAGAGTCCATTTTTGGTCACAGGTATAAATATTTGAGTATATATTCCCCTGCCTGCTTCCATACAAAATAAGCCACAATCATATTAGAGTAAAATTGTGTTGTTTATATAGTGATGAGGGGTGTGTCTGCATATGCATGTGATGCATACACTTGTGTCAGGACAGTTTAACCCTGTACGTGCATGTCTGCAATTATATAGTTTTTTCATTGAAGTAGGCCTTTCTGTTTTCACCTGGTGCAGATTTATCAGGGGATGCTACAGGTTCTGTAGCCTTACTTGCTTTTACCTGTTTGAAGGAGGCAAAGGGATCACAAGATCCCATGTGCTGTGATGAGGTCAGAGAGGGACTGTGTCTGCTCCAGGTGACTGTCTCACAGGGATTTTTTTAATTGCAAGGGGGAAAAAAGGTTTCCTCAGTTATTTTTTTCCATCTCTTTAGTGATTAGCAAACCCCTGTATTCCTATTGCACACACTTAATGCTATGTCTGTGTTTTTTGTTTATCTTCTCTTTTTCAGTTCTTCATGTTTATTTTGTTAATCTTCCTGGCAGAGCTTTCAGCTGCAATCCTGGCTTTTATCTTCAGAGAAAATGTAAGTACCTGGTGGTGGGCAAACTGAACCCTAGTGGGATTGTACACAGCTGGAGCATGGTGTTAAATGGTGGTTGATTTGTTTGTAGAGCGACTGTTGCAAATATTAGCAAACCTGCTTCATTACTACCATGAGTCTGCAGAACTGCCAGCAAGTTAGGGAGTGCCAGCTAACCTGGAATATGCAGGATGGGTAGTTTATGTATACAAGAGGGCTACTTATTCCTGAAGTTTTTTGAGTCTTTTCGAGTCTTCCTAATTCTCTTGCAGCCAAACCAATTGCACATTCCATCAGAAAGAAGCTTTATAATAAAGTTTCAATAAGCCTGAAAGCAACTATTTTCTTTTTCTTCTCAATATAGCATGTGTTTAGTATTAATATTAATAGTGAAAACTCCTGTTTTCCCAAGAGAGCAAATGCCTGCAGTGCAATGCAAAAGCTCTCTTGTGAATCTTCTAATCATATTCTTTCTTAGATTTCCATGTTATAGTGTTCACCAGACTCCTATCAATGCTGCTTGTAAGATATCCCTCCTGACCTACCCTAAGCAAGTCTCCCCATGTCCACTTTTCACTCTTATCAGTGGATTCCCTTGCATATTGCCCTCATTAGAGTTTAGTCCTTCTCTCCAAAGCTTCATGTGACATGGCCTTTCTCTACTCTGATCCATGCATATTATTATATGGTCACACATATTATATGGCCATCATACCTCCCCTGTGCTAGTAGCAGACTTTTACTACGCTAGTAGTAACCACAATTTCATTTCCTTCTCTAGACAGCAAAGGTTTGTGTATTTTTTTTCATGTTCACATGTGCCAAAGAAGAGCTTGACTGGGCTAGATCCATCCTTCTCTGAGTCATGAGTGTGAAAGTAGATTGGGCAGTAGAGGTGATCACTAGTGACTGTTAGTATTTATTTTGTTTATTTGGCCTCTGCTGGTAGCATGAGAACATATAGCACATTTCCTGTACTGAACATGAGAGAAATATAGTATGAACATAGAAAGGTCATGCATAATGATGCTTTTCTTGAACCAGGATATACTTTTAATTTTATTCATATAAAAAGCTTTTGGTACAAAAGAATCAAGATTTAGGAAGCTCACAGCATGGCAATGTGGTATTTGTGCAGTAGGGTGGGCTTGGGGGAAGGTAGCAAGAGGATTTTTTTCCCTTTATAGGGTGATGATTTTTTGTCTTTTCCTCAGATCTGAAGGTGGTGGGGAAGGGATGGCACTCTGCACACAGAAAGGGTGCCCCATTTCATCTTAGGTTTTGAGACCATGTCCTCATGGGAACAGCTATTGCTTCATGAATAGGTTGCATCGTGGGGCGTCTGGTGTGTTCTGGCCATTACAGCTCTGCTGTTAGTTCTTAGAGAATTCCTTTGATTCAGCACAAGTAGCAGACCACACACACAGAAACCGCCCTGCAGACCCAGGTATAGGCTTCGTGATAGAGAGACAACATGGTCCCTCAGGATCAGTGACGGGGCGAGCAGCTGGCAATGGATGGCTCCCACCTCCCACCTTCTCTGGGAAACTGGTAGAAGGTACAAGAAACTGCCCAGGCATGGTGCAAGTCCTGAATGCAGGGTGGCTGTATTCTCTTTGCTTACAGATTGCATCTGAGCAAAGCTTGGGCACCTTCCACTCCCATGGGAGCCATGGGACATGTAAGGACATGTTATCTTGCAAGATAAGGTCACAGTGGTTATTCTAGACTTCTGTGGCATCTGGTGGTGTTTTGTGAGATAAAACATGAAGGGGAACAAACTTCAATCTTTCTTGAGTTTGTCTCCTTGTTTGTATCATCACCTTCCCACTCTGCCAGAATGACTGACAGGAAGGGCTTAAATGGGAAGGAATGAAGAATGTCAGATCCCAACATGCTGGAGATGGCTCTATGCAGAAGTCAAACTCAGTCTGCAAATTCTTGTGGTTTGTTCTATCCTTGGTTTTTTTCTGAAAAAAAAAATGCCTTTTTTGGTGGTGTTATATATTTTGGTGGCAGCTCCTCTGGTTTTGTAACTACGAGTGGCCAATTTTGCTGTCACCTTTGAGTTAGGGTGAGACTAGATGGCTGGGCAGCATGTCCGTGGGGACAGAGGTGGTCTTTCAGTGACCCTATGTCAGGAAGAATTCTTCACAGTAGCAATTTAAGGTCAAGTTCAGATGTGCTTCTCTCTTTCTTGTGAAACAAATTACTTTCAAGGCATGTGGTGGTAAATGCACATTTAGGCAACCTACATTTCTTGGAAGCTTACCAAGCAGGATTCTGGGATGGTCATTCCACCAGGTCTGTATAGCTGTGGTCTCAGTGGGTGTGTAAAGTGAGACAAAATACACACTTTATCTGTTTGTTTTACAGATAATGTCCAGTGCAGCTTTCCCTTGTATAGTGTCTTACATTCAAACCAGCTCCCAAACACTCAATGGAGTTAAATTATTGATAGCTGAGGGAGTGAGAAATTAAGAGATAAAAATACAGGAAAAAAGAGATGTTTTCTGCTCAGGTTTGACATGAGAGGAAGAGTCAGTGAAGCAGAATGAGGTAGTGGGTGAGTGAAAGTGGTGTTTGCAATGGTGAGCTATGGTGATCTGCACTTCTAAAGAACTGTTTAAAAGTAGTCTCTGAAGAGGCAGCTTGTTGTTAATCAGCTATGGGATTACCAGAGTTTCTTTTCCTTTGAAAAAGAGGTTTTTGGAGGAATAGTTGACTCTTAGTGGATTGTTTTAGCAAGCAAGAAAGCGGGATGGTAGGAACAGGAGTCCAGTGGCAAGGTTTTAGATGGAGTGAGGATGTTTGGATTTTTAGCCCCAGTTCTAATGCTTAATAAGCAAGTTACTTTGGTTCTTGATACCTCTATTTCCTCAGACATAAGGCAAAAGCTAAAGAACATGAGTCTTCCTCAGCTGAGTGGATGGAGGTCTCTCCAATGGAAGGAACTATGGAGGTGAGAAGTGCAGTGCTGGTGTGTGTACCTACAAGTACTATACTGTGTCAGAAACATTAGGATGCTCCAGGCTAATGGAGATGGATAGCAGTGTGTCCTGTTTTCCAAGCAGACACTACGAAGGCAGTTTCTTGCACAGCATTCAGTATTGTTCAATACAGCGCTGCACGAGAAGGCTGTGACCTTCCTGGGCAGTGCCTGCGTACATGCCTGTGTTGTGCAGAAATTCCCTCCTTTTTCTCAGCCCCCTTCCTCTGGCTGCACTAATCCCAGACAAGCTATTTTTTGAACCAGTGTGACAAAACAGCCACACTTCATTCACTGGCATGTAAATGTATGCATGCAGGTATTGTATTGGAGACGTCACCCCCAGAACAGCTAGAGAAAAACACAGCTGAACAGCTCCTTACTGTTCATGGCTGTGGCTGGTACAAGTGTGTTGTCCAAAGTGGGTGCAAAGATCTAGTTTTATTAGCAGATCCATTGCTCCTTCGGAATGGTTCTTGCTGTAGCACTCCTATGGGCACAGACCTTGTCAGGGCTGATACAGTTCCAGTGAGAGGGGAGCCACAGGTGTGCTGTTGGACTGTCTTATTTTATCTGGTTTTTTTTTTTTTTTTTGGTCACATTTTTCTCAACTTCAGATGCTCTGGACAAGTAGTTTAAGAGCAACAAAATGGAATCAGTTATTTGCCTAGTAAAGTTACCCTTGTAGCATTCGGCTTTGTTTTAGGCCAAGTGTAGTAAAAATCACACACAAACTGAACAATTTCCTCTGGGATTGCTGCTGTCAAAATAAAAGTTTCACTTTATATTTAAATTACTCTTTTGTTTTAGACCCTGACAAAGGCAGCCAACTGGGATTATTACCAATGGTAATATCAGTTTCAAAGTCTGTGCTTCGTGAACAGACAAGCATAAAAAAATTGTGCCGCTGTCTGCAGGGTTGGATTCTGCATGGATAAAATACACAGAGAAAGGGAAGGGAAGGAGAACACTAAGGATATATTTCAGCATCTTCTAACCTGACCTTCCCTCAGTGCACCAAATTCCCAAAGGAAAAATGCTGTGTTCTCTGGTATTTTAATATTCAAAAGCAAAAAAACTGAGTTAATATCAGTCCCAAAAAAGTCGCTTAGGAATTCAGCAGCATATCTAATTAAAAGGTAATGAGGTTGAGCTACCTGCATGATTCAAGTGTTTGTCACAAAGTTTCACCCAATAGTCATTAAATTTGGCCTTTGTATTTGTAAAAGAGAATACAATATTAACTGGTATTCAGAGTCTTTTTAAAAGTCACCACAGCCTTCTCTTTTTTTCCTTAGATTTTGTCATACAGTTACAACGGAAATAAACAATTTTGTGCTTGTGCTTTTGTGCCCACCCATAGACTTCATACATATGTATGTGTATGTGTGATATTTCACGTTGCATATCAAGAACCTGAAACCAGCTTGTAGCAGTATATGTTACTGCATCAGCAGTGCTGTATGAACAACAGGGGGGAGTAAAAAGGGTATTTTTCAGGCAGCTTAATTCCTGATCCTGCAAATATGCAACATTAGAGCAGTGCTGTAGCCAGCCAAGTCCAGCCCCCTTCACTGTAGCTTTGCAATGGCAGAAGATTTTGCCTGTGTGGATCACAAATCACAAGGTATTTTGGGGAAGGGACCACACAAGTCAAGACCTATTGGGAACCTGAAAAGGGGATTTCTTGGAGTTTTCATCCTGAACTGACAGAAAGGCAACAAGATTGAACTGGGGTGTTCAGTTAACAAGACTATTAGGAATGTATTTTTACTATTGCTCCAGAGAGTGATCCTAAGTAAATGTAATTTCAAGGTGTCTAACTTTTCGAGAAGACTCTGACCCAAATAGTTTGTGTATTTTTTCTATTTTACTCTAAATGTAAACAGGAGAAAATGAAATTCCACTCGTTTATATTGTTGACCTTAGGAAAAATGTTTAAATTATCTAAACACTGGAAACATAAGGAGGTTTTTTCCTTCACGTCTGTGGGTTAGTTTAGATAATCTATAGCATTGTCAGGGAAATAGTGGTTTTTTTCTGATTTGTAAGCTGACTTGAACATTTCCTATTTGTTATATGTTTTTACTTCCTTTTCTTTCCCAGAAAGTTTTATATTAGTGCTTCATTCTGCTCTCTCACACGTGTAAGTTAACTGGTTTGAATGAAAAGTGGGGGGAAAATTGTGCTTTTTGGTTGCAGACCTCATGAAGCATAGTAAGTGAAACTACTATTTGGGTGTGGATTTGAAGATCTTTCTAAAATCTGGTTTAGGCCTGTTTCAATTTATGAAATACTTTCAAAAAGGGATAAAAATTAAAAAAAAAAAAAAAAAAAACCCACCAAAACCAAATAAACCCAAAACCAATCAACCTGTAAGTGTTAACATTATCTTAGAAGTACAGATACATTTCAGTCCCTGATTTTAGTGAGCAACAGTTTTATTCAGCAGGTACCCTTCACCCTGGATATAGTTATGGTGACTTTTTCCATGTTTCTCCTCTGAGGATTGGGGGAAAAAAAAAAAAAAAAAAAGAATAAATCCAAAACAACCAAAGAACCCCCAGCCTTCACAGAAGGGAGCTTTGGGAAGTGTTTGTGAAAGGTGTTGGCAGTAACCTTTACATTTCCACCTGTCTGTGCGTTTCAGCTGACCAGAGAGTTTTTCACCAAGGAGCTGAAGAAGCATTACCAGAGGAACAATGACACAGATGTCTTCTCTTCCACCTGGAACTCTGTTATGATCACAGTAAGTCAGACCACGCCAGTTCCCTGGTGCCCACATCATCAGCTCACCCAGGTTCAGTTTGTTCCCACCATCCTGCCATGTCAAGTCTAGCACTAGGGCATGTGGCTGTGGTTAGAAGGAGGTGAGAATATGGCTGGCAGCCAGTCTTTCTCAAATGGAGCTGCCTCCAGTCCCGAGAGAGACACTCCCAGTGACTGCATCAGCCCTTGTGGTTTGCCAAAGCCTAAGGTGTTTGACCTAACTGGGTACCCCCAGCTTTCAAGCAGTGGATGCAGAAAGCAGTGAAGGTGTCTGCCACTGAATGTCACTGCTTTTACCCTGGGCCTTTCACCTTGCAGACTACTGCAGAACTATTGCAGCCAACAGCAGCCAAAAACTGGTGGTAACTATGCTTTTTTGTCCTCTTGTGAAATGAGTTGGTAGGTGGCAGTTTAGGCAGAAATGTGACTAATAATATATTTTCTCTATAGAAATATTAGCCATCAATATTGACTTTGTTATTACCCTCCTAACTGGGCAGGTTACAGGTCAACTGTCATTAGAATTGGAGTTGTTATT
Organism: Scytalopus superciliaris; assembly: GCA_013400415.1. NCBI lineage: Eukaryota > Metazoa > Chordata > Aves > Passeriformes > Rhinocryptidae > Scytalopus > Scytalopus superciliaris. Next base: position 417,098 of record VXBX01008262.1, read on the forward strand.
ACCTACCACAAGAAGTTCTGTGTGTATTGTGTACACATGTGAGCTTAGTGCTCAGTACACCCCATGGCGTATCTCTTGAAGAGTGAAAAGCAGGATGTCAGGCTCTGCAGATGAAAAGTCAATTTTAATCTTAGAAGGAAAAGATGATTGCTGCCCTTCATGCTGATTCAGGACTATAATAAAGGCATTTCCTTTTGCTGACTGAAAGGAGACAGAGTATGACCTGAATCCTTAAAAAGGACCTGACCGGAATCCTAAAGAGGGTCCTTACTTGAATCACCTAGCAGTGCCTTTGAGCAGCAACAATCCTGGCCATTAGCTATGGGGAGAACAAGCAGTCAGGAGCCTGGATTCTACTGCTGGCTCCCTTACAGACTTGCTGGGTGATGTCAAGCAAGTCATTCTGGATATGCTCCAAAGCCCTGTGTAGTTTGTGGCAATATTCCCAGTGATACCTTATAATCTACAGTATGACATGGAAACAGCAGGACTTTACGAGAAGGCTTTGATGAAGCAGAAGCTCCAAGGTACAACCACAACCCACTTCTTTGGAAACAACAGTTGTTTTGTTTCAGCTTTTACTAAAGCTTTGATCCCTACAAGAATGGTCTTTGGTAGATTTCTTGTATCTGCTTTCAGGGCAAAGTGTCAGTTCTGTCTTACTTTCTTCTCTGTGCCTCTCAGTTTGCCTGCTGTGGAGTGAATGGACCGGAAGATTTTGAAGCCATCCCTTATCTTCCGTACTCCTCTTTGGAAAAGGCAACACCGGAGGCTTGTTGTCAGCGAGAGCTCCAGAGCCGGGAAGGGATGTTTGTGAACAAGGAAGCCTGTCTCACAGGCATCGAGAGGTTTCAGAACCGACAGGTAAGGGACGCCAAACTTTAGGAAAAGGACTTTCACACTGGGCAGAGGGATGGCTGCAGTGGTCATGGGTAGGTGGTGAGTCTGACACGTCCTGACTGTACTTCACATCCTAATTACATTTTTGCTGACAAATCTTGATGTGATGGCTTATGTCTGATTTTAAAAATCCCCTTTCATTACGTACACTGCTAAGTTCATGTTGTGCTGTATCATCAGCAATATGAAGATTTTCTTAAGGGATTGAGAGATGAGGTGGCATTAATAAGGCAGCTGAGCTCTGTACTGACCCTATGTACAAGCCTCTTTCTCTCTCCAGTTTAAGCAGTGGTCCTCTTTTCAGCACTTGACAGCAGATTGTGAAAGAGAGTATAGGAGTTTGGAAGCAGTGTATGGACTGTTCCTTGACTGGCAGCTGGAAATGGTTGGCAAAGGCACTCTGAGTGAGAGATCATAGCAGACTGCACTGTGCTGCCTCTGCTACGTTTGATTGCTGTCAATAAATAGGGAGGAGAGAGATGACAGACAGTAGGGAGGGAAAGAGAAATGCACATTGAAACAGAGGGTTAAAGTTTTCCCCAAGTGGTGATGCTGAGGCTTACCACTCCCATGGAAAGAGAAGGTTTCCTGTTGGCCCGTGCTGCCCCAGATTGTTGGTGGGAGAAGCCATGTGCACAGTGAGTGTCATCAAGCACGCAGTAGAGCACTTCTCTAAAATAGAAGAGACAATCCCAAGCAACTAATGACTGAATTGAGGCATTCCTGGAGCAAAGTCAAGCTCTTGGGACTCAATGCTCATAGGACAGTGCTGTCTGCACTTGTGCTCTCCCCTGTTTGTAGCCAGCTGAGCAGGGTATGCTGGAGGTTGGGTTAAGGTTGGAGTTCTGGCAAGGGCACAAACATTTGTTGCTGGGCTGGATGCTTTTCGTTAAAAATTTGGTTCAAATATGTCTGGAAGAGAGCTGATGCTGAATGGTCTCATGTTGACAAGAGCATGGCTTTAGCAGCTCGGTTGCTGCCCCAGCAGTCTGGGACCCCTGGCTCAGCCTCATGAGTGGATTCTCTCTGTGCTTCCCTTGGCTCTCTGCTGGTTGTACCTCATTCACAGTAAGCAGGATCTGGCATGGACATCAGTACATAACTATTGTGCTGTCTTTGCAGTTCAGACACTTTCATTACGGGTGGGGAAAAAGAAAAATCAGGTAACTGAAACATCCCAGCAGTATAGATGGGATTAAAATGTATGTGTGAAGGATATTCCCATGGAGAGGAAGCTACTTTTCACACTGGACAAAATCCAATCTACTTTTCTCTTTATGTGTGACATGTTTGGAGAAATTTCCCAGTGGGTTGGAATTTTAAGCTGGAAAACTGAGGCTAGGATAAGCTGGTGATTTCCAAAAACATCCTGAAACCTTTGCAGGAAGATCTACCTGCTGTTAATTGTGTGGACAATAATAAATTGCATTAAAGATGATGGTGGCTATGCTTCATAAGTGGAAGAATTGCCATAGTGCATGGCCCTGAGTTCTCAATGAGAGTCTTTTATAGCTAGAAAATCAGCTATGGTCTTTTGGGGGAAGGCACAGAGAAAAGATCCTGTTAAAGAGCTGATGGCTGTGAGAGACAATTTAAGAATCTTCTCCTTGGCTTTAAATAAGTCATCCTTTTCTCTAGCCAGCCTGAGATGTCTGTCACCTGCTATGATTGTCCTTCACTCTATGGTTAGTCTCTGGCCTTTGCAGATGGAATTCCTCTCTCTGCTGCCCTGAAAGTAACTGAGTTACTCGTGGTCAGTGAGGGACTATGAGTGTAAACCACCCCCATCACACTACAGCAAAACCTTCCCCTCCCCAGCTCTGTCCTGTGGGTCTCTGACTCGTGTGCTGTGGTACTGGGTGAGGTGGTGAGAGGGAGCTGTGCTTGTGCCTGGATCTGAGACCACTCCATGTTCTAATGAGGGCTATGCTATGAGAACAACACAATGTACTGCTCAGGTGTGTCTCACCATGTTTTGTCTTTATTAGGGCTGCTACACTGTGATCCTGAACTCCTTTGAAACCTACGTGTACCTTGCAGGAGCCCTTGCCATCGGAGTGTTGGCTATTGAGGTACTTACTGTTGTCTGACTGGAAGGAAAGCAGTGTCAGTAGATGTCCAGCAGTGAGGACAGGTGCTCCCCTTGCCAGGGTTAGGTGCTCTGGCAAAGTCCGAGCAGGTCATCAGCTTGTGGTTTTAATTGCCTGGAAAAGATAGGTGCTTGTTTCTTTGACACGAAAAGGCAGGGAAATAATCGGTGCCACACGCCTGCAGTGCCACCTTGTGCTAGGCTTGCCACAGAGCTTGTGCCCTGCCATGCTGGCCACAGGGGTTTTGGGGACCCAGTGCTTGCCTGCACAGTCACTGCCCTCATTGCGGCAGCACCCCAGAGCTGACAGATCTGTCACTTGGTTAACATGTTCAAACTCTGCCTTTGCTTTAAAAGCTTCTATTTAGAGCCTGGCACGGTATTGGCTTGAGAGCACCTCCCATTGTCCTGCATTATTACCTAGCTCTTTGGTGAGGTTTCTGAGGAACAGGCTTCCACCAGACATTGTATTATCCCAGAAGTGATGAAGTGATGTCCCTATGGCATTGCAGGGGCAAGCTGGGTACTTTTGCAGTCTCCGGTCTTGTGCAAAGGAGAGGGGCCTGGGCAGAGAGCCCCAGCAGCCTCCCCCAGCTGTGCCCATCCCAGGTGGTGTCAGCAATGTGTGGAGTAGGGATTGTGGAGCCTCCTCCCCTATGACACCAAGGGCAGTTTGGAAATGAAACCAGGCTGCTGCTGTAGCCACTAAAAGTTTGGAGGGCAAGAAAGGGAGCAGGGATGGGCATGGGAGCTGTATGGGGAGCAGGGGGAAGAAGGGAGGGATGGCCTTTAGGAAAAAAAGTTTCCCCACAGCCTCCCCTGGGTGGTAAGGGTCCCTCTCACTGCATCATTGACTGCTGGGCAGGAGGAAACAATGGGGGTGGTTACAGGGCCAGGTGGGGCCTTTGCCCATCCTATGGAAGATGCAGCTGACTCTTATGGTTTTTGCCCTCTTCTTCCCCTACCTCTTCCCAGCTGTTCGCCATGATCTTTGCTATGTGTCTCTTTCGAGGGATCCAGTAAGAAGTGGTCCATGAACCACAATGTTCCCCACAAACTCAGAAGAAAGAAGGAAAATCAGAAGAAACAAAATCTGCAAACACCCAAAAAACTTTATTTTTTGTAACAAAATGGGATGGGGGGGGGGGGGGGAAAGAGGGTTGTAATATATGAATGACCAAAAGGATTGTACTTCAGGGGCTGGAACTTTGAGGTGATGTGCACTACACTGTACACCGGACCCTTGCCCAGAGCCACCCACAGCAGGTGTGGAGCAGGAGCCCAGCGCAGCCGATTGCACTAGAGACTGATGGAGCCGGCGGAGGGGGTGCGGAGGATGAGCACAGCTGCCTCTCCCACAAGGCTGAGCCTACCATGCACGACTTGATCATGCTTTCGATAGCAAAGGACTGAAAAACAGACACACAGGGTCTGGCTACAGCAACAGGTTGGCCTTGATTGTCCACGTGGGTTTGAAACAAGCGGTGGTGGCTCATCTAAGTAGGTAGTCATTGTTTGCGTGATTCTGGCTTTCATTTCCAGCCACAGAATGAAAACACAGATTCTTCAGTAGAAGCTTTGCCCTTGTCACGTCAAACTTGTCTGAGAAGTCAAGCTCTTCAGTGAGGCTAGCTTTTCTCCAGAGCCCCAAGCAGGGGCAGTGTGATCTAACTTGGCAATGGGACTCAGCTAAGGCTGGCTGAGGGTCAAGCATTTGGTGCCTACCTTTCTGTTTTTACTAAGGTTTACTGTTCATTGTTGTGAAAGGGACCAAATGGTTCCCTGCTGTGTTCCCATCTCCTGGGAAAAATAATGGCTCTGGTCAAGAATCATTGATACTCCTGCCTTCCTGAGAAGGGGAGGATATAATCTTTAAATCTTTTCAGCCTTTGCCTTTCCTTTGATACTTGCAAAAAAAATGGGTTTGTGGTGCTCTGTTAGCATAAATATTTGCAGTGGTTCCTACATGCTTTCCAGCCCCAAGGAGAGGTCCAGGCATGGTGCTGGATGGAAGAGGCTGAGGTTTGTCAACCACTCCCATGCTGTTTGCCTGGAACAGTCTGTTGGCATCATTCCTGCTCAGAGACTTGCCCCTGAAATTCTCTCATGGGCTTATGATGAAAGTAATCAAGTCAGAATTGTTTTAGTTGAGAGTGTTTCCTCCCTTGAGATAGTTTGTTATTTAACTAACATGTCATCTACTCAATCATTTGGAAGTGAACTTGAGAAAGATTCCTGGGACTGGACCTTGGTCAGAGATTAAGCTGGAGCTGCTGACGCGCCAGGCAGGCTCCAAGAGAACCCAGTGTGCAGCCAAACTGCTCCAGCGGTCATGGATACTGACTCAGGCAGGTCCCTCATTTGCCTCCTCTGGAATCAACTCCTGTTGCCTTAATTGTTCATCTGGTCACTCCCTGAGCCCAAACTCATTTTACCTGGGCGAGGATAGAAGGGGCTATGGTTTCTCATTTAGCTTAGCTCTTTTTACAGACTTTATAGGCTCAGATTATGTGAGCACTTTTATATAGGCTCAAATCAGCTCCTCTGAAAGCTGTAACCTCTGGCAAGGAAGGAGCTGAGCAGTAACCTCGTGCCCTGGCTTTGCAGCAGCAGCAGGTACATCCTCTGGCTGTTCACTTACACCTCTGGGTCTGTGTCCCTTGAGCTCTCCCAGTGGCACTGCACAGACTACAGGCAAGGAAGGAAAGCAGCAGAAAGCCTGAGCCAAAATTGACGAAGATCCTGGCTAAATATCCAGGTTGGGGAATCAAGATACTAAGGAACAGGAAGGAGATATTACAAGCTTTTCCAAGCTTCATTTGAGAACAACAATTTATTCATCAGCAGGAGAGGGCCAGGCAGGTAGAGCTGCAGCCCACGCGTGCTGCAATCAGCATATTCCAGCAATGAAATGGCAGCCAGGGCTGGTGAGCAGCCCCAGATGTTGCATTAAATCTTGTGGAAAGCTGTTCTGAACTATTTTGCTCCTGATCTTCTTGTAATGAGGTGTTTTAGCATTAAATTCTGGTCTGTTGTTGAACAAAGGAAAACAGTTTGGTTAGCCAAAACCCAGTATTTGCATTGGACAGCAGGTGCTGCACTTAAGATAAGAAATAGCTGTTGCATCTACTAGTCTTGTAAGGAATGGGCCAAGCAGAAGGTGAGCTTATCTGTTCTTCTGCCTCAGGAGCTGATGTCAGTGACTGTTCTGGGAGAGCAATTCCCAGGGAAAGAACAAAACTGTCAGAGGAGATGGTAATTTGGCTGGAGATGATTGAGAGAAGCAGAACTGCCTCCCCCGGTTTCCAGGTTTTCTCTTTCCCCTTGGTTTATTATGCAGAGTCCTCAGGTCAGAACCTGGAGGGTGAATACCCTCATTTGTGCACAGAGGGTGGCTGAAAGGGGGAAAAAAAAAAAAGCCTCCAAGCCTTTTTCTGCCACCAGTGGCGTGGGAGGGGAAAAAAATGTCAGAGCTGGGGGAACCAGACCGAAGCAGCCACAGCACTAAGTATACAAGCCTGACCTAGGATCTCTGCTGGCATGTTTCTCTTTGGCTTTCCTAATTCTGTACTCATTGCTTTGTCTGTTTTTAGCTTTCTCTCTTTTTCTCTCTCCCTAATGGTAGTCCCTGTAGCTTCAAAAGGATCTCCTCTTCATCTGTTATTCTGGGCTGTGCACAGCTGTTTTTCCTCTCTTACATTGTCTGAGCCCTCACTGCTCTTTGCTGGGTGAAGACTTCAAATCCTCTGCAGACTGGTTCACGTGCCACTTGGAACATAGCTCAAAACCCCAGCAAAGGCCAGGCAGCACATTCTAAACAAGAACTGGAGAGAGCTGTAAGGATACATGCAAGTCTGAGAGGACCTGTGGCAGTTGGTAACATGCAGAAAGAATTTCCCTCATGGGAATGTAATGAACTAGCAACCCCAGAAAGCAGACTCCCACTGTATGGTGAGCATGTAAATTTATTGGTTTTGTCCCTTGGTTATGTGGCTGCCCCCTCTCTTGTACAGTAGTTTTCAGAACTGTAGGCAGGAAAAGCAATTGTATTTTTATATTTAACAGCTCTGGTGAATATTTTGGGGTCAGGAGCTCAAGCTAGAGTCACTGCTTGCTGGAGAGCTCTGAACAGGCTGGAGACCAGACAGCTGCTGTGCTGCTGCCTCCTTCTCTGTAGCACTGTGACCATGGCCCAAGCACTTTGGATGGAGTAGTAGAGAGGAGCCTGTGCTTGTGAGCCCACAGCCCCTCTCAGCATCCCTGCCTCCTGGCTGTTATTTAGTGCTCAAATGACTGTCATGAATGCCTGGGAAAAAGGGGTGCGTGTGAAATAATGTTTGAAATCTATTTTAAAAAACTGTAAATGTACTTTTTATTAGATAGTGGAGCTAATTTATCCTGTATTCCCTACTGTAATGCTTTTTTATATTGAAAGAAATTTTTTTTTGGTAATATAAACCAGAACACAAGCCTGAAACACTCTCTGCACGGTTTTTGTGTGCATTTCTTAAAAAAAAAAAATAAAAAAAAAAATAAAAGAAAGATATTGTGACAGTGAAGTGAAACAGCTTTAATTTTTGCTATTTGCTTGGTGTTTACAGTTACTTTCTAACCAGAGGAGAAATAAACTCAAGTACAGCAGCTAAAATGAGGTATAAATTGAAGTGTCCCATTTGCCCATCCACC
>VXBX01008262.1:424811-438863 GCA_013400415.1 Scytalopus superciliaris
CCTCCCCCCAAGTAAAAACTCTTGACTAGAAAGGAGAGGCCAGCTTAGGACAGACAGAGGCTCTCCTTTGTCACCAGCTCCCATTTGCCAGATATTGGTAAATAAGGTGATGTAGGGAGTTATGTGAATGATGAGCTTTCTTCACCCTCCAAAGTGAGGGCTCTGCAAATGCAAGAGTTTGGGTTCATCCCTGGCTGAGAAAGGGGGTCAACATTAAGTCCTGGCCTGTGCCTGCTTGGAGCACCACCCTCTGGGGAACAGACTCCCAGGCCTGCACAGCACTGTACAAATGCAGGTAGTTCAGAGTAGTCTCCCTTGGGAAATGACACCAGTCCAAGGCCTCTCTCACAGTATAACAGATAAGGAAACTGAGGCCTGTGGAGACAGAGTTTTTTTCTCAGCTCAGTAGCAGAACCCAAGGTGCTGCCTCAGGCTTTTGATCCCAAATTATGTGCTCAACTGCCATGTGATGCCAGTACATCTGTCCTTAGGGATGTAGTTCTGTACAGAATGTTTTGGCATCCCCCTCCCTTTCCCCTCATTCACAACAGAGTGAAGACAACCAGGTGCAGTGGGTTGCTGGCAGCACTGCAGATGCTCTGCCTGGGCTTCATCCTCAAGCCACCCTGAGAAACACCCACCTAGACCTCACCTGCTACCCGTTCACCACCTCCAATGGGCCTGGTTATGTTTCTCCTGCAGCACCTTGCTGATGGGGAAGGGACATGCCAAGGACCACAGCTTAGTTGTAGAGGAGGTGTAGAGCCCCAGTCCACTTCCATAATTTCTACATGGTCCATTTATAGCAAGATAAAGCAAGAGGCATCAAAATAAAACTTCTTCCATCTGTCCACTTTAAGGATTAAGTCACAAGTAGGATGAAATCTTTTAAGTGGCCACTCCCCCCAGTCTTTCCTATGTTGGAGCAGAAAAAGCCATTGACTGGAAAACCTAAAAGTGGCCTTTTGAGGTTCTGCAGAGGCAGCTACTAAGCAGGGGACCGGAGGAATCTGATCTCACGTGCTCTCTAATCTGGAAAACTTCCCCCACCCTCTCACCTGATTTAATCATCCAGAAGTCTTTGGAGAACTGCTCTCACATAATGCAGTAACTCATTTCTCTCACCTACAGGATGACATTTTAAGGTACATGAATCAGATCAGAGTTGTGACTAAGTTCATAGGACCTGTGGCCAACATGGACAGGAGGCAGCATTAAGAAGACCCTCAATTTCCTTCTTCTGCAAGATTGCTTTTGCTGTGGTAGATTTTACTTGTCTGTCCCAGAAACATAATTTCCCACTCCCTCCCCCCCCAAAACCAATCATCAATCTGTGTATACATTCATGTGACGCCCCAAAACAAAGAATCAAGCTTTACGTACCTATACCAACAACTACATCCAAAGTGCCACACTGAGACCACTGCAGCTGCCCATCCAGGTGATGCACAGGGTGAGAGCAACAGCCACAGCTTGCCATGCTCCAGCTCCCACACATAGCACCACTTGGTCTAATTTCTGATACTCTCCAGCCTGCATTTGATCATTACCTGCCTCACAGGGAAAAGGTTTCCCTCTTAGAGCCCAATTCTTCCACCTGTACAGGAACACTCCTCTTAATTAAAAGCTTTAGTTGCTCAGTATAATTTTTGGACATGCTGAAAGCAGCTTGACAAGAATGTGTTGTCAGGAGGCTCCAGAATTTAGCCTGCTCTTGGATGTTGCCTCTCCATTTGACTTACTTCTTAGGAAAGAAACTAAGTTACAGTTGTGATGTTTCCAATATTCTTACTTGACAGACATTTTGCATGGCCAGTAAGTACAATGCACAGTGTCCCAAGCTTGTGCAGCTGCTTCTAAATGCCAAAAGCACTAACACAACATACAATAACTACCCACTACCTTCTTCTAACTCTAGTAAGATATTAAATAGCAATAGCCATAGATCTCAGTCCCACCAGTGGCTTGAGGGCTGTTGTTCACACAAGCAGTTCTGTTTGTGTAGGCATCTTTCTACTGGGATTTTGGAACATCAGCTCTATCACAGGGCATGCTCTGATCCAGTCAACAGTAGTGCATGAGTAAGAAGTCCATATCCTGTACACAGACCTTCTGGCTTCAGTCCCATAGAGAATAAATTGCCACCTTGAACTGTGGACAAGGATAATCCACAAGCAAAGCGCTAGGAAGTAGGGCAGCCAATGCTGTTAAACCCAGGAGGTGTTGGAGAAACTGGCCAGTGGGTACTAAAGCACATTTAGTCCGGCTTTGACAGAACCAGGAAAGGCAATTATGCCTTCATACGCTCTGCTCCTTGCTGTTCTTCATCCCAATTAAGTATCTTAATGCTACAAACTTTGGTCCTTTATTCTCAAGGTCAGAAGAGATGTAACACCTGCATATTAGCAGAGTTAGAACACCATCTCCCCCCAGCCATCTCTAGAGGCTGGTCACTGACCCAAGCACCTCTACTGATGCTCTCTCTGCTCTTACTAGTGCTAACCTCAACAGCACTCCAACCTCTGCTTAACTAAAACATCAGATGCTATCTCACACCCACCTCTGCTACTACCATCAGTAAAGCTGCAACTCTAGGAAGTGTTTCGGGGCCAAGGGGACAGACCCCCAGCCTATAAACTTCATGAAACACCCCAGACAAGGGGATGTCTTTGTGCTCAAAGGGCTATTTCCAATAGCTTCCTTCACTTCTCCCCTCTTGTAGTTCAAGCTGCTCCACTGCTCCCAGTGCTGTCTCTGCAGTGGGAACAAGCAAGGGTTCTCCCTCTTCTTTTGCTGTCTCTCCTGCCAAGCTCTGCACAAGCATCTGGTGCAAAACTATCAACTACACAAAACCGCACCTCTGGCAGCGAGGAAAGGAGAGCTGTTTGCAAAGCACTGAACTTGATTCCATCCAGCTCCCAGCTACCTACACAGTCAGTACTTGCTACAAGGGGAATGGGCCATACATGAAGGCACACACTCCATCAGGCAGATGCAAGGCTTACCAAGTAGAGTAGCCGAGTCCTTCAATAGTTATCTTACTGCCCTGTCTCCTCAGGGGTTTGGTTTCAATATGCTGGCCTTATTTTGTGCTTTGTTCCTTCGGGTTCAGAGCCTGTGATCCCATCAGCTAGTTTCCCCCAGGAAACTGGCTTTTTTCCCTGAGCCTGCCAGGCCTACACACTTCCCTGAGCCTTCCTCCTGCTGCTCCTGACCTCCTGCAGAGAGGCTGGAGAGTCCCACCCGATGCTGCTGTCCCCCCCCCATTTCAACCTTGCAATGCCACCAGCACCAGGTTGCACACTGATTCATGCCGGTAAAGAAGGAAACTACTTTAGAACCAAAAGAGACTAATTAAAAAAAAAAAAAANTGATGAGGATGAAGAGGGCTCGGCTGATCAGGAGGAGCATGGCACCTGTGGCTATCCGGCTACTCTCAACCAGGGAGACAGTGGTAACTGGAGGAGAAAGAGGGAGACAAGGCAGAGATTGGTGATGTGAAACCAAAAGGAGACAAATAGCACAAAGCTGTTTTCTGCTGCCCTCTAACGTAGTGTCTCAGCAAGAGCTGCTGAGCCTTGCGAGTGCAGGAGCTTTCAGCACAGGCTCCCTCACATGCACAGTGAATCCATGGCAGAGGCCCTTCACTCACTTGATTTTGCAGCCTTGCAGCCAGCCACGAACCCCAAAGCTCTCACTTACAGAAACCCTGCTTTAAAGGCAGCCCCACATTCAGGCAGCCACAGCTTGAAATGGTCACTCAAGCAAACGTGAGTTTCTGTCACATCATGGGCTAAATGTTGGAGCTGCATCTTCCCGAGTTTCCTTTTTGGCTTGAACACTTCAGTGCTGATAAATATTTCTCAGCTTTAGGAGCATCTACAAAACACGCACAGTCCATGCACACTGCCTCTGTCAAACATCTCTTTGTTGGCTACCAACATCCATATCTAAACCAGCATCACAGTTCATGAGTTACACACAAGAACACCCTGCTTTGTTATACATAGATAAGCTCCCTAGAAAGAAGCTAAACTGTTATTCTCTGTTTTGGTAAGACTTGAACATCCCCATTTTTAGTGTAGGTTGCTATAGTCTTTTCTTGTTAGACCCTGCATCTAGGCAGCCCGCTGGCTGTGAAGGCCAATAGATTTATAGGGAGAAAAATAAATAAATTGTCAGAGGGTAATGTTTCATCCTTCGGTGAGCAGCTCAGAGCAGAGGCTACTCCATGTCGAAGGGGAGAGCAGCTGGCTGGGAAGATGCTCCAACACTGCTCACGCCTCTGCCCTCCCGCTCCCTGCCCGGCGGGGCACGAAGCCTTCTCCGCCTCCTCCTTCTCCCCCCCGTCCCGGCCGGAGCCCACCAACACTCACCCACGAACTGCACGGCGAAGTAGCAGGCCTCGGCCAGCAGGCTCCAGCGGATGATGGCCTTCTCGGCGGTGTACAGGGCATTCCAGAGGATGAGCGCAATGCCTGCCCGGCACAGCGGGGTGTGACCCGCGGGAAGGGGCAGCGCTCGGTGCCGCCCCCGCCGCGCTTCTCGCCCGCCCCGCACGGTGCCGCTGCAGGACGAGGGTCGGGCGCGTTTTCTTTCCCGAATCACTTCACCAAGCTTTCCTCACCTTCCTGTCCTTTGTCCCACACCTGGGCCCCTCCCGGGCTGCCGCCCGCCTGCCCCACCCATCTCCCCTCCCGCTGCCCCGGGTGGGTCCGGCCCCAGCCGCAGCCCAGCACCCCTCGCCTGGCCCAGCTGCAGGCTCCCTTTGCTGGGGTGTTTGGGGTGCTTCCCGAGGTATTCAGAGCATGCAGACCTTCTCACCCTACCTGCAGCAAGCCTGAATCTCTGCTAGGAAATAGCAGCAGTAGCCAAGCTTTTCAAAATACACCTCAACAATTTCTTTGCTAACAGCAGACATTCTGCTCTCCAGCTGCAGCTGTCCAGCTGCGGATGGACTTTGTCCCCTCCTGCCGTTTCAGCCTCCCATCCCCTTACTCTAAGGCAGCAGCACGCCCCGGGACAGTGGCACAGCACTCACTGAGGAGGGCTCCTCCATAGAGCCGGATGGGAGTCTTGCTGTTCACTGATTCCTCCTCGAAGATGGCATCAAAGAGTTGGTCTGGGAAAACAAGGGCCTGGCAGAGGCAAGAGAGTGACTCAGAAGGCTGCACTGGTCATGGCCACCAAAACGTGGCCTCTTAGACAGCAGTGCTCCAACATCACACCTTCCTGGGTTTGCAGCTACTGGCCAGGAAACTGGAAATTACGGAGGTGCAAGAAATATTACCATGTCAGCTATGAGCTGCATGACCAGTTTCTATGGCCAAGGCTGCCATGCCGTGTGTGGTTTACAGCCCTGATAATGAAAACAGACTCTGGTGATGGGAATGAACTGCCAAGGACACTGCTGGCAAAGCCCATTACTGAGACACAGGGAGGGCAAAGGCCTCGCAGGGGAAAGCGGTAGCTGCTGGAGTCAGCAGAGAAAGATAAACATCAGGGACCAAAGAGCCATGCTGAGATGCCCTTTGGCAATCAGGAGCTGGCAGTACCCAGGACCACAGTCCTTACTCACCATGATGGCAACCCCAGAAAACATGACAGCGGAAACCAGTTGCCAGACCCTGTATGAGAGGGAAGACAGTACGTGATCTCAGAGGTGATCCCATCACTCATACTTCACAAAGCATTTCTCTGTGCCTGTCCCTTCATCAGCCTTCATTTTTCCCCTCTGCACAACTGAGGAAGCCAGAAGCCTCTCACGGAAGGACTCGGCTTTCCGCATCCCAATAGCTCCAGCCCTATCACACAGACCAACTTTGCCGGTGAGACAGAGTCAAGCTCCCCCTCACTCAAGAAAAGGAGGGAAGTGACCCTGCCAAGAGGATGGTGCAGAGAAGGGTCACACAGGAGACAAGGAGCTCCTCCAGCCCCATGTAGTCCTTGTACTTCCCAGCACATGCTGTGAGACAAGAACTTGCAGGCCTCAGGCTGATTTATGGGGGAGTAAAGCAAAGCTGGTCTGGTCCAACGGGCTCCAAGAAGTTCCCACAGGGAGCAGTGATGCTGGTACAGCAGCAGAGCTGGTGTCAGAAGCCAGAGATGTCAGGGACACTGTGACCAAGCTTCAGATGACCTCAGATGACCCAGCTTCAAAGTGATCCAGGATCTTACCTGAGCCCCAGTGGTTCCCGAACAGCAAACTTGATTTCATTTCCCAGTACTTGGCTAATCTGAAATTCAAATGAAAGGCACAAAGTGACTGAGTAGATCCTTCCCCAGTTTTTAGGCAGTATTTGCAGCCTAAAACTATATACCCAACCCCATGTGGAAGTTTATCTCTAAGAGGGCTGGAAGGGGGAGAAGGACAAGGGATTCATTCGTGACCTCTTGGTCCCAACACCTGCCAAAGGTTGCTTTGATTTCCACCAGGAGCTGCAGCCTCTACTGCTTCCTTACTCGGATCAGCTACCTGCAGCCTGGGGCTGGAGCAGGGTCAACATTAACTCCTCTTACCTATGTAAGAAGGGAACTGACTCCTCACACACACCACCTGCATGTCACATCCTGATGGAGCACAGGCTCCAGCAGAGCCCTCAGAGTGTCACAACATCTGTCCTGCTCCTATGTTCCCACTGCCCAGAGCAATGCCCAGCTGTGATTGCCACAAGCCACGAGGATGGACAAACCACATGGACAGGAAGACTACACAGACCAACAAATAGCAAGAGGTACTGGGGCACCTTTACTTTCCAGAGAGCTCTGTGCTGCTTTCCACCCACAGGTGGGAGCCAGCCAATCTCCTGCCAGCAAAATCTCCAAAGAGCACTGGGGACAGGACTCCTGTGGGACACACCCTTGTCCTCCATCTCTGGTGTTTCAGTTAAACAGGTTGGTTGTTTGGAATTCAGGCCTCTTTTGAGAGGCATGGCTTAAACTGCTGCTCCAGTGTCCAGGCTGCTGACTGGTGGGCATTGGTGGTGCCATGGTCGTGTGGCACCAGCTCCAAGTTAGCTCATGCGTGCCTTGGCAACACAATGTCAAGAATGAATTACGGAAGCTTGAGGGCAGAGCTCAGCCTATTATTAAAAAAAGCATTTTGGGCAGCTCCTGTGCACCCAGCAGGCTGCATGGCCCATCACTGCTCAAAGGCAGCATTGCTTATGCCACCACAGCCTTCACCTTTCCCTTTACAGGAGCCTTATGGAGCTGAGAGCCTGTTTTTGCCAAAGCAGATAAAGAAACTAGATACTAAAAAAACTCCATGCCACCTCGGTTTGCCCAGCAGAAGGTCTCTTCTCCATCATTACTACACATGTGCTTCCTTCTCCTCTGCCCTCACCTTTGAGCGATGGACCTCGCCGTCGTCATCCTCCCCGCCAACCCCGAGGATCTTGCGTGTCTTCAGCCTGCTCACCAGGTCTGTCTGGCTGTGCTTCTTCATCAGAGGTGGAGGCTGCTTCGCCGCCATGGTGGTGCCCTTCCACCACTGAGTCCTGGCTGTGAGGTGGCACAAGGAGGGTGCAGGAAGTGGCTCTGCCGTCACATGAAATTTCACAAGTTTTGAAAGAAAAAAACCAACCACTGCCACAAAATCTTTCTGTTAGGCTGGCAGGCAGGTCCTCATCATTGCAGGCCCAGGAGCCCTGGCAACAAGGGCCCCAGCTATGGATGGCTCATCTCAGACTGATCATGCCATCACTGGGATCTGTCATGGGGGAAAAGAAAAAAATCAGAGCAGTGTGGCTTTAGTGTGGGAATTTAGTTACAAATGTTTCTGACCTACAAACCATAATCTGGTCTATCCCAGTATGAGGCAATGTCCAACAGTACCTCTTTGCTGTTTTCCAGATTAGGGGAATTAAGTGCTTCTCAGACTAGAGAATTGAAGGCGGAATTGAAGTCATTAAGTGATGCTTTGCCTTTTTTCTTTTCCCATGCAATACATCACATCTTTCAGCTGCCGTTTCAGACCAAAACCCAAACAAGTCTTGGGTATTTATTTGTGTTCCCCCCACCCTCAGATGTTGCAGCCCCCATATCATGCCAGGAAACATCAGCCCCTGAACAGCAAGAAGCCAGAAGCATGACTTCCCTTGAAGATATATTGCTTTTTGGGAAACAAAAGATGATGGTAACTAGAGACTAAAAATACTACCTGGGATAAGTAAGGACATAAGCAACTGACCAAAGCTATGATGGAAAAGATAACTTCTGCCTTGGCATGATGGTATAAAGGAGAGGTGTTGAGTCCCATGAAATCACTGTATCATCCTGCAATCATAAAACCCTGGAAACCATCAGTTTGGAAAGCCTTTTCTTCCAATTTGTCTTCATTTTATCTCAGTTCAGATGAATACAAATACCTTTTTCTATTTGCTGCTTCATCCTCCCAGAGACCCACAGATAAACCTCTGCAGGTACCAGGCACAGCTCATCCAGCCCAAGCAAGCATCAGGCTCAAGCACCAGCAGCCCCATGCCCCCCCAGGCAAGCCTTCCCACAGCTGCCCCAGGAGAAGACGCTCATGTCTAAATATTTCACTTCACGAGTCTTCAGGGAGTAATGAAATGAGGTGGCAGTTATTTTTGCATTGTGCATGCAAATGTTCTCCTGCTGCCTTGCAAGGGATTTCCCTCTCAAAGGAAAACTCTTCTCTGTAAGTGGTTCAGACAAGAATGGCCAGTCGTGTCCGCAAGTGCCCAACATAACTCTTTCTGTAAGGCAAAATTAAGAGGTCTTGCTAGGATGGTGCAAAAGGTGAATCCTGTGATGAAGGGTTTAATTAGACCCTTCAAGCAGACCATAGGCAAAATGCTTTTCAGTGAGCTAGTTCAACTACTCAGTGCTTTGGAGGTACTTCTTTCAGATGTAGGGGGGTTTGTTCGGATGTGGTTTTTTGCTTTTATTCCACTGAATAACTAAGACCAGGTTCCTGGAAAGGCAGAACAGAGCCAGGTGCAGCAGTCAGGGTCTAGAAATATTTCAGAAGTGGGACAATGGAAAACAACCTCTCAGGAGGAAAGCAGAAGCTGTATATTCGTGCCTACCCTCGAGCACAAGACAGGAAGATCAAATGGTAGGTGACAGTAGAAAAATTTGAAAGATTTATCATGTCTGGAATTTGCCGACCCAAACTGCCACAATAAATTACGTGTATTCAAATCTAGATAATCTGCACACCAAACCCACCCCAAAGCCAGAGTGATATGTCAAAAAGAAAAGCTCAACCTCTTTAATTTCCTTTACTACAGTTTTTGCAGTTTTCCATGCTCCTACCTGACCCAGACTCACAAGGTTGGATGCTGAGTTGTTTCCCACCAGAACTGCTGAAACCAGAGAAGATACGTTGCTGTGGTATTTCTAGTTCAGCATTTTCTGATCAAAGCTAACCATTCCAACCCTGAAGCAACACATGTCTGCTGAATGCTCCTCTCTCCCACTCTGAGCCTCAGGACCACTCTCTGAGGCCATCCCACAGCCCTCAAACAGCCCAAAGCAGCTCCTGGAACATGGGGAAGACAGTCTCAAAAGAAGGGCTGACACCTGATGTTCCAGGTATGCCAGGTTGTCAGGAGGGCTCTCACAGCCCTGTAAAAGTGGTGGGTACCT
The DNA here is from genome assembly GCA_013400415.1 of Scytalopus superciliaris. Lineage (NCBI taxonomy): Eukaryota > Metazoa > Chordata > Aves > Passeriformes > Rhinocryptidae > Scytalopus > Scytalopus superciliaris. Next base: position 434,427 of record VXBX01008262.1, read on the forward strand.
ATTTCACCACTCTATCTCCCCTGCATGCTTTGGTGGGGAGCAAACCAAAGTCCTTCCAGAAAGACTTGGTAGCTGAGTGAAAAGTCTGGTAGAGGGCCTGAGCAGCAACATCCTACTGGCTCTCCTCAGGGATAAGAGACCTTGAGGCCTGCTGGTTTTGATAGGACATGGGTGCTGAGTATGCTGGCCATGCCAGCCTGGCACTTCTGGATCCTCTTTGGTGTCTTGCCAGGGAAAGCCAGCTGCCCACATTTCCTGCTCTGGCCTCATGGTCAAATATGGCAGAGAAAACAGAAGGTGGGATGGGAGAAAAAAAAACAACCAAGAAAGGAAAAGGAAAAGCAAGAAAGGAAAAGGAAAAATGGAAAAAGTGGGGGGAAAAAGGAAAAAAAAGAGAAAAAATACAAAAAGAAAAACAAAAAAAGATAGAAAGGAATAGAGAATTTCTCCTGGGGGCAAGATGCAAAGGAAGGTGGTAGAGGTTGAAGGAGGGTCTCTATGACTCACCAAGAAAGACTGCACTGAACAGCTCTGATTACAGAGGCAGTTTTGCAACTGACCCAAGGCCAAAAGATCAAAACTTGCCTTCATCAGTTGTCTCAACAGATGCTTTCAGGGCAGGAGTTGGTGGAAATTTATCCGCATCATCATTAGCATTGCTCTCCCATTAAGAGTTTCCACTAATTTGTGGTAAACCACTGGCCAAGAGCCGGGACAACACAGGCCAGACACAAATGCCAATAAAACAATCACCAAAGGTCATTCTGGTACATAAAACCACAGTCCTTCAGTGCTAAGCACAGTTATGGCATGGCCCTGCAGCCCGTCCCATATCTCATCACCCCCACAGTCCAGAGACAGAGCCAGCCTAATGAATACGGAATATTAATGGTAATGAGCTAATGAGTGCATTAGTGCTAATTCAGTGGCATTCAGATAGAAGATGCTGAGGATTTGAAAACATTATACTTACATTAACATATCCTGACACACTGACAATTTAGAGGATGGTTTCTATTAGCCTGTGAGTTTTCAAAGGGAAACCTCCACCTCCTCCTTTTCCTGCAATTCTCTCCTCCTTAATCCTTTTTCCAAGCATCCCAGGGGCTGCGCAGATCAATTACCATAAACAGGCAATTCCTGCTCCCTGCCACAGCTCTCTGTGATGGGCAGTGCCTATGTGCAGCTGAAAGAGGGGTTTTTTTATCCTAAATCCCTTTTCTCCGTAGACTCCTTTCAGTCTCTGCTCCCTTTCTCAGCTGTTCAGCATACTGCACTCAATTTTGAGAGCTAGTGCTTAGTGGTGCAAAGGAGCCTCACTGGTGCCATGCTAATGATAGCTCAATCTCTCCCCACCTCCACAGCTCTTCGCCCAACATCTCCACCTCCCTCCCAGTGTCTGGAGAGGAGAGCTCTGCAGTGTGGGAGAGAGGAGACTCCACTGCACACACAATAGTGCTGCAGCAGCCAGAGCTGCACACCCAGCACGGGAGGTGCACAGTGCTGAGAGCGGGAAACCAGACCCCATTCCCGAAGCTGATTGCCTACAGCCTCGGCAAGCCAATGCCAAGCTGCTGATGGATTGTATCCTTCCTGCCTGGGAAGATATGGCTCACCAGGGGCCTGAAGACAGGGATGCTGCCTACTGCTAAGCTGGATGTTGTTTCAGTGGCACTGCCATCCACAGTGCAGCCTTTTACCTGACAAAGCAATGCTGCTTCAATCAAAGAGCTGGCACTACAGAACCTCTTGTTCCAGGGGTTTGAGGGCGCTTCCAATCTGCAAATAGAGGAAGAGAGAATGAACCAGAGTCAGGCCAGGACAATGAATGAAAGGTTTACACATTTAAGCTGGACACAAGTTCGTTCAGCTCTACCATGTTCAGGCCAAGAAGAGAACTCTTGCTGTCCTGTTTTAGATTTCCCAAATCAGTATGCCTGAGACAACTCAACATCCTGAGCCTGCTTTGATTTGCTATGCCTAAGAATTAACCAAGAAGGTGCCATGGATGTGCGTCCTTTCTAACAGCCTAACAGGGCACTTACCATGCCTAAACATCTTCCACAGACCACAGGCTGAGAACCAGTAGTGAGTATGAAGCACTGGGAGTGTCCTCTTACAATTCTGGAGCTCCACTGTGAGCACCCTGGCCAGAACCCAGGGGAGTTCTCCAGCGCTGCAGCATCAGGAGGGAGTGTGCACATGGGAGGGGCACCCACCACAGCAGCTGTGCTGTACCTGGCCCTCACACATGGGCTGATGCCCATAGCATTTCTCTTGCAAGGGCCCGGCAGATGTAGTAGACTCCTCCAGCTATTATGGTGTTTCTCCAGGCTGTGACATTTCTGTCTCTTTGGTGGTGAGGACAGAACCAGGTCCACAGCAGCTGCTCTGGACCCCACAGAGCAGCCCTACTCAGCCACAGAGCCAGCAAGGAAGCCTGGACTCAAATAGATGGACAGGCCAAAGAGGAGAGGCAGTGGAAACACAAGTAGATTAAGGACAGGATCCACAGACCTACCAAGTACCTTGGTTCATGCAAACATTAGGCTGTTGCCTAATCAAATAGAACCCAAGACTCCTTTTTTCCACCCCACATATGAAGATTCAGTCTGCTCACTTTCTGCATGCATAAAGCCTCTCAGTTAACAACCTCAGACACTTCAGGACTCTGAAATCCTGAGAGATGAGGCAAATCCTCCATGTGTAAGCCACCAATATACCTGAGAACCACAAAATATATTTGTACATCCTATCCAAATGGCCTAACAAAAGTTTCCCCAGGAAGCCCTTGGTGGAGCAGACCCTGAGCCAGAACTTCCCATGTTACTATCAAGTTACAGCTATATTCATGTTGTATTTCTGCAACTGCACATCCCAAAACTATGATGACCAAACCAGCTCCCTAACTAGATTTCTGTCAAGCGTGGAGATTTAGACAATTAGGACCTCTGCCACCAGCCAGCTGGGAATGAAACTTGATCAAGGCAAAAATAACCTGATGCTCAGGCAGTAAAAACAATTAGCACTCAGCCATCACAGCAGCAGAATGTGGCTGCTGCTCCTGCTCAGTCTGGCACAGTCTGTACATCTAAGCAACAGGGATACTTCAGATTTCTCACCTGTAACAAGCCATATACACAGGACTCCATTCCCACATAAACACCAGCCCTTTCAGCACAGACGGCTCTTTGCAACACCAGCAGGAAACATCTCTTGCCAGAAGCTCATCACCAACTCTGCCACAGCCCTACTACTTCCTTAAGCAACTCTAACAGGGAACACCTACAAACTAGGCACTGTCCCTACACATGCTGAAAATGCAAAGCAAGATCCTTTGGTCAAAGGACATCTTCACTAGGTGCCTCCAGATCACCTCCAGCAGACAAAACCCAAACCACCTGCACTGCACCAAGAGCCTCATGCACATCTAAAGCTCACCCTTTATGCTGGACATGCCCCATGGCCAGACACAGCAGACACCCTCCAAAGCTGTTTGTGAGTGATGCAGGGCAGCCCACGGCCACAGACCCACCACTCTCAAGGCAGTGACATCCAGAGCCTACAGGAGCTCCAGCAATCCCAAAACACAATGGATACAGTCAGCATCACCCCTCAGCTGGGAACAATGAGGTCTTTTCAGCCTGCTGAAGAAGAAAGAGTTAACTCGTGTTGCCTACTCTGTCATCACTGCATGAAGAAAGGGACATGAAAAGTCTGCTCAGCCCTTTCCATGCATCCTTCCCTCCACCTGCTTTAGGGTTGTATCTCCCAAGCAGGCTCAGCACCTGCACCCTCCTCCACTGCCCTTCTGCAGCCCGAGTGTGGCAGCTCATGCTTCCAAGCTTCCTATGGCCATAAAAACATCCTTCCCCAAGAACTCTACTACCAGGGACCAAGCCATAGCATCTGGAAGGTATGGCCCAGCTCCAGAATTTTATTGCCCATAGGTTTCAAATTTCCTTCTGCAGGGACCACAGGAAAGCTTCTTTCCGTGTCACAGGATGTGTTATATATCAATCAAAACCTGTAAAGTGCTCAGTTTTCCCAGAACACGATAAAAAAGCTCTGTTGCTCTACGAGTTTCTCAAACAGGAGCTATAATTAAACACAGCAACCGCACTCCTGCCGGCCTGCTAACCACCACCTGCAGCAACGCACCAACCCCTCTGTGCGAGCCCTTGCAGCACCTCAGGGGAAGAATGCTTGTTTGCCTCTCACAGCAGCTGGCAGGGCAGCCTGTGACATGCTGAATGTGCTCAGTCAGGTGCCCTGCACAGCCATGGTGACTGACACAGTACACAGGACACCCCACAGGTGCCCAGCTGGACACCTGGTCCCACCACAGCCCCGCCGCACAGGCTCAGTCGGTTCCCAGCACGGGACACAAACAGACTTCACCTTTTGTCCACCACGTGCATGCACCCTCCCCCCCCC
>VXBX01008262.1:439187-449395 GCA_013400415.1 Scytalopus superciliaris
AAGGCTCAGGCAGCCACCTCCCAGCCTCAGCCCACAGCCCACACCCAGCCTCTCGCTGTCTCAACAGATGGCCACAACCAAGCAGTTAAGTTTCCCAGGGAGCCGGAACGATGGAGAGAGAGAGAGGGAAACAGGACATACTAGTATCAGGTGCTGTTTTTCTTTAAGGGTATTAAAAGAGAATTCCTCTTTGATTCCCAGCTGCCTTAGACAGGTGTTTGGGAGAGACAGCCCCAGAAGCTTAGTGGGCCATCTGTCCTGCAGATGATTTCTACAGGGAAACATTAGAAGGAAAAATAAAACCCATATGCATGCACACACAAAAAAACCCCAAAACACACACACACACACAAAAAAAAAAAAAAGCAAACCACAAAAAAAAAACCAAAAAACAAACAAAAAACACCCAGCCAAGTAAATCAACCATTGCTACTGAAAAAGAACAGCTTAATAAGCTAGGAAAGCCCTTCAACCGAACAGGACAATACAGGTCAGTTTCACAGAAAATCTGATGCAACTCCACATTTTATCTCCCCTGCTTCACACCTGAGGCATGACACAGGCTTAAAGGATCCCTATGGAAAATAACCCTAGGACCACAAGAAAGCCCATACACAAGTTGCTTACTCACAACACTGCTGAATACTGGATCTTCACAGTAAAATGGGACTTCTTGGTACCTCTTCTCCCAAAAACCTTAAACCTCCTCCGATTTTCTTTCCATTGTGCCCCCAAGGACCTGACAAGAGCCTTTAATAAAAGCTCCAGGAAGCCTGATGCTCTTTATTCCCAACAATTCCTTCCACCTCTGTCCCTTTCCAGAACCCAAAAGAAAATTGTAAGAAATTGCAAATTGAGAGATTAAGTCCCCTGAGCCACACACAAGCACAATATCTCTCTGTATACTGTCACTGAAATGGTGATTTCAAAGCCATTCTTGACGGATTCCCTTCCCAAAGAAGGCAATCTACACCTCCAGCAACATTAGTTCTCTATCTGCATCCTGGAACTTACCCAGCACAATGCAACTACTGTGATTTATACACTACTAACATGCCTACAACAATGAAATGGAAGATGAAATCAGACTATGCCACTTCAGCATCCCAAAAGCAGACTCCCAACCTGTTTCATGGGGGAATTTGCAGCCGCAGCCTGAGAACATGTCCTGCAGGACACACCAGCAGCAGATTATTTTCTTCCATTTGTGTAGAAAACAAAGGGTTTCTCATCTCCATAGTCTGTCATGATATGACCAGATGTGCAGTCTGGGCACACACACAACAATGGGGAGAAAAAGGGCAGATGAATAAATTTGCATTAAGTAGGGAGACTGCTTTTTGGTCTAGCCAGGATATTTCCTGAGTCCCAGGCACACAGGCACTCACATCTCTCATTGCACAAGCCATAAAGTTTGTTTCTATGACACAGAAGTCCTGTAAATGAGGCCTGATATCAAATGGCCCAAGTGACTATCAGTCAACAGCTGAGTTGTCAACAACCCTATGTTATAGAGTATTTTCCATAGTACATGATTACATCCATATCCTGTAAGAGCATATTGTTTATATAAATATATTTAAGTTATAAATAATAACAAGTTATGGATAAGCAAATTAAGCATATAGAAATAAAATATGTGGGTTGATTTCTGCAGACTTACTTTGGGAGCCACCACACAATGAGGATCTCTTGACAGGGTAGTAAAGAGAATTCAGGTTGCCAGACCAGCCAAGTATGCTGGCATTCACCTATATTTTGGTCTTAGGGGCCAGTGGAGCAGCTTGTCGCAGACTCCTTGCTGGGAAACGTGACTGAGAGCCTTGACTCCTGCTTCTAGGTTAACCATTTACTGCCCTAGAGATTGATATCACCTGTGATCTCTCAGCCATGGACTATCACTCTACATACCACCTAGACCCATTACTGTTCCCATTATTTGGAACATATTCTTGTATCTTCTCTAAACAATTTGCCAATATTAAGCCCTGCTCCTTCACACACCACCACAACTCCAGGTTTATCATGGCTTCACGGCTCCTTAGAAACGAAATAAGCCCAGACATGCAGACAGGCTCAGAAAGTTGCTTAGCAAAAACATGACAGAGAAGTCCTCCCAACAAAACACATACTTAACTACTTGGTAGCCTAGCCCAAAGTGGCAAAAATCTCCCTCTGACACCTTAGTAGTTTCTATAGCAACAGGTTGCTGCTAAAAATGTTAGATGCAAAATTCCTCATGTTGGGCAAACAGGAGCTAGAAGAACAGATTTGAAAGAAGAAAACTTCTAAATAGCTGCTGCCAGAGCTAGCACAGGCTCTGCTAATTCACAAATCAGTGGTGAACCAAATTAAAAGCAAGTCCTAGCAACCTGCTAGTTGGGCAGTGCATGGTGCATAGGGACATGTCTGTGGAGCACTGTCCCGCAGCATCCCTCAGAGCTGCAGGATACCCCAGAAAGAGGTGGAGCCACAAGCATTCCTCTCTCTTGCAAGGAAGCACCTGGAAGTGAAACCAGCTGTTTCAGCACAGCATACTGTAAGTAAGAAACCTGAAAGCCAAAATATTAGATTATAGGTTTGGCAGTGCTGCTGCCCCTTCGTGAAATCAAGACTCATTCAACCTCTGAGACCTTAGTCTTCCCAGCTGTATATGAAAAGTAGTTCATGTGGCTCACACACAACAGGTAAAACATTTCAAAGGCAACTGCCTGCTCACGATACCTTGTGTTGCTCTACGGACTCCTGTGCAGCACTTGGTTCAATATACACATTGTGTCAGAGGCAGAAATGCCCTTCCTGGCTTGAGGAATAACCAGCTTAGCATGACATCAGGTTTTTCTGTCTGTCTTCATTCCCCGCTGGTGGGAGAAAGTGCTGTGCATACCTTGCTGTAAACTTCACATTGATACTCCCTTCACACACATCAGAAGCTCTTGGAAGATTCTCCTGGTCAGATTAAATCCAAATGCATAAAATCAAAGCAGTCACAGCTCAGCTGCACAGAGAACGGAGGCGGAAGGAAGCCCACCAGAGTACCAAGAAGCGACTGCATTTGTCTGTGTGATTCTCAAGTCAGAGAGTCCTGAAGAACCCACAGGCTTTCCTCACGAATGTCACACCCACCCCCCAGGAACTCACACCAACTTGACTCTGTTTTTATGTGCTGAGTCAGGAGAAAACTCTCAATACACACAAGTGTATGTGTATGTGCACATGTTTGTTTATGCATGAGCTGTCAACCCCCGAATTATGCACAGATCAACAAGGCTCTTTGAATTCCCCGACTGTGAAGTGCATGACATTTAATCTCAGCTTTCCTTTTGGATTTCATAATGTGCATTATCAGCAATGGCTATTCAGCACACAAGCACCCTTTACAAAGCTTTCATCAGAAAAAGGAACTTATATAAAGGAGATTGAAAGAGACAATGTCTGATCCATGACAGGTTCTCTGGCTTCCTTAAAAGGCCAGTGTATGTGTACTGTGAGGATCAAGCACAAAGTCTACTCCCAGCCCACAATAAAAGCATTTCATGGGTGGAGAGAGTGAGGTTTGGAAGCATGAACTATAACATGAACCTGTGCATCTCCTCACCTCCCTCTTTTTGGCTCCCTGGGATATAGGCAGGGTGAGCCAACCCCCAGAGGTGTCTATTTTAGGACAAGATGCATCATCTCCTGCAATGGTTTACCTCTTTCTGTACACCATACAACCTCTAGACAGGAGCCTAGATGATGAGCAAGACTAGGTTTTTGATTGCTTTTATACAGATGACAAGATTCCTGATCCTTGCAGTCAGCTTTTTGCTACCTGATCCTTGGCAAACACTATCCCTTTTGCCCATCTCATTGTGTGGCATTGAGCCACACTTTAGGAGATTATAAAAAAAACCAGACAACCACATGCAAGGAAACGGATTCCTTCTCTTCTGCTGAGTATGGAAATGCTATGTCCTAAGCAGCTCTTATTAGTCACAGCCACAGAGGGCCCATATCTGCCTAAGGAACTAAAGCAAGATCTCTTTTTATAGCAGAGAGGAGGCAGAGGGATGGACACCATTATATTGCATGAATAAACTCGGTGATGGGATATATGAGAACTGAGAGGTTCCACAGTCAAGAACCTCTCTCCCTATCTTGCCTGGCACATGCAAAAGAAGTCTTAGGAAAGAAAGGATAAAGACAGTACTGACTAGTCCTTTTCCGTCTTGTTTCACTCCTCTACCCAGGGACCAGGGGGCAACAGGAACATTCAGAAAGCCAAGTGGTAGCAGCACCAGCACTAACATATCCAGGTCTCAAGACCCCATGGAAAACACAGTGTTGCCAGATGTCCCAACTCTAATATCAAGGGCTGAGGACCTTCCCTTCTTTCTACAGCTTTAAGTCTCAGACACTTGTATACAAGTTCCAGTAATATCAGGATCATTCACCAGCATTGTGTGTGTGTATATGTGCATATGGGGCTTTGTTATTGCTACGTGTGTATATATACATTTCTGTCAACAAGTGTGTAGCACAGCGTCCTGTTTAGAAAAGCTCGTGACATAGGAGTGTCTCCAATACCTTACCTGTAATGTCATTCGCATGCAGCAGTGGCTCTGGGCACTGCAGGCTGGCCTCTTCTCCACCATCTTCTTTGCAAGCACCAATGACAGGAACTCAGTTTGCATGGTGATGTGATGAAAGGAACAAATTGGCCGGAGGGGGATAAGCTCATCTGCTTTATTATTCCTCCATCCATCAACCCTCAATGCATCCTACTTGTACATGAACAGTGGATGTTTACATACTTCATAGAAGGAACTGGCTGAACTAGTGATGTACAGAAGTTGGGATTTTGCCATACAAGGCAAGAACACATTCAGACACCCCAAGGAGCAGAGTTGCACTGGGCAGGACAATAGACAGGAGGGTGGAAGGATGCACTATAGGTGCCTTCTGTTCAGAAGCATGCCAGATCTGTGGCTAGCACTTACAGAGACTCCACCAGCAATGCTGATATTAAAGACACTAAATTTTATTCTCACTTACCATGAAAACAACCTGCGAATGCACAGACAGATGATCTAAATTCTTCAGTTCTGTTCAGTGCAATCTTTGACTCCTGGCAGATTTCCACTTTCCGTGGAGCAATATTTAGGTGCTCTTTATTGCAACTTCTACGGAAACCTTTTTTTGTAGGCCACAAAGAAAACATTGGTGAAAAGCCAATACCACCTAGCTCCCCTGGACTCAGTATTGTGGGTTTTGAGTTTCTCTCCTTTCTGCAAGGAGGCAGCTCACATTTTTACCTACTTGGAATATACCAAGCAACATAAATGGCATGCCAGGCAGCTAAACCTCAATGTCCAGCAAAGACTAGGCGGGACTTAAAACCATGGACTTTTAAGATACATTGTTTCTTCACAAAATAGTCTGCTTCCTGGAGCTCCTGTTAAGACGGGCAATACAGCCCCCCCACTTCCATGACAGTCCTTCCTGAGGGCTCCGTAGGACAGGCAGAGTGTCTGCACCCAGGCTGTGCTCAAGACATTGCCCACGTGTCTCTCACAGCTTTACAGCAACACTGTACAGGGGACTGGTGAGACTGCTGCCTAGCTGATGGCATGTCATGCATAGCAAGGCAGGGCCAGACAGCCAGGAAGGCTGAATTAAAGACACCTTCTTGGCCATCTGGAAGATTAGGAAGCATGGCTGAGCTCAGGAAACTTCCCACTCTTTGTCACAGCCATCTCCATCTACAGCAGCCCTAGCAGTAAGCCCAGAAAGACACTGCAGTGCCCCACAAGGGCTGGAATGATTTTAGGGTTCAGCAATGGGATTCCTGGACTAACCTCTGTTGGCTGAAAGAGCTTCTCAGGTCTTTCCATGATCACAGACATCTGACACCAGAGGCTTGTGTTTCACTCATAAGGGGGCACCACTATAAAAGAGTGCTTCTGCTGCCATCATGGGTTATTGAATGAACTCGTACTCAGACAAAAACACTGTCTGAGTCACCCACGGAGTTTCCTGAAGACTTGTGGGTTTTCTCTGTAGGTCTCATTTGGCTGCTGACACAGTCACAGACTGTTTACTTTCTCAACGCAAGCAGGATATAGCTAAAAACATGAGGGCTGCAAGCCTTTGTGTGCTGCTCTGTCTGCACCTGCCCCGCTGGGCCAGGCAGTTAAAGTGCTGCTGCCTGATTTTAATAAGAAAAGGAGGAATTTCTCTCTGGTTTGCAGTGGCAGGCAGCTGCAAAGGGGACTACACAGTAATCTCCCTCTAAAACACAGAATCCCTTCAAACAAATAAATAATTAGGCTGACAGTGGCCAATATTATCTGACACTCTTCTGCTACATCAACTCATACTGCTAATACCACTCCCCAGGAGACTGGCCTATGGAACTACTGATTTATTTCTAACTGTTTTTCGTCCTGTGGTCTCATCGATACCTTTGACTTAAATTATATTAATTCAAATCGCTAACAAAAACTGCAGCAGTGGAGCCAGCTACCAGTCTCTATGTTCAAGCTTCTGATTTTGGCCCCATAGGTTCCGAAAGCGAGCAGTTTCTGACCACCAACACCAGCAGAAGCTGCTCACCTTTAGCACTAAACCCAGCTACAATTGTTTTGATCATTTCCCTGTTTTGGCGACAGATCTCCTCTCCCCACAACCACAGCAACAGTCAGTATAAATCCGGACTAGAGTTTTCTTACAGACTCTGGGTTCTTGGCTTTCCCCTGTAAGATGGCTAAGGGTCCAACCATGGTCTGGTATAGATGAGTCAGCTGCAGCCTAGGCAAGGATTTCCCTGTCAAAACCAAAGTACAGTGATGCTCAATAAGTTGCTATTTTGCATACAGAGGCATAGAAAGACATTTACAGATTTAGCTAACTGGAGTACACACCCGCTGCACAGAACAAGGATAAGAGACTACTTGTGCACATTGTGAAATCCAGAAGGACAGTTTGCCACTGGGAGACAGGACTGTGGCACTGGCACTGCGTGCTAGGCCATCCACTAAGACCCTGCACCATCTCCAAGCCTCATCCTCTCAATCTATCATCCAGGGTCAGTCACACTAATCAGCACCCCAGATGGGCACTGAAACACACTAGGATGCAGTATGCCTTGCAGATGACACAGAGCTTCACAAACAGAAGAAACCGAAGGCCACAGACTAATTTGTTGTTTCCTTTCATGTCTAAAGCATCAAAAGTGTCTTTGGTTATATCCAGATTTCTTTGTGAACACCTTTTAGCATCTTGAGCAAGAACTCTTTAAACATGGAGGGAACTCATGCTAACCTGTGATTTCCAGGGCAAAACCAAACCCTTATTTCCAAGGGAAGGCAGAAAGCAATGTGAACTTGGAACACCTGGACACCTCTTAAGTGTTGTTTTTCCTGGTCTGGAAAAGGTCCCAATGTATTTGGGAGCCAGCATTGGGTCTTTTCCTGCTGAGACTTGTTTTCACATTCCTACGTCAAAAATACAAAACCCAGAAGATCTACTTTCTATAAATAATGTCCCAATAGTGCCAAGGTCACCAAGCCATTCCCTCTGGCACCAGGCCAGAAGCAGAACATAAACAATCTCACCATCTTTCTGGTTCACGTGTGCTTTTTTCCTCTGCCAAGGGAAAGCTTGAAACCAAAAACATAACACTAAGAAGTCAGACACCCCCACTTCATGCACAGATAAGCCCCCAGCTCCACCCAGGTCAACATGCAGCCTCCTGGGCAGCCCGCTGGGAAGGCAGTCCATCCTGCCTGCGTCAGAGAAATATATTCTTTGTGTTCCAATAGCATTTAGCAGTTCTCATTAGAAATTTGGATACCTACTGGATGAGGACCAAATACACACATAGTAAAGAACATTTCATGATCCAAACAGCTCAAACTGATGCTTGTAGCCAGCATGTGGTACCATCCCTCCCAGCCCCTTCTATTCAACATGTTGACCTTCAGAGAGCTGCAGGACAAGTGAACACCAGCTGCAGATGTACTCCAGGCATTCTGCACGCTTCAGCACTCGATACTCATTGAGAACAATAGAAAAACATTTCCCTTTGGATCAGGCCTCAGCCGCCAAACAGCTCCAAACGGACAGAAAACCTCAGAGCAGGGCATCTCTGTGGTTTATTCTCCCACAGATCAATGACCACCTCAAGCCTTGCCTTGACGTACCTCTCTGGAGATGCTCTTGTGCTCAGATCTCTATAATAAAACCTCACTGTAGGCCCATAAGCAGAAAAGATCAATTTTTCTTGAGACTGTATGGCAGACATCGCCTTCTCAGCCTTCTGGTTGGGACAACCACCTACCCAGAACAGCTCCCTTGACCTTGCTCTGCACTGCAGTCAAAGAGTAAGAACACAGACACATTGTAAAGCAACCAAGTTCTACTTTTGCCAGCTGCCATCAGTATCCAGCCCTTCTCTGCTGAGAGTACCAGGACACAGGTTCACAGTGTCCCTCGCACACAACTGTGCATGCATCAGGTGTATTTATGAAACCTAGCTGAGATACGGGTAGGGCTAGTTGAGGTGCCTTCATGCTGAATCTTAGGAGCTTGTTTAGTTTTGGTTTTTGGCAAAACCTTTCTAAGAAAACTTCCTCCCTGGGGCAACTCCCCTGCTTGAAGCATAACTGATATTTATTTGCTTTAAAAATCACCTTTCTCATCCACTGGCCCTGAATGTCATTACTCAGCAGACTCTGCTATAGTGCAGATAGAGTTACTGAACAAGTTATTTATGTCAAATCCAGAACAGCCAGTGCTCTTGCATACTCTGTAGTTTCTCATGGCTCAGCTGAGCTGGTGGTGGCACTAATGTCAACAAGGCTTTGGTTGCTACTGGCACTTATAACTCCCAGCCTTTGCAGACAGATTAAATGCTACGCGTTTAATCACGTCCAGCTCTGGCTTTGCTGGCTCTGACTCTCAGGCAGCTGCAAGAGGGATGAGGACATCCGTCCAGTAAGGGAAAGGCTCAGTGGACTCCATCTCCAAGCAGTATTGAGGCAGGGCAAGGAGCAGGCACTGAATAAGATGCTGTTTCTTGCTCAGCCTGAGCTGTATGGAACTGGAAAGACTAAGAAGTGCTGCTGCTCTAGACAGAGTGGTGCACCTGCTCAGCTGGGACAGCCAGACCCTGCAAGTAGCAGGGCAGACATCTCAGCACACAGGAATGTGCAACCTCGGGCAGGGATACCGAGCCTGATGAGACTGGGCTTATCTCACCTTCTCCTCTGCCATGGCTGAGTGTCCATCCCAGATCTCTCCATCGCAACTCTCACCCTGCCCCTCTCCCTCCATCCCCAGCTCAAGTACCACCCCATCTACTATGGCCAAGCCCTCCTCGCAGGCAGGGCTCCCAGCACACCTACAAAGCTGTATCCCATGGGAGTACAGCTGTGCCAGCTTCCCTCATCCCAGTCCGAGGCACTTCTCAGCCATCGAGGCTGACCTCCTAGCCTGTGCAGTGGTCAGGACACAGCCTTCCCTTTCAGGCACCATAGGTACTCATTTGGGTACTGTGGTCCACCTGTGACTCTTCCCGAACACGCATAAAAGGATGGGGCACTTTCAGGAAAGAAGCCACATCGGATGTAGCCTCTGAGTCGAGTGACAGCCAGGAGAAAGCCCTCGCCACAAAGCCAAGTGACCGCCTGCGCATGACCTAGCGGGGCGGCGCGGCTACTGTCCCCTCGATGCCTCGGGGTAACCTGCCACGCTCCTACCAGGATGCAGCGCTCCAACACCTCGTCCTCCACCCATCTCACCGGACCAGGCACGGCCAGGACGGAGACTGTCCCATCGCAGCCACGCGCAGCCAACACAAGGGTTGATCCCTCTCGTGCCGCCCCTGTCCGTTCGTCCGTCACTCCATCGCTCCATCCATCCCTCCCCCGTCTGCGCTGCCTCCGAGGGTACGCCCGGGACCGGGGGGCGGCTGCCAGCACGGCCGCAGCGGGGTCCGCGCCCCCGCTCCCCGAGGCTCCGTGGGGAGCCGGGAAAATCCCGCGGCGTGGAGGGACGCGCACTCACCGCCCTAGCGCAGGTCCTGGCGACGACGCGGGGCGGTCCCGAGGGCTGTGCGCGGCTGCCCCATGGGCAGAGCGGTGCGGGCGCGGCCGGCGGCGCCCGCAGCCCGCAGGCGGCCAGACTGAGCCCGGCCCCGCGCGGCGCCGCCTTTACCGCGCCCG